>CM076579.1:15203173-15694952 GCA_034641835.2 Pinus albicaulis | reverse complement strand
ATGGAATAGCAAAGCAAATAAAGGATTGAACAACAATTCTGAAATAGAACAGCAAGTCTAAAATGGAACAGCAATTGAATAACTAAGTCCCGCAGGTTGTAACCAAACTTAATCTATTAACTCAAATGCATTCTTTGCAATCAAATAACATTCTTTCACTCTAAAAGCAATTCACACAAATCACACTAATGGAACAGCAATAACTATTAATGAATTATGGAACAGTACTGATAAATCAGAAACGCGCACAACACGAACGTTTAGTATAACAGCTCTGTAACAAAACAGTAAGAACATGCAATTAACTCTTGAAAGGATTAATAACTTGATGCGGAGTCAACACACGATTCTATCTGTAAAAAACCTCAATGATTCAATCTTTAACAAAGCATGTAATATGAACTTATAAAGCATATCAAATTACCAAATAACAATGATAAACAAACCACACAAAAGTCAAGTCGTAATGGTACAGAAGCAAGTGTCCTTCGGGGCCGGGCCCTTAGCCTCCAAGGATACACCGCTTTAAGTTAATCCAGACGCAGAGATGAAATAATCACCAAGCTTTTATTAATGCATCGGTCAAAAATACATTGAACCAGTTCTCAACGAGACTCAATAATCAAAGTTGATGTTTTACAGAAAATTACATAAAAGCGTATCCTATCTATCAAGCTAACAGTGTTGTCCCTTTATATAAAGGTGATGGCGGAGATGTCCAAGTAACATGATAAATAAAGCAGCGATCCCTCAGGATCGAAGATCCTGAGGGATTCGCCAAACTGTTAATTCTTCATCCTTTCCTTTCTTTGGCGCCGAGCTGGTGTCTTCTCCTTCTTTTCCGAGCCGATTTGCTGTAATCTATTTAGCCTTGTTTGCATTCGGTTCTCGTTCAGAGGGACAGCAGTTATCTCGACTTTGTCCTTTCCTTTGGAACGGAAATTCCTCGTTTTCTCCTTTTCCTGTACAGAAAATAACCATTATCAGTGGCTAAGTCTTGCATATCAATTCTCACATGTTTTGTTATGGTTCCTTATTACTTTCCAAATTCATGATACAAAAAGGTTCACAAATTCTATTAAAAAGCCACTGAAATAGTCATCAAAAGCATACCTTTAGTAGTAATTCACTTGAAATAATAGCGGTGACTAACTCTTTTAGTCACCTGGTCATTAATTTCATCATTTTTTTACTAGTGAAACCTGCCATATTGCGTTTAAGACACCCCACCAACCATATCACATCCTGCCGTTTTGATTTAATTTAAATGGGCCACGACATCTCATGTGGAGCCCATAGTCCACATCACCATTTTCCTAGCCAATAAATAACCGTTTGCATAGTTTTGAGCCTCATCCACAGTCCGTGTGATAAACCGGAGGACCCACATGCCATGTCACAAAGCCCTCAGCCAATAGGAATCATATCGCACGAAAACCTGCCAACATCACCAATGAAGAAATGGATGGGATAAAAAGTTATAACACAATGAAGTTTTTATCACAAATCCGGAAGCTGACGTCACACCAGCCAGATTTGGATGCGATGAATTATGAAAAGGAATTTTGTTTGAGATTTTTAAATCTACGATGGAGTTTTAATCAAAGTTTTTAGACTTTAGGATTAATCCTTTTAATGTTTATTCATTTTAAGTATGCTGCGACATGTTTTAAATATAAAGCCTTAGGTTAATATATATATAGTTTCAATATATATTATAAACATTTATATGTTTATAATATATATAAATATTAGTGCGAAATTTTTTAAAGATATATTTACTGTGAAATATATAGCCTGAAGGAAGAAATAGAATATGAAGGACTGTGTATTTAAAAAAAATAAAAGACAGAGTGTCTTAAAAAAAAAACAGAGAATAGACAGTGTGTTGTTGGGTATGCCCAAAGGCATAGAAGAAAATACAGAAGCATGTGTATTGTTTTTTTTTTGTAATTCCAGAAGGCAGAAAACAAAGAGAGATACAGAGCAAAGATTTGTAACGTTGTGTTTGTAGCAGTTGGGGTATTTTTTGTGAAACTAGAACATCAATAGTTCTGAGGAAAACCTTCGTTTTATAACTGAGTTTATGCTTAATGAAATAGATGTTATTTATGCATCTATGTCCAACAATTTTTTAATTGAATCTCTGTGTTTGGAAGAGGAATTTCATTTCCTATGTTGTTCAGAATCATTCAGAAAGTTCAACATGGTATCAAAGCTAGTCCAGACTCTTTGAAGTTGTCAAAGACGCTGAAGGAAGGAGTTTGTTGTAGCTTTTGACCAGCACAGTGAAGGCTCAACAAAAGCAAGGTATTTACCTCAAAAAAGAGTTTTTTGTTTTGTTTTAAAGAGTGCAGTCCTCAGAGACAGTTTTTTTAAAAACATAGGCAAGTTTTTTAGAAGCATAGTTTAGAAAGCTAGCAATGGCAGGAGCCAACACAAGCACGAGTATATGAAATACTCAAGTTCCACAGTTCAATGGGAAGACCTATGACTGTTGGACAATCACAATGAGAGCCCTATTTTCCTCTCAAGATTTATGGAAGCTTGTTGAAGATGGTCTAGAATAACCAGTAGATGAAAATGCATTTAATGCCTTAACACAGGAAGAGAAGGATTTGCTGAAGAATAATAAGAAGAATGACTCAAAAGCCCTATTCTATCTCTTTCAAGCAGTGTATGAAAGTGTATTTCCAAGGATTGCAGCAGAAAAGAGGTCCAAGGATGCATGGGATACTCTCCAGACATCCTACCAAGGTATGGAGAAGGTAAATAAAACAAAGATTCAATTAATGAGAAGAGATTTTAAAGTCATTTGCATGAAGGAGTCTGATACAATAAACTCATTCTTCACAGTGTTGATTGGGTTGGTTACCCAAATGAGATCTCATGGAGAGATAATAGAATAGAGAAGAATGGTGGAGAAAGTTTTGAGGAGCTTACCCTCAAGGTTTGATGTGATAGTCACAACCATTGAAGAGACAAAGGATCTCTCAAAGTTTACTGTCGATGAGCTTCATGCATCATTGACGACACATGAAAAAAGATTGGGTAGAACAACAAACTCATCTTTGGAGCATGCCGTCAAGACCCAAATGTCCTTTGGAAAAGGAAGAGGTCAAGGCAGAGGAAGCTACAGAGAAAAAGGAAGAGGCGGAAGCCAAAATAGAGGAAGAAATAACCCTGCAAATATAAGTGGAAGGGGCAGCAATCAAAATCAGAACCAAGGCCAAGGCAATAGCCAACGAGGTGGACAAAATCAAGCACATGGATAAAGGTATGATAAATCCCAAGTCTAATGTCATTACTGTAAGAAGTATGGCCATTATGCCAATGAATGTAAGAAGAAACATAGTGACATGGGTAATAGACCCAGTGCAAATTTTACAAAATAAAATATCAGTCAAGAGAAGTTGCTTTTAGCATGTAATATGGCTGAAGAAAATAATGAAGATATATGGTTTCTAGATTCAGGATGTAGCAACCATATGTGAAGTCTCAAGTAACATTGGGGACAGATAGTAAGGTATTTGTCATGGGAAAAGACAGAGTAAGTGTATTGACAAGGGAAGGAGAAAGAAAAACCATATCAGATGTTTACTATGTGCATGATATGAAGTGTAACCTTTTGAGCATTGGACAACTCATTCAGAAAGGCTACAATGCATTTTTTGAAGATGATATATGCACCATCATGGATAAACCACCAAGCAAGCAATGTATTGCACAAGTGAAGATGAAAAGAAACATAATGTTCCCTCTCAAGATGAGAGCAGGTTTGAAGAAAGGAGATGCCATTATAGCAGTGACACAAGAGACTTACCAAAGAGAAGCAAAATATGAAAACTAGTTATGGCATTTGAGATTTGGACCTCTAAACTTTGGAGGTTTGAATTTGTTACATAGGAAAGGTATGGTAAAGGGATTACCATTGATTGAGAAACCAGACAACCTTTGTGAAGGATGCATCTTGGGCAAAGAAAACAGAGAAAGCTTTCCATCGGGAAAGAGCATAAGGGCAAAGACACCCTTAGAAATTTTCCATTCAAATTTGTGTGGTCCAATGAAAACACCATCATTAGCAGGTAGCCACTATATGCTGACCTTCAATGATAATTTCACAAGAAAAACATGGGTTTATTTCTTGAAGTTGAAGAGTGAAGTGTTTGAGAAATTATCCCACTTTAAAGCTCTAGTTGAGAACTAAAGTGGGCAGAATATTAAGGTCTTAAGAACAAATAAAGGAGGAGAATACATCTCCAAAGAATTTCTGCATTTTTGTAGAGAAAATGGAATTCATAAACAATTTACAGCAAAGTATACACCACAACAAAATGGAGTTGCTGAAAGGAAAAATAGAACCATCATGGATATGGTAAGAAGTATGCTAAAGGCAAAGAATTTGCCAAATGAATATTGGGCTGAAGTTGTACATTGTGCAACATACATCTTGAATAGATTCCCAACCAAAGTTGTAATGAACATAATTACAGAAGAAGCATGGAGTGGCATAAAACAGTTTGTCACCCACATGAGAGTTTTTGGTTGTGTGGCTTATGCACACATTTCAGATCAACTAAGGGGGATAAGTGTATATTTATTGGATACAGTGAAGAATTAAAGACATATAGACTATATAACCCATCCACCAGGAATTTTGTTATAAGCAGAGATGTACAATTCATTGAAGAAGAAGCTTAGGATGTAAGCATTGAGAAAACAGTGAATGTAAAAACTTGTTTGTCTCATGATGATGATGAGGAAGAAATGGTTGAAAGACATCCCTCATTAGCAGCACCACCTAGACCAACACAAGGACAACAAGGGACACCACAAGCAGGTATGAGAACACCCTTGAGAAGTGTTGACAGTGCTTCTCCAAGCACATCACAAGGAGTAGATTTGAGTGCTTCTACAAGCACAAGTTCACCAAGTGAAAGAGGAACCAGATTCAGAAGTTTGAATGAAATCTATGAGCAGGAGGCAACAAATGAAGGTATGAACTCTTTATTTGAACTATATTGTCATGTAGAGGATCCTATTCATTTTGAAGGAGTTGTAAAAGATAAGAAATGGATAGATGCTATGGATGAAGAAATGAATGCCATAGAGAAAAATAAGACATGGGAATTAGTTGATCTCCCAAAATGCAGAGAAGTGATTGGAGTGAAATGGGTTTATAAAACCAAGAGCAATGTTGAAGGTAAGATTGAAAGGCACAAGGCCAAACTTGTTGTCAAAGGCTACAAGAAGCAACAAGGAAGAGACTATGAAGAAACTTCTGTACCGGTTGCAATAATGGAAACAGTAAGAGCAGTGTTGTCCATAACAGCACAACACAAGTGGAAAGTTTACCAAATGGATGTGAAATCATCATTCCTAATGGAGTATTGATGGAAGAGGTTTATGTTGAACAACCTCTGGGCTATGAGAAAGCAGGCCAAGAGCACAAAGTTTGCAGATTGAAGAAAGATTTGTATGGGCTGAAACAAGAACCAAGACCATGGTACAATAGGATAGATACCTATCTACTGGAAAATGGGTTTGAAAAATGTGAAGGAGAACCCACATTATACATCAAGGATAAAGATGGTAAGATGCTCATTGTTGTTTTTTATGTTGATGATGTGATCTTTACGGGTAATGATGTTTACCTCATTGAGAATTTTAAATCAGTCACGAAGGACAAATTTGAGATGACCGATATGGGATTGCTGAGATACTTCTTAGGAATAGAAGCAGAGAAAAATGAAAATAATATTTTTATCTCTCGAGCTAAATATGTAAACGAAGTTTTGGAAATGTTTAACATGCATGATTGCAAAGCAGCAATTACTCCTACAGTGATGGATTGAAGTTAAGAAAAGAAGACAACAACAAGGATTTTGATCCAAGTTTGTATAAGAGCATAGTTGGCAGCCTCATGTATTTGACTGCAACTAGTGCGAATATTATGCATGCTGTGAGCTTAATTTCTAGATTTATGGAAAGGCAAAAGGAGGCACATTGGCAAGCAACAAAAAGAATTTTGAGGTATGTGAAAGGAACAAAGAGGTATGGAATTTTATATACCACTTCAGAAAATTTTGAATTGATTAGATATACTGACAGTGATTGGGCTGGAAGTATAGATGATAAGAAAATCACCTTTGGATATGTTTTCCATATGGGATCAGGAGCCATCTCATGGGCTTCTAAGAAACAACCAATTGTGGCTTTATCAATAGCAGAGGCAGAGTATGTGGCAGCTACAACAACAGCATGTCAAGCAGTTTGGATGCAGAGAATGTTGAGGAGTTTGTGTCATGAACAGGTAAAGGACACAACAATTTATTGTGATAATAGCTCAACTATAGCTTTCTCAAAGAATTCAGTGTTTCACAAGAGAACTAAACACATTGATGCCAAGTTTCACTACATGAGAGAGCTAGTGAATAATGGAGAAATTGTTTTGAAACATTGCAGAACTGAAGAGCAGTTTGTTGATCTATTAAAAAAACCATTGGAGCAAAAAAGTTTTAATTATTTGAGGAAATGTCTGGGTATGCAAGAAAATACAGTGTTTGAATTAAGGGGGAGTGTTGAATTTTAACTCCAACTGCAAACAGTGCCGGAGGACAGCAACTCAGGAATTTGTCTTGTCTGCACACCATTATGCATTGAAGGGTCGTCTTCAAATTTCTGCCAAACCATTTTTGTTCACAAAACCGTAGGCTGCATTGGCATTTAAATTTCATGGTTGAACACGCAACCCACCTCAATTTTTATCTGTGCCATCATCTTCTTCAACCACCATTTTAAAACCTGCCATACTGCGTTTAAGACCCCCCACCAACCATATCACATCCCGCCGTTTTGATTTGATTTAAATGGGCCACGACATCTCATGTGGAGCCCATAGTCCACATCACCATCTGCCTAGCCAATCAATAACCATTCACATAGTTTTGAGTCTCGTCCACAGTCCATGCGATAAACTGGAGGACCCACATGCCACGTCACAAAGGCCTCAGCCAATATGAATCATATCATACGAAAATATATCGATGTCACCAATGAAGAAATGGATGCAATAAAAAGTTATAACACAATTATGTTTTTATCACAAATTCGGAAGCTGACATCACACCAGCGAGATTTGGATGCGATGAATTATGAAAAGAAATTTTGTTGGAGATTTTGAAATCCACGATGGAGTTTTAATTAATTTTTTTAGAATTTAGGCTTAATCCTTTTAATTTTTATTCATTTTAAATATGTTGTGACATGTTTTAAATATAAAGTCTTTGGTTAATATATATATATATATATATATAGTTTTAATATATATTACATTTATATGTTATTAGTGCAAATTTTTTTAAAGATATATGTAGTGTGAAATATATAGCCCGAAGGCAGAAACAGAATACGAAGGACTCTGTATTAAAAAAAAAAAAAAAAGTGTCTTAAAGTAAAACAGAGAATAGACAGAGTGTTGTTGGGTATGCCCAAAGGTATAGAAGAAAAGAGAGAAGCCTGTGTATTTTTTATTTATTTTTTAATTCCAGAAGGAAAAAAAAAGAGAGACAAAGAGCAAAGATTTGTAATGCTGTGGTTGGAGTAGTTGGGGTATTTTTTGTAAAACTAGAACATCAACAGTTCTGAGGAAAGCCTTCATTTTGTAACTGAGTTTATGTTTAATGAAATAGATATTATTTGTGCATCTTTGTCCAATAATCTTTTAATTGAATCTCTGTGTTTGGAAGAGGAATTTCATTTCCTCTGTTGTTCAGAATCATTCAGAAATTTCAACACAACAAGCGTAGCTGGGTCAACTATACACAAGCTCTATTTTATAGCGGTGGAGGAATCACGTTACGTCGCAGGGATTTAAGATGGGGAATATTCCTCCTCTGCCAACGAGCTCTCTTGTGCAGTAAGATGGCGCTACTCTGTTGCGGCTTTGACACTGTGGTAGCATGTTGAACAGGTCTATGCCCTTCGGTGTTGCGCAGATGCCATATGCAGATACATATTTATGCGCCCTCGAGTGTTTCCCCTCTCTGTCTCGGTTGTCGTTAATGGTCTAATCTCCTACTGCATATTTATTCCCAATCTAGCACTCCTCATTACGGCTATGGGCAAGAGGAGAGCCTCACCAAATAACAAAACTTGATCTCCCTTAAAAAAATGTATCGCTCTAGCTGGAAAAAGGGAGACTGCCATACGAGATCTCACCCTTATGCAAAAGCTCTTAAATAGATTCGACCCTTGACCCAACAATGCCACAATCGAGCACAAACGAGGTTGTTTACTTCCGCTTCCTATTATTGCGTGATAGGACTTCCTGACGAATTCACTGATGAACTTCGTTAAGGGTAGCGCCCTTGTTCCTTTTGCAATTCTTGTGCACCAATCTTGAAAAATCCTCATTCGAAAACTCGCGTGAGCTCTCAGAAGATTCAAACTCCAATAGTGCCATCACATCAAATTCATTCCACAGCTAAACAATCCTATCAGAATTATTCATAACTATTAAGTCGTCTGTGGTGATAGATTTTTCACATATTCACTACAAACTAGATCTTTGGCAGCTACAGGTAGCTCATCCAAGAACTTTACTTCATAGATCTAAGGGCTAAACTTTTGTTGAATATTTAGATCTGGGTGTCTTAAACTTCAATGGACGAATATGGTACAACAGACCCCGCCCCAATCTGAAAAAACTTCTAATAAATAATTTGGCAAAGGTAATGTTTGCGCTTCTTCTGCAATGCAAAAAAAAATAAAGTAAAAAATTTCGATAGATCTTCAAAGCATCTTAGTGTTCTGATTTAAACCAAATTTTCATCAAGAACAAGAACACAAACACAGACATGATCCAGAAACATAACTCTTTATTTATATTATTAATTGAAAATAAAATGCATGCCAATACAATAAATTGGAGCTCCCACACATGGCATGCTTAGCTGCTCATTGAAACAGAAAACAAATGCTGAAGCACAATCATGGACCCTGGATGGATCCACCAACAAATGTCACTGGGTGTTCCTCCCAGGATCAAGCTAGAACTGACCACGCCAAGTTCCCAACAAAACACAAATAGATAGACAAGTTCAGGATGATCCCCTTAATGTGGCCTTTATCTCCTTTTATAGGTTAGATGGACCTTATTTTATTGTTTTCCTTAGAAAAAAGAAGGTGGATACCATGGGTCCATGCGCTGATACCTTGGGTGAATATCAAGATAAATACCATGGGCTCATTCCATCCACTTGCACTTTATAAAAAAAAGAGAATATTACAAAATTGTTTCCTAATTTTGTGTGTCGTTGAGATATTCTCTCAACCAACATATTTTATGTCCAAAATAATTCCCCTATCTTTAAACAACATTTCCTTTATATATATAATATCATAATTAATCAATGAGTAACTTAGGTTTCCTATTGCAAATTTGACATTATTTGCAAAGTTAGAAAGATGATATAGGATTTTATTGTATTTACATTTTAAAACTTGTCGAGCCGGCACTGCTTTGGTTTGCACTACTTTGTTATATTTATTTTATCTGCAAAGTTAATATATGAGATCGGATTTTATTGGTGAGTAGAACAGAGATTTTCAATCCAATGTGATAGGTCACATTATTGCGAATATATTGTTGGAATCTTCGAGAGAGACTCTCCCTCAACGCAGCAGGAAGGTTCGGCCAACGACGCGCAAGAAACGTTTCTTTAGCTTTCTTCTCTCTTCATGAATTGAATGAAAGATACGAGCCAACTCTTTAAATTCATCGTACAACGCATCACGGGCGTGAAAATCACAACACAAGAGATTATCTAACACTTTTCTGATTTGCGTGCTCTGCAAGTAGGTTTCTGCTCTTAAAACTACCTTGAAGTCGCCTTCTTTTGCAGTTCGCAAAGAAGTTGTCTTTAGGGTTTGGCTAAGGTTGGTGTTCCTGATTTTCAGATAATTTTTTGCAGAAAGGGGTTGGCAATGGCAATTCCGAAAATGGTAGCAGCAGGCAAAGGGCAGTGGATGGAAATCGCTCCTTTCCGTAAAGAATGCGTGGTGAAACGGTCGCCTTCCGGTAAAACGCTGCTGACGATCGCAGAGGAGCGGAGTCTGAGCAATGGCGAGCTCATGGATGGCCTTCACCCTTCTTTTCCTGCAGTCTCTGACTTCGAAGCAGATGGTGGTGATACAAGATTTTCGTCGGCAGAATGCTGAGTCTTTTTTGTACACTGGGGAAAATTTTGTTGGGGTTTTCGCATGTGAGAGAGTTGTTATGGGAATCGATATCTGATTTGTGCGATCCATCTATTAAAATACATATGGTTCTGCAATTACCAAAAAATGTATAAAATTTACCCTTGTTCTAAAGTTTTAATTGAAAATTTAGACATATTTTTCAGATTTGCCTGGTAATTTTCTATTGCTCAAATACAATTTGGCAAAATATTGTTTGAGGTGTGACATTACGGTAAAAAAAAATTCTACTTGAAAAGTTCTCAAGCTTACATAGTCTTGTTTAGAATTGCACCAGTCCATAAAAGTGGTAAGACCAAACTTCCTTACTTAACTATTGGACTACATACTCGGAACTTATAAATAATATATACTACAAAGAGAAATGGACAAAGCATCTTGTGCAAAGAGAAATGGACAAGGCCTCCTGTGCTGTTCCAGAAGGCAACTTGGACGCTTCCTTTTTTAGCATGTAAAATATCTGATTGAGATATTGATAATATCTGATGCTTTGTGGATATATGCACATCTCCAGCAATAAAATCAAACATAAATTTTGGCTTCCAAGCGCTATGCGGTACAATATCAAACATAACTTTGGCATGTCAAATGCCCAAAAAGCATTGTTATCAAACATAACTTTGGCCTGTCAAATGCCCAAAAAAACGTTGTGAGGCTTGAATTATTTTTTTATTTTAAAGAATCTGGTAAGGAATGAAGAGTGTTTTATTCGTATGACTCCAAAACCCTCGATGGAAACATTGTCCCATCATATAGCGATGTGTTCCGGTTAACAAAATGGGGTTGCAAATATGTTGTCAAAAAGGGAATTACAATAGAAATAGGTATGATTTACTATTATTTTGAGGGGAATTACAATAGAAACAGGTATGATTTACTATCATGTATATCAACAACTTGCAGTAATAAATGAGGAAATTATAGAGATTTTGTAGCATAGCAATTTTGTATAAGTGATTGTTTATGAGTTAGGATAGAGATATTTCAAAAAATATTCAAGAGTATATTAATAGATTTCAGAGTAAAATCATAAATAGATATCCATATCAACAACGTGCAGTATTGTTTATGAGTTAGGATAGAGATATTTCAAAAAATATTGAAGAGTATATTAATAGATTTCAGAGTAAAATCATAAATAGATATCTATATCAACAATGTGCAGTAATAAATGAAGAAATTATATAGATTTTGTAGCATAGCAATTTCGTATAGGTAATTGTTTATGAGTTAGGATAGAGATATTTCAGAAAAAAATCAAGAGTATATTAATAGATTTCAGAGTAAAATCATAAATAGATATCAAGAATATGAAAAGTAAGTAAAATTTTGAAAAAAAAAAAAATAATTGAAGCAAAAAATTTTAAAAAGGAAAAAAATAAAAAAACAAACGAGTGTAATCACCTTTATTAATAAAAAATAATGTTTTTTAGAGAAAAAAAACCAAACATAAATATCGGCTTGCAAACGCTCCAACATTAAACAAAAGTTTTACACTTCTCCCATGTCAAATGGCCACGCATGCTTTCTCTTTTATTTCAAAGAGGATGATGAGAAACTATGAGTTTTTTATTTCAAAGAGTATGATAAGGAATTATGAGTTTTGTATTAGGAAGGTTTTTGTTTTCACAAAGAAAAAACAGTTATACTTGTATTAACCAATAAAAGGCTGTATATTTGCAAAATTTACATGGATAAACTCAATGGCCGTATATTTGCAAAATTTACATGGATAAACTGGACCCCTAAAGAAAGAGCAGAAGGACGGGCTCCTGTTTAAGTTCTAACTCTGTGGGCGATTCAACGTGGGTATTGTCTAATCTTTTCTGTCAAAGACAACTGGTGTTTCTTGATCAAGAAACATTTTTTTGTGCTTTCAAAGTTTAGCATGATACTCTTCTCTTCATGTAACCAACCAATCCGCTATTCATTAGGCAAAGGAAGGCCCCATCAACCATAAAGAAAGGTGGTCATATAAAGAAGAACAAAGATGTATGGGATCAAACCGAAACAAAGAAAGAAAACCAACTTTCAATACAACCATTCAACGACTTTGTTTGTGAGGGAGTAGTAGTCTTGGTATGGCAGGTTGTGTTTGGATTGTCTCGGATGGCAGGTTGGAAGCATTGCATCCCAAGAAGTCAAGAAGAATTTTAGAATACGTGCCTAAGTACACGATGCCATAAATCGTTGCACTTTTTATCTCATTGATGCTTTCCCTTCATGATGATATGAGTTTATAAAGTCTTTAAAATCATAAACTAAGAAAAAACTCTATTAAATATTGATTTTTTAGTTACGATAGTTAAATGATTTTATAATGAAGTTGTCTATTCAGCATACAAAATAGTCTGGATGGCAGTTTTTTGCTGGAATTTGGTAAAATAAAATTCAAAAACTCACATAGTTGGAGTGTTTCGAATCCATTTTTGCTAGTGGAAATGGATTTAGCACTATCAAAAACCCTTAGGGCACTCAAAATACTAAAATTTAACAACTATAAACAAGATTCTGATAAAATCTATTTTATTACTTTTTTAAACTATGCGTTTTCTAATTAGGATAATTTTTATCCAATTTGTTAAAGGATGAAAATGAAGGTTTGATTTTTTTTCTTAAAATCATAATTTAAATGCTAAAATGTGCGAGAAAATTTCACTACTGTTAGCATGTTAGATCACCTAGTTTCAATATCAATTCTAAGAAAGGTATCTGATGACTTGGAACTTGATAATGGGCTAGTAGTATTGGGGTTGTCTCTATTATACTAAAATTCTTTTATTGATATTTTCCCTTCTATCCAAAATATCATATATGAGATTACAAATAAGTTTAAGAGGCATCTATCCATCAACATCTGGAAGATTATACCAATTATAACTCTTTACTACTTATAGATATGATAATTTTTTTCAATATTTTGCATTATCAACGACCACTCATAACTCTTATTCTAAAATAGACCTAGTTATTTTCGCGGATGCGTTACGAACCATCCTTTATAATCTTTATGCTAAAATAACCATACATTTTACATTTTGTAGGGTGTTTCACATCCTCCAATATGCATGGAAAATTTTGGGTATTTTTATTGAGATAAAGGTCATCTATATGTTTCATATGAGTAGCATGAATCCATGGGCAACATTGAATAGTACCAATTTAGCAACACATTTCTCATATATGAAATAGCGTCTCCATTTAATTTATAATAAATTATTAATTATAAAAATTTACAATGATGTATGATAAATGACAAAGATAAATTTAAAAAAAAAAAATTTAATAAATTTTAAATTAAAAAACAAATTTTATTTTTATTTGTTTTCATTTTCAACATTATTATTACACCGCTAGGCATGTAATGTAAATATGTCAATTTTTTTATAAAATGGTAAATTAGAATATTATTGTTGCAGTGAGAAGTGCTTTATAGCCCAATATAGGGAAAATCTGTAGGTGTAACGTAAGTATGTCAACAGTTTTTTAAAAACGTTTATGTAATGTAATGTGTTATATAATGTAACGTAATCAAAATTAAAAAATAACAATTAGCTTCATATTCTTGAAATCTATATTAGCTCTATTTTCTTACTTTCAATTTTATATCACTCTCGAATTTATATTAATTCACTTTTGAATTTATATGATTTTTTTTTAAATGGATTTTATATGAATTTTTAAGAGCTCAAGGTTTATGAGAACCCATGGTATTGAGCTCTATGTTTATGAGAACCCATGGTATTCATGTGGAATCTAGCCTATTTAAAATGAAAAATAGTCTAAGTAAATGTGTCCTTATTGTTTTATATATTTTATGAATTTATTTATTTTTTAATTCATAGTGGTTGACAAAGATGTATTTGACCAAAAATCTAAAACTTTCACATTATGTTAGTGTCTTGACCAACAATTCGTTTCTATTGCATGTCGAATGTATTGTTGACCCACAGTTCGCAACCATAGAGGATCACTGGAATCACTAGAAGCCCAAAAAGAGTTAGAGTGGTTTTCTACTCCCATAACTCAGCCTCTGTACACCTATTTTGAAAAGAATAAAATTATTTCCGACCACCCAAATTTCTTTTCTTTCTACATCCATCCCAACTTAGATTTCCGTTGAAGTCAACTCCGAGGTATTTGTAATTCACAACTTCTTGCAGAATGTTGCCTTCAAAGTAGAACATATGCTGGTTATCTTTTCTTTTGTTAGAAAAAAACACTAATTTCATTTTGCTGATATTGACTTGCATCCCCACAGTTCTACAAAAATGCTCAATGGAAAGTAAGTGCTATTGCAAACCAGGAGTCGATTTAGCAATCAGAATAAGGTCATCTACGTACAAAAGAAGCCTTATAACAAACATTCCCAAGTGGATACCATCACCACCTTGTGAATTTTTCCACTCTTCAAGCTTGCTGATATATAAACCAAAGAGGGTAGGAGACAATAGGAAACCTTGTCTGACCTCGATATCACTTCTAAAACTCTCAAAAATTCCTGCTAAAGTTCTAATTTTGACTTTCACCTCTTTATACAACCTATGCTGTAGAAATTTGCTGAATAATGATTAATTATCCACCGAGACTATCCTAATCACATATTAATTCGAATTCATATGCAACACATAATCTCTTCCACTCAGATCATCACACATGCGGAAATAAAACAAGTGATAGCACATCAATTCATCATACACATTAACACAGTATGTATGGGGAAAGCTTATAGCTGAAAACCCCGCAGCTATTGTGTATATTATAATGGAGAAAACATGTAACAAACTCAGTACAATACTCCTCACAAGTACTCAGTACTATCTCATGAAGTTACACACAAACTAGCTTGGTTTTGAACAGGTTACTGGTGCAAAACTCACCGCCAATTGCCTTGCCTCTATTGCACAATCATGGCCTATCTAAATAGAGATCCAAGGTTCGAATCTCCTTGGCTTGACAGCGCAATCATCATGGGAAATTCCTCCAAGTGTGGTGCAAATCTCATGCACAACTGATGTCGCCACTGATAGCTAACTCCACCCTTTCATCTACCTCTTTCACTGGTCTCCACTGAACTGATCATGCACTGTAGTGAACTGATGTGTTCTTGAGTTGAATAATGAGTTACCAATTAATGAATTAAATAATATTTAATTCACTCCACTCATTACTAGTTGATTAGCTAGTTAAACTAATCACAACTAGTTCAACTAAGTTAAACCGAACACAACTCCACCAACTGTCTCATCAACTCCACCAAACTTTTGCCACTGAAGTCCTAACCGAAGTCAACCATGCATGAGCTCACCAAACCTCTAGGAATAGCGTAATTCCTCTGTCAGATGCATGAGCCACTTCTGTAGCTCGAACTGAAGTGCTCCAAGAGAGTAAACTGAAGTTTAGAGTCCAAATATTATTAAGGGTAAACAATATTTGACTTCCCTATTTTTAGGATAGGCAGTCTAAAAATAGACTTCGACCTATAGGTCCAAAAAATAGAGGTCCATCTATTTTTACCAACATGACCAAAACTCCAAGAATAACATACTGCAATCCCCGGACCATGCTCTATATGTCTAAAAATAGACATAGTCTAAAAATAGACTTTGCGCCAGAATTTGCCTGCGGGCCCACTTAGTGAAGGCGACTTCATTTCACTAAGCTCCATCATCTTGCTGCATTTTCAACACTCCCTCTCAGCAAGATATGGATTATTTGCAACCCCTATCCTAACTCTGTGGAATTCGAACTTGCTCTTGGTGAGTGCCTTCGTCAGGATGTCGGCATCCCGATCCTCCGTGGGAACATATGAAATCATCATGATTCTCCACTGAACACAATCTCTGATATGATGGTACCTGATGTCGATGTGTTTGGACCTATCATGAAATACTGGATTAGCCGAGAGTTTAATGCAACTCTGGTTATCACAGTAAATCACTGTAGGCTCCAAATGCAACCCGAAAAATCCAACGAGGATATTCCTCATCCAAATAGCCTCGCATGCAGCCAAGCTAGCTGCCATGTACTCGGCCTCTGCTGAACTGAGTGCCACGGATCTCTGCTTCTTGCTGTACCAGGAAACTGTTGTCGACCCAATGCTGAAAAATCCTCCAGAAGTGCTCTTCCGGTTCGTTGGGCTCCCTGCCCAATCTGCATCAGTGCCAGAAAGCTTCGCTCCATCCTCCTGTCTGTACCATAGACCATATCCCGATGTGCCTCTAATATAGCGCAATACATGCTTGCCTGCCTTCCAAAAGAGCTTGGTAGGCTTAACCATAGCTTGCGAAAGCTGGTTAACAAGATAGCATACATCGGTCGGTATCGACCGATACATAAGCGACCCCACCAACCTGCCGACAGACAAAGGGGTATCCATCACTCCTCCGTCAAAGGGGCATCCTCCTTCCTCCAACCACCGAGAAGAGGAGTGTCAACAGGCTTGCAGCCTTGCATGTTGAACCTCTCCAGAATCTCCCGGGCATACTTGCCCTGAGAAACAAACAGTCCTCCGCGCTGCCAAATCTCCAATCCCAGGAAATAATGAAGGATGCCCAAGTCCTTCATCTCAAACTCTCGTGCAATATCCTCCTTGCATGAAAGTATCAACTACTCATCTCCAATCAAAATCAGATCATCTACATACAGTACAATGATCAACAGCTTCCCCTCCACCACAATCTGGTACAGGTTTGGATCCGCCTCACTCTTGGAGAATCCAAGCCTGGTGAAGTAGCTGTCTATCCGAGTGTACCAAGCACGAGGTGCTTGCTTCAACCCGTACAGTGCTCTCTTGAGTCTGCACACATGCGACTCACCGCTGAAGATCTCGAAACCTTCGGGCTGCTCTATGTACACCTCCTCCTCAATGACTCCGTTGAGGAACATAGTCTTCACATCCATCCGATGGATGTGCCACCCCATCTGCGCTGAGAGAGTTAGGATCGTCCGTATGGAAGAGTACCTTGCGATAGGTGCAAAGGTCTCCTCATAATCGATCCCCTCGATCTGTGAGAAGCCACGGGCAAAAAATCTTGCCTTGTACTTCTCCACACTCCCGTCAGCCGCCTGCTTCACTTTGTAGATCCATCGCAAACCCACCACTGATTTCCCCTCCGGTCTTGGGACAATCTCCCATGCACTGTTTCTGACGATCGAATCATATTCTTCGATCATGGAATCAACCCATGCGGGTTCCTCCACATCTTCCTCAAAAGAGCATGGCTCCGTCATGACACATTGACTCACAATAGCCATGTATCCAAAGGTATCGATCCGTGGATCGCCTCTCGTCTCTGCGCTGGGCCGTAGGTGGTCCTACATGTATCACAACCTTCTCTGCATCCCGAGCCAGTCGCTCAGCTTCTGTAGTGCGCATGCACCCTTTGATGGTTGGCGCTGCATGGGTGGTTTCTTCCACCTCCTGAACCTCCTCTTGTGGCTGATCCACATCCGGAAGCTCCTCCTTAGGAACTAATAGCTCCTCATCTGCATGCAAGTGTAGCTCCCTCTCAAGCGAACACTCCATGGCTTTCTCCTCCTGAAATTTTATATCCCGTCGCACAACAGTCTTGCGACTGTCTCGCACATACACCCGATAGTTTTGGGGCGTATCAGTGTACCCCACAAATATTCCAACCTCTCCGGTTGGATCCAGCTTCTTTCTGGCAGCCTTCGTCACATGCATGTAGACACAAGAACCAAAAATCGTGTGTAAAATGGGAAATATCGTGCCTCTTTTCCAGAATAAGCCTCTCCTCCTATGTACTCATGCCAAGAACCTTGTGAGGACAACGGTTCACATATACTGCTCGTATTGCATGCCTCAGCCCACAAGTGAAGGGGTAGGCCCCATCATGCAACATCACCCGTGCAGCACCCACGATCGTTCTGTTCTTCTACTCAGCCACCCCGTTCTGCTGTGGGTTGTGGGGTGCGATGAGCTCTCTCCGAATCCCTTCTGTGCTGTAGAAATCCTTGAATTCAGCCGAGATGAATTCACCACCATTGTCACTCCTTAGAGCAATCACCTTCTTCCCCGAATCCTTCTCGACCAGTGCCTTAAAATCACAGAACTTCGTGAATGTATCGCTCTTCTTCTGCATGAAGAAGATCCATCACTTTCGAGAGAAATCATCAACAAAGATCACGTAGTACTTGTGCTTTGTTGTCGAAGCAACTAAGAAAGGACCACACACGTCTATGTGAACTCTCTCAAGGATCGTCGTGGCACGACTATCCTTCTCGTGAAAGGTGGCTTTCACATACTTCCCTAAAGTACACCCCTTGCACTGATCTGACTGCACAAGAGTGCCCTTAGGAAGCCCAGTAGAAATCTGCTGCAGGATCTTCAAAGCTCCATGGTGAAGGTGGCCCAATCTCCTGTGCTACAGTTCGCCCTCATCATCCCGGCTCACCACTTCTCCCGCCTTGCATGCCATTGCTGCGCAACCATCTACTTGCAATTGATAAAGGTTCTTGGTTCGAACCCCTATCTTCTGGGTCTCTCCAGTAGTCTTACTGCGTAGTAAGGCCTTTCCTTCGCTGAAGACCACATCATATCCCTTATCTTCCAACATCGCCACAGAGATCAAGTTCTTCTTCAATCCAAGTACATGCATGACATCCTTCAACACAAAGGGTTTACCAGACTCCCTCTGAAAGGATATGGTACCGATACCAGTCGCACTGTATCTACCATCATCGCCCATCTCGATGTGCACACCCAAATCTTTGTCCTCCAGATCTGAGAACAAATCCCGATCTCCCGTCATATGAAATGACGCACCGCTGTCCAAGAACCATACCGATCCCATCACACTTAAAACCAAGCATGCGATCAGTGAAAAGTCAAGCTCGAACTGTGAAGCCAAAGCTTCTCCATCTGCAGATCTTCCCGCTTGCTTGTTCTTCTTCTTCTTTGGACAATTGGTAGCATAATGTCCGTGATCATGGCAGTGAAAACACTTCACTTTCACCATATCCTGCTTCTTGCCATTTGCACCAGAATGAGAGGTTTTCTTACCCTTCCTCTTCTTTGCTTTGGCAACCAAAGCGCAGTTTTCTTCATCAGCTCCCTTTGATGAAGATCCATCTCGAGTAGTCCTCCTTATCTCCTCCTGCATGAGATCCGCCCAAAGGCGCTCCCATCCCGGCAGCTTCTCCCGACCATTGACACTATCTTGATATGAGTGCCAAGCCTTCAGAAGACCAAGGAGAGCCAGGTCGACCATGTCCTCTTCTTCGACAGTCACCCCCACACTTCCCAGCTCATCTCTGCATTGAGTGAACTTCGTGAGGTATTTGGCGATACTGTCGCCTTTCTCCATCTTGATGTTTCTGAGCTTATCTTTGAGCGCCAGCTTCCTTTGGTCGCTCTTACTCTGGAACAGATCCATCAAAGCTTTCCACATTAAATATGGAGAAGCCTTTCCATGCAGGCTGGATACAATATGATCCTTGACGCCCTCCAACAGGATCCTTTGACATTTCGCCATCTTCTTTTGCCAGGCTTCAACTTCAGCAGGATCAGTGGGCTTTTGGACATCCGTATCTATGAACTCCTTCAATCCATTATCTTCTAATACTGCCTCCATGCGATCCTTCCATGCAACATAATTCGAACTGCCTTCAAGAGCATATTCGAGTCACAAACCGTTGAAAGACATTTTCAACTCCGGCACCAAGAAAACAAAACTGCTGCAAAATTCGAATTCCAACTCAAAGCTCAACCGCTCTTGATCTGTGAGAAAAAATTATTTCTAGCACATAGATCGACTGCAGGGGCATTTACTGGATGTATCACCTTTCAAAGGAAAGGATGGATCCAGAGGCTACCTGGCCCGCATGCAGACTCTGTCTACCGAAATAAGTTTGTAATCACTGTGATGATCAATCTCTGCTTCAATAGCTCCGATACCATGTAGAAATTTGCTGAATAATGATTAATTATCCACCAAGATTATCCTGATCACATATCAATTCGAATTCATATGTAACACATAATCTCTTCCACTCAGATCATCACACATGCGGAAATAAAACAAGCGATAACACATCAATTCATCATACACATTAACACAGTATGTATGGGGAAAGCTTATAGCTGAAAACCCCGCAGCTATTATGTATATAATAATGGAGAAATCATGTAACAAACTCAGTACAATACTCCTCACAAGTACTTAGTACTTTCTCATAAAGTTACACACAAACTAGCTTGGTTTTGAACAAGTCACAGGTTCAAAACACACCACTAATTGCCTTGCCTCTATTGCGCAATCATGGCCTGTCTAAATAGAGATCCAAGGTTCAAATCTCCTTGGCTTGACAGCGCAATCATCATGGGAAATTCCTCCAAGTGTGGTGAAAATCTCATGCACAACTGATGTCGCCACTGATAGCTAACTCCACCCTTTCATCTACCTCTTTCACTGGTCTCCACTGAACTGATCATGCACTGTAGTGAACCGATGTGTTCTTGAGTTGAATAATGAGTTACTAATTAATGAATTAAATAATATTTAATTCACTCCACTCATAACTAATTGATTAGCTAGTTAAACTAATCTCAACCAGCTCAACTAAAATAAACAGAACACAACTCCACTAGCTGTCTCATTAACTCCACCAAACTTCTGCCACTGAAGTCCTAACTGAAGTCAACCATGCATGTGCTCACCAAACCCTAGGAATAGCGTAATTCCTCTGTCAGATGCATGAGCCACTTCCAAGGCTCAAACTGAAGTGCTCCAAGAGAGTAAACTGAAGTTTAGAGTCCAAATATTATTAAGGGTAAATAATATTTGGCTTCCCTATTTTTAGGATAGGCAGTCTAAAAATAGACTTTGACCTATAGGTCCAAAAATAGAGGTCCATCTATTTTTACCAACATGAACAATACTCCAAGAATAACATACTGCAATCCCCGGACCATGCTCCATATGTCTAAAAATAGACATAGTCTAAAAATAGACTTTGCGCCAGAATTTGCCTGCGGGCCCACTTAGTGAAGGCGACTTCATTTCACTAA
Organism: Pinus albicaulis; assembly: GCA_034641835.2. Taxonomy (NCBI): domain Eukaryota; kingdom Viridiplantae; phylum Streptophyta; class Pinopsida; order Pinales; family Pinaceae; genus Pinus; species Pinus albicaulis. The sequence goes on along the minus strand of CM076579.1, from coordinate 15,673,660 downwards.
GCTCCATCATCTTGCTGCATTTTCAACACCAAGTTTGAGTGCTTTCAACCATTCATAGTTTTTATTCCAGACGGAAGTGAAGGATGACATAAAGCCATACCAATGAGAGATAGATGCATTAAAACCAAGTCATTTGTTATAACAATTAAAATTTTATTTTAGAATTCACCATGTAAATTAAGAGTATAAAATTCCATTTTCCATATTGAAGTTATACGACCATGCTCTGACCTGGTCGGAAATCCATTTAGAAACACTCATGCTAGAGGGTGATCTGCCAAAAATGGGGTGGGAGGACTTCAAAACCCTCATCAAGTCCCAATTTTACCCTATTGGGTATGTAGATGACCAATGGATCTAATAGAAATACTTCAAGCAAATGCAGGGGAAGAGTGTACAAGAGTGCACCACTAATTTTAGGAAGATGGTCATCATGTTGGTGTTGGAAATATGATTATTCTATGAGAGGGGGGGGGGGGGGGGTTATTCAGTATAATGGCCAATTTTAATTAATTAAAATGCTTCAATGCATATATATAATATCAATTACCTCAATAACATAAACATACACTAGATATATATATAATAAAATTAATTTATTATTGAATGATCTTGTAGGCACCAACCTACTGTTACATTGATATTTTGGCACCAACCAGTAGGAGGCACCAACCCCCTAAAATGTTTTACTAGAACCAACTAAAAGGAGACACTAATCCATTGAGAAATGCAAGCACCAACCTAAAATGCTTTACTAGCGCCAACCAGAAGGAGACACCAATCTCCTAAGAAATGCAGGAACCAACCTAAAATGCTTTACTGGCACCAACTAGAAGGAGGCACCAACCCCCTTGAATGTTTTACGTGTACATACCAAAGGAGACACTAGTCCCTTGAAAAATACAGGCACCAACTTGAATTGCTTTACTGAATCATTTATTTATACCTTCAATTATGTTTTATGTTACTCCTTTGTTTTTCACATCATTCCTTGTTATGTATCTTTGGCTTTATTTTATCCACAGTTATTATATGTTTCTCTTTTATTCTGCATGTACAAACTCTGGTCTCTTGGAGACTACAATTTGTTGTTATTCTTTGGCATTCAAACAACAACTTTGAATATAGAACTTACAAACTTCACAATATTAATCACATACATATTTAACATCTTCACATGTCTTCCATAGACTTATTTCACGCTTCACATAATAAAATGATCGCAAACAATTACATACAACAAAACCACTTCTATCTCAATTGATTGAATCACACTACTTCCAAAATTATCTGGCTTATTTATATGACATTAGCATGATGAAATCCTAGTAGGGTCGACTCACTATGGAGAAAAATACATTTTTTTTTAATATATCTTGCTTGAAATCATGCCCATATGACTTAGATAACACTCAAATAAATGGCTCCTTGGCTCCTTGGGGGCTTATATTTAGCTACATGAAACCACACGATATGACCTTGTTTAAATAGGTGTTCCAACAAATCTGGATTTGGGTCCACTTGCAAGTAACAAGTTATTCAATCTCAGATAATTTATCTTCCTAAATTACTTTTAATTTTAGTTCCATTGGCTTCAACATTATCCCATAAGATGGACCATAACCTTAAATTGCGAGATCCAGATACAAATATTTTCTTATGGGGCATGCCTACTAAAGGCTGGCCCAAATGAACTAGAGAACAAATATCTTTCTCAAACAAAACCTTGATTATGAAACATTGACCAATCTGCCTTTTCCATTTAATATGGATTCAAGTTTCAATCTCATGCACCCTCGGGCCACTGGATGCCTAGATAACCTTTCTCCACCCTCGGACCACCGGATGCCTAGATAACCTTTCTCCACTGCTAATTTTGACACTTTTTTACCATTTTGGACAAAACAAAAATACACAGGAAACCTTCACCAATCCAATTCTTCTTGTGAATCCTAAGACTTTAGAAGTTACCAGGTCAAAACTCCATGAACCAATCAAAAATTGCCACATGATTTTCCACCTCATCTCTACCATGTCACTACTACGTCGTCGCCTTAGCTATGTCACTACCACTTGTCTCCACATGTCATTCCAATTGTACTTGTAAGTCAGTTGGGGTCCACTTTATTGCTAAGGAAGGATTCATGAAACCTGGTATTTTCATTAAGAATTTCTTTATTGCACCCCCCCGGTTACCGAGAAGCTAGGATGTCGAGGAACTTGTCGAGATGAATTGCTAAGACCTAGATATAAATATCATATGGAATTTTTACCAACTAGAATATTGTTATGACTTCTTCACTTCAACTTCATTTTTCTATTGATTCCTACGGAGTTAGAAAAAGTGCCATATACCGTTAGAAAGGTATCATAACAATATATTCAACCATACAACTTTCATACTTATTTGTACTAGGGAGCTATAGAAGAAATGACTTCAAAGATACGTTGCTGAAAATGAAACTTTGAAAACATTATTAATCACACTTTTAACAACCTCCCATGTTGTTAGACTTTGAAATCAATGATACTGCAGTTGACATCAAATACAACGCGTGCAACAATATCCCCCTTTAACATTGATGGCAACACTGCCAAAGATCTCCTATGCATTGATGATTTTGGGCTAGACTTCCCCTATCTGCTTATGTTTGCTTATTCTCACGATGTCTACTTATTGTCTCTTTTTGACATCAATGGAAAAGGACATATACTCCCCCTCAGTTGATGCGTACTCTTTCATTGAACTCCCCGCATCATGAACATGCTTCTTGGCTGAAATAATTGGATCACTTCCCCTCGTGAGGAATAAATTATGCCCAAATTTTGTCTAATATATTCAAAACTTTCTCTAGGTAGAGGTTTGTTAAATATGTCTATGATTTTCTCTTTTGTCGGAATGTATTCCAAATTGGTAGTTTGATCAACAACTTGTTCTCAAAGAAAATGGTATTCGATAGGAATTTTATTTATTTTAGAATGCATAATAGGGTTTTTAGAGATATCGACAACATTGGTATTGTCACACGTAATGGGCATAGGTTGATCACCATTTTCTTGAATATCATTGAGATTTTGTATCATCCATAAGACTTGAGTGTAAGATGGACTTGTTGCAATATATTATTCTTTGGTTGTGGGTGTATAAATGGAGATTTGTTTCTTACTGAGCCAAGAGACGAAACAACTGCCTAAAAAGAAGGATCCCCCACTGGTGCTCTTCTTATCATCAACACTACCAGCCCAATTTGTATTTGTATAAGCTTTGAGAGTAATATCTCTGCCCCTTGGATACCACAAGCCATAATTTATGGTGCTCTATAGATATCTAAATATCCTTTGGCTACATTCACATGATATTCTTTTGAGGTTTAATAAAATCTTCCCACGAGACCTAATGCTTGCATGATATCAAGTCCCGATGTTGTTGAGTAAAGAAGGCTACCAATCATGGACCTGTACATGGTATGATTTGCTTCTAGAGACTCATCGTTCTTACTGAGCTTGCATCTTATTGTCATGGGAGTACTCACGGGTGCAAAAATTTCCATACCAAAATTCTTTAATATTTATTTAAGGTACTTGGTTTGACAGATAAAGATATTGTTCTTTTATTGATGAACCTTTAAACAAAGAAATAAGGTTTTCTAGCATAGACATTTCAAACTCCCTTTGCATGTTAGTTGCAAAACATTTTCTCATAGAGTCAACATCAAGTCTTAAAATTATGTCATCTACATAGACAACAATGATTAGCAGGTTGTCCTTTTCAATCTTGATGTAAAGGTTACTATCTGTTGTCCCTCTCTTGAAGCCTTGCTACTAGAGATATTAATCCAATCTAGAGTACTAAGCCCTAGGTGTCTGTTTTAGACTATATAGGGTTTTCTTTAATCTGCAGACATAATCCTTCTTTTTTGATAGCTGAAATCCTTCCAGTTTCTCAACATAGATTTCTTCTTGTATTTGTTCATTTATAAATGTTGATTTTACATCCATCTAAAAAAATTTAAACACCTTAAAGTTTGCAAAGGCCAAGAACATCCTTATTGGTTACAGGAGCAAATGTTTCTTCAATGTCCACACCTTCGCCTTATGCATATCCTTTACATACAAGTGTTGATTTGTTCCTTACTACTTTTTCATCTTCATTCAACTTATTTATGTAGACCCACTTGGTTCTAATCACATTTTTATCCTTAAGTCTTGGAACGTACTCCCATGTTTCATTCTTCTCAATTTGATCTAGTTCTTCATTCATAGCCTTAACCCAATGTTTATTTTGACTAGCTTGACCAAAGTTTTGAGGTTACACTAGGGATAACATAATTAAGTTATCATGGCTTGTTGTACTAACAAGATTCCTTCTAGTTTGAACTCTTGATTCCTTATCTCCAATAATTTGGCTATCTAGGTGATTCTTTTGGACACACCTATATGGGGTTTTTGGATGCACTGCCTCACCTTCATCTTCTTGCCAATCATCATGCTCTTCGTTTTGATTTTCTTCGTCTGGTGCTTCTCGGTAGTTATTTAGTTGTGGTTGGGTTCGAGGCAACACTTTATCTATTCTTACATCACTACATTCAACAACATTTCATGGCCTTTTGTTGTAACGTTTGTATCCCTTTATTCTATATGTATATCCAAGAAAAATTCCTTCATCAAATTTGGAATCAAATTCCCCTAAATTTCATTTGTCTTAATATAAAATTTGCTTCCAAACACTTTAAAATGTTTAACAATGGTTGGTATACCTTTCCATATTTCAGAAGGTGTATTAGTATCATATACCCTTATTTTTACTTTGTTCAAGATATAAACTGTTGTTTAAACTACTTCTCCTCAAAATTTATCTAGTAACTAAGCTTCAATGAGCATGGTTCTAGCCATTCCCTGCACTATTCGATTTTTTCTTTCAACCACTCCATTCTGATGTGGATTTCTAGTAATAGTTAGTTCTTTTCTAATTTCATGGCGTTCACAAAATTTGTTGAATTCATTGGAAGTAAACTCACTTACTCTATCATTTATTGGGCATTTGATTTTTAGATCAGTTTCATTTTCAGCTAAAGCCTTGAAAGCTTTGAATTTTTGAAAAGCCTCTGATTATTATCTAAGGAAGGTAACCTATGTCATCCTTGTAAAATCATCGATGGAAAACATAAAATACCTCTAACCTTTAAATGTTTGAGTCCTAGCTGGTCCAAAGAGGTATGGATGGATGAGTTCCAAAGGCCTAGATGTATAATATTCTTTTGTTTTGAAGAAGACCATAGCTTGTTTTCCATGTTGGCATGCCTTACAGAGGTAATTATGTGGTTTTGATATCTTTGGCATGTCTTTCATGACCTATGTTTATGTAACATTTACCATATTATCAAAACTTATGTGTCCCAATCTTTTGTTCCATATCCAACTCTCTTTATCTTTACTGTACAACATTTTTCTCTTTCTACTCCATCAATAATGTACACATTGTTGAAACTTTTATTAGCTTTCTCCATAAGATTTCCTATATCAACATTTCTAATTTCACATCTTTTGGAATATAATGTGATATCATGCCCTTCATCACACATTCAACTACCACTCAAGAGATTGTTGTTTATTCCTTACACATACAAAACATTTTGAGCCTTAGTTATTCCATTATCTATGATGATTGCGCCTTTCCCAACTATTCTTGCAGATGGATCGTAACCAAGTATTACCTTACCTCCATCCTCTTCCTTTAGTTTAATGAATTTGCTATAATATCTTGTCATGTGTCTTGAACATCCACTCAACATACCATTTGTTTTCTTGTTTTTGGGAATATAACATAAGACCACACTCTTCCTACTTTTAATGTTCCTTTTTCCATATTGTTGGACGTTAACTTCTAAAGGAACATTCTCCCTTGCCTTGGGTTTTGAGTGTAATAACCCTAGTTAAAAATCCATGTAATAAAGTTAATAAAGGAAAAATAAGACCAAGGTCATGGGACATGTATTCCAAGCTGAAAGTTGGGAAAAACATAATGATGGGGATCACTAGTGATTAATTAATGGCTATGGAAATTTTAAAAGGCATTGGTAAAGGCTTTGGAAAGAAAAAGTGGAATTAATTGGAATTTTATTTATGAAAATAAGGGAAAATAGGAGAAAATGAAGGTGAAAGGTTACAAAATTGCATGTGAGGAAAATTGAAGGAAAAGAGATGAAAATGAAGAAAATAGAGGCCTCAATGATAAAAATGTTTTTGAGGATTAGCTCATGGCTTTTTGGTCAATTTAGATTTTTGTTAGTTTTAGCTTATAGCTCTCTGTCTATTCTCTCTCTCTCATACTCTTGCACACTTAGAGTTTCTTGGAGCACTCTTGGAGGATATTGGGAATAATTTGGATTCAAAGCAAGAAGGAAAATGAAAAAAAGGAAAGCGCAAGGGAGAAACAAGATCAACAACTACAACAGGTTTGATTGGCAGGTATTGAGTTGCATGTATGATTTCCTTACCGGTTTTGGCATGCATGACATGTGCATGTGGTTATTTGGTTATGATCTATCATTGGCATGGAGGATTGCTTGGATTTACAATGGTTTTTCCTAGCCTTGTCATTTCCTGTATAGCCATGGTGTATGGGTTTTCCCTTTTGTTTTCTAATTGGTGCTCATATTCCTTATGGATGTGGGTTGGGTTACTAGTTCCTGGAAGCCTTGGTTGGACAAACTCTCTAAAAGCCTTGTAATAACTTGGGTTGAGTTACTAGTCCTGGAAGCCTTAGTTGGAAAAATGCTTTGAAGCCCTTGGTGGGTTGAGTTACTAGTCCCGGAAGCCTTGGTTGGACAAACACTCTAGAGCCCAATGAAATTTTTGGGTTGAATTACTAGTCCTAGAAGCTGGGTTGGAACAAACCCTTTGGAGCCCTAGACAACTTTGTTAGAGACCGATATGGTGATGGTTAGTGATGTCCGACTGTGAGTTTCAATCATTGGGTGAGGGTTGCGGCAGTTTTACCTCTGGAAGCCCTGGTTTGGTTTTGCTTAGTTTATTCCATGAGATTCCACATTCATGATTGGAATATGGCGTGGGGGAGATTGGATGAAAGATAGATTTGGTTCAACCCAATATATGGTCGAGTGGTACGTGGAAGTCCCTGACTTGGTTGGGTTTTGCATATGTTAATAATAACTCCCTTCCTCTTGTATTTTATGAGTAAGTGTACTTGCTATGATGTGACTTTATTGGTTGTTCAATTATTGTTATTATTCTGTTTATATTTTGGTTATAAGTATGGTTGTATGACAAACTTTATGTACTCACATCATGTTTCGGTTAGTACTGTTGACACCTAATATTTGGGATTAGGTAAATCCATGTAAATAGTAAAATAAATGGAGTTGGAAGACAAAGAGACATTGGGAGATGAAACCCAATAGTCTCCCTCTCCATCTATATATCCATGTTCTATCTTAATGAAAAATCAATTCAATTCATGGAGTTACTCCTGGTCTGACATGGTATTGGTACCAACCCCATTTTTAGCATTTTATGCCCTGTAACTCTTGCATTCCTACTGCCATTATTATCTACCATTGTCTTCATTTATTCCCTACCATATTCTCCATCCGCTCAAAAATTTGTCTAGTTTTCGTGCTAACCCAATCTATACCTTTCTTATTTTATCTCCCTTCACTAAGAAAATATACAAAAAAATTTGCATGAGCTTTCTCGGCTCCACTAAAATCCATAGAGAATATTATTTACATCAATGTAAAAGTCTATACCCTTGGCTGAGTTGAACACACAGGCCGACCACTTGCTTGGAAAGACCTGAGAATGAGTTTTTAAATTGAGAAGAGCATGGAATACTTTGAAATCTGTGATGATAGCTATGGAGGATTAAACATTGGTTCAACCTGGAATGGTGAACGTTGGTCGAAACCCCTACATTCGTACTGTGAATTTGTTGAAACTTATGTGTTGGACCTAGTTGCGTTGAATGGTATGTATGTTGACTTTTATGCCTATGCAAATCCACAAGGGCCAAAAACAGTGTTTTGAAGACTTTATCTAAGACATATATTCAAGGGTGAAATATTGTGAGTTATATATGACTGTGCTCCATTATTAAGCCATTTTAAAAGAGGCATATATAATGTATGGTATAAAAATGTGGATTCATATGAGTTAAGAGGAGTCATATGGTATAACGATGTGGATTCATGAGTTTAAAAGAAAGGAAAAATAACTTTCTATGAGTTGGAATTATAATACCTTAGGAGAGTATGGCATATAATATATATACGTGATATATGGTATATGCAATAAGTTCCTATTTTGAATACCATATAACATATAAAATTAAAGCATGATAATATCATGGTGTTATTTAAATTATTGAAATAAATCACAATCGTTGTTTGAAGACAATTGCAGACATCAATATTTTGAGGCCAAATTAGACTTTATGATGCATTCACCCATCTCCATTGTGGGGGTAGTTCTCTCTAGCAAAGACAACTATCACAAGTGTTCCCAAATTATAAAACATGCCATGATTTTTAATGAGTTTTGGAAAGGGATTTGTGAAGGAGAAGGAGACAGTGCACCAGAAAAATCCCACTTCAGATAACTTAGCTTTTCATTTGGGAAAACAAGAATAGAAATGCATATGCCTTGATTGCAGTGTCAATGAAGAGGCAACTCGCCATATTTATCCATTTTCAAATGCCTTTGAATCCTCAAATAAGTTGAAGGAATTGCACGACTCACACTTTAAACATGAATTTGTTCAATTGATGATCAAGTTGTTCAATCTTGAGTTGAAAAATGATGACCCTCTTGCCTTAGAATCATAAGTAATATAAATTATGCATGACATAAAAGCCACTAGTGTTGAAATAGATATTCCTCTCATAGCTTATGTGAAGGTAGTATATCCCACATGTTCACGCTATCTTGAGTCATTGCAAGCAAGTGGAAACCTTAAGGAGATTACTTTTGACTCCCTTGAAAAGAAGCTTGCTGAAAGAGAGAAGTATTTTCGGAAAAAGACAACTCCTCAGTCTTCTAAATAATTTGTGTTCCTTGCACATAAAGAGAAGAATCATGCACAAAATTCTTATAGAGGAAGAGATGGCAAAAGAGGAAGAGGAAGAAATATTTTTAGAGGCAGGGGGGAAGACATTTCCAAGGGGAAAGGTATGATCTTCATTGCATACGATGCAATAGATATGGACATGATGCATACACATGTAAGCTGCCTTGGGACATAATTGAGTAGGAAAGAAATGAAGGAAAAGGTAAAATAACTGAAAGGGAAGGGTAAAGCATCTGAGTCTGCTCATTATGTTGTGGCACATTGCAACAATGGAGTAATTAAAGACTTATTCAATGCTTCACTTGCTTCATGGAAAGATGTTTGGTTGCTTGATTTAGGAGCAACTTGCTGCCACATGACTTTCAGGAGATATTTCTTTGAATAATTCACTGACAATGTTAATGGAGCAGTATACTTTGTAGCTAAGTAAAAAATCAAGCCATCAGGGTTTGGAACCATCAAGCTCAAACAACCCGGTCTTCTAGAATTTCTTTTACATGATGTTCTATACCTCCCGGAGTTGAGGAGAAAATTGTTGTCTTTGGTCCACATCTGCCAGCAAGGACTCTCCATTCACATATTTTATGGCAATATTGAGGTAAAAAAAGCATAATATCACTCACTTGTCATGACCGGGATAGAAGAAGAAAGACTTCTGAAGCTACAAGGAACCTCTGCTCGTGCACACAAATTTCCATACATTTCTCATTTTGATGAAGGTACAATTCCATCAATTATTTTATGGCATGCTATATTTGGACACTTGAATTATGAAAATCTCTGTTTGTTGAAGAAAAATGGTGTTGCTGGATTTCCTACAATTCCTAGGAATCTTAAGCAATGTGATGCTTGTATCTTAGGAAAGCACAACAAACAATATTTTCATGATTATCATTCCAGAGCACATAGAAAAATTGAACTCATTCATTCTGATTTGTTGGCACAATGCATGTCCCTTCTACAAATGGTAATAAATATACGATGACATTTATTGATGACTACATCAGAATGTGTTGGGTTTATTTATTGAAGACTAAATCTGAAGTTTTTGAAATATTCAATAACTTTCATGCATGTATTGAAAATGATTCAAAATATCATATTGGATCTATTTGTACTGATAATGGAAAAGAATATACATCAAATGAATTTTAAAACTGTCTCCACCAACATGGGATCAAAAATCAAACAACTGTCCTTATAATCCCCAATAGAAAGAAGTAACTGAGATAATGAACAGGAATGTTAAACATATGTCTTGGGATGATTTAGTTCTATGTGCTATGTATGTAAATAATATGTGTCCATCTAATGTTATAAAAAACAAGACTCCCTATGAAATGTGGTATGACCACATTCCTTCGGCGAGAAATATCAAGGTTTTTGGTTCCACCTGTTATGCCTTGATACCGAAGGAGAAGAGAAACAAACTCGGTGCAAGGAGTCACAAATGTATCTTCTTGGGGTACTCAAATACCTCAAACGCATATCGTCTCTATGATGAAGTGACCAAGAAGTTTATAATATCTAGAGATGTGATCTTTCTTGAATCTCCCAAGATTGACAATGTTGTTGAGCGACAATTTGATCACTTGGATAGATTCGGACATGCAAAGTATTTTAAAGAATTTGATAATGAGATTCCACATCTTGAAGGGGGGATTACTATACTGGATCAATCTGTGGAATATTATTTTGAAGCACTCTCTCCCCCGCACGAAACTCCAACCACTGATGAAACTTTGAGTGATGTGATTGATAGAATTAGGAGACTAAATCTCGATTTAGCCCCAACTCAGTCAACTGAGAAACCTGGGCCATCTCAGAAAGGTCCTCTAAAATGGTTGACAAAGACACTTGAAAGTGTTCGTCCCGATGAGGTTGGAAAGACATGAATAAGGAGCTCAACCAGACAAAATTGACGTGATGTAGACAATTCTGATTCACATATTGATATGGATGTTTCTTATTATTGTGAAATAAATTTTTCTACATATTTTGAACCAACTTCCTTCAAATAATCCTCTTTTCATGATGAAAGGAAAGAAGCAATGTAGAAATAATATGATGCTTTGATAAAGAATGGCACCCAGAAGTTGGTTGATCCTCCATTGGGAACCAAACTAATAGGTTGAAATTGGGTCTTCAAGAAAAAATATAAAGTAGATGGATCACTTGACAAGAAAAAATACAGGTTCATGGAAAAAAAAATTCACAAAAGGAAGGGGTCAATATGAGGAGAATTCCCCCCCACAAAAAATGGGCTACCATCCGGACACTCTTTGCCTTGGCAACTGAGAACAATTGGAAATTCCATCAAATGGATGTAAAAACTGCTTTCTTGAATGGAGATCTAAAAGAGAATGTTTCTATGTCCCAAACAAAATTATTTGTTGTGAAGGGCCAATAACATAAAGTATGCAAGCTTGTAAAATCCTTGTACGGCCTCAAGCAAGCATTGCGTGCCTGGTACAAGAAGTTGAATGAGCATATTTCGAAGCTCAATTCCAAACAATATGATCTTGATGATGCAAATTTGTTTATCAAGAAAGTTGTAAAAAAAATTGTATATATTATGGTGTATGTAAATGATATTTTTATGACAGGGAATAATGAGAGCTACATTGCATCCATAAAGAAAGAACTAAGGAAAGGTTTTGAAATGACAGATATGTTCACTATTATCTTGGTGTTGAAATAACCCAACATTCAAAGTTTATATTCCTCTCTCAGAAGAAGTATATTGGAGATCTGTCGAACAGGTTTGGGATGGCTAATGCAATCCTTTAATCACTCCAATGGAATAGAACATAAATCTCACATCTACTGAAGGAAAAGAATTTGAGGATGCAACAAAGTATAGACAACTCATAGGAAGTATCAACTACGTGACTACTACCAGACCAAACATTTCATTTGATGTTGGAATCCTCTCCATATTTATGCAAAATCATTGCAAGGGTCATTGGTATGCTACAAAATGAGTTCTAAAGTACTTGAAGGGAACTCAAGACTTTGAACTCAAGTATACACAAGTGGGTGACTTCAGCTTGATTTGATACTCTAATTTATATTTCGATGGAGATAAAGAAACTGAAGTATCTACTTCAGGTTATGTTATGAGTCTTGGATCACGATTTGTCTCCTGGAGGTCACACAAATAAACAGTCCCAGTAGATTCCACAACTAAGGAAGAATATGTGGCAACAACTGAAGCAACGGAGGAAATTGTGCGGCTAAGGAAAATTATGGAAGATTTTCAGGAGAAAAAAGTGCAATAATATCTTCTTTTGATTGATAACACTTATGCAATAAATTTGGCCAAGAACCCAAAGTTTTGTGATTGAACGAAGAAAATAAATACAAAATACCATATGATTCGACATCATTTTGAGGCCAAAACAATCCACCTACGAAATTGTTCCACACATTAGAAGATTGCAAACATATTCGCCAAAGCGCTTGGAAGTGAAAAGTTTGAAAGATTCAGAATGATGCTTGGAATTACCAACATCCCTTCAGATTAAGGGGGACAATTGGAATACAAATATACATTGGGAGATGAAACCCAATAATCTTCCTCTCCATGTATATATCCATGTTCTATGTTAATGCAAAATCAATTCAATTAGTGGAGTTTCTCCTCACTTCACAAGTACATGAATGGTTAATGAATGTATGACCTAATAGATGATAATGCAACTATTATGAGAGGGCATCAAACCTTCTAGATGATTCTTAGATAAGTATGAGACCCCTATGTTCATATGTGTATTTATGACCTGTACATTACATGTTCATGATGTGCTTGATGGAATGTATGTCATGGTTAGGATTGGTTAGGTTAAGTTCTTGACTAAGTTTCGTGTTAGAGGCCTTTTCCTTGTGTCATTTATTGTTTTGGAAAGTTTCATCAAGTTTTGGGTAGTGACCTAGAGTCTAGCCCTGAAAAGGTGGCACAAATTTCACAGTAGCATGCATGGAAATGTGAAATTGAGACTACAGTCGCACCCTTTCTAGCTTATGCATGTGATTGGAGGCTTTCTTTTCCATGGATGCAGGCTTGTACATGCCATTGAGTTTTCAGGCTAGTGAAAAACAAAGTTATCTTAGGGTCTGGGCACCTGGAAGGGTGGTTTATGCCTTGGGGGTCCCGTAGCACCTGAGGGAAGTCAGTAAGGTTTTGGTTTGTCGATTCCACTTCCTTAAGGTAATCTAGGATGTTGAATCATATCATAGTAACTCTCTGTCACATGTTTACCCCGGTAGGCTGGTTAACTTGGGTAAATGTGGGAGGAGGGGGTTACAGATTGGTATCAAATCATGGTTCATCGCTTGGATTGGATGGGCGGAATGTGTTTGTCATGCACGCATGAGGATTGTATATGTGCTTGTTATGTATGCACGATGGTGGTCATTGTTACAATTGTGTTGTCATGTAGAAGTTGTTGATGTTGCTGTTGTGATGTGTTTTTCATGCATATATGTCAATTATATATGTCTTCGTTATGCATGCCAGTGTTTTTATGGTTGTTATGCATGTATAGTTATGGCTACGATTGTCGTTCACGAGGTCATTATTGCAGTTGTGTCGTCATGCCTAGTTTTATGTTTGTAGGAACAAGATCAATTATGACAAGAAAAATGGTGGAATACAAGTAACATGACTCTCCCTACAGATCAGATGAGCAACATGGTGATGAGCACTCCCCTCACATAGTAGATACATTGAGAAGTCTGAAGGAAGAAATAAGAAGTTGCAAAGTGGATAGTGACAGGATCATTCAGTTAGAGGAGAGACTTGCTAAGGCACATGAGAAACAAGTAGAGGTAAATGCAATGATCCTTTAGAGTTTGTCAAAATTGTAGAGAAATGGACCACTTAGGATCAATCATGGAAAGGAGGACAAGTGTAATGGAGCATATGGTGGCAGGTCTCATGGTGGGCATAGGTCGGATAAAGATGATACCATCAAATATGGCAGGTTCTTGGATAAATATGATAAACGAGGCAATGGATATGGGATTTACTCTAGTTCTGGTTCAAAAATGTCTCATGGTCATCATCATTATCATCCTTATAGGAGGAGTGACAAGGGATATTTTCTGGATGATTTAAAAAAAGAAAATCCACCTACATTTGATGGAAAAATGAAGAATCCACTGGATGCAAAAACATGGTTGATTGGAATGAAAAAGTTATTCCATTTGCATGATTACTCAAAGAACATGAAGGATAGAATATCTATGTTCAGTGTTAAAGGTAAAGCAAACATTTATGATGACAGGGAAAATGAAATCTATGAGTTGAAGATGGGATCTATGACCGACGACGAGTATACTAGTAGGTTCTTGGAGATGTTGAGATATGTGCATTACCTTAAGGAGGAGAAGGCTAAGATTCAAAGATTCATCAATGGGTTGTTGATAGAATTTGAGGACATAATCAATTTTGATGAGCTTAGATCGTTGGAGGAATCCAGCAAAAATCTAAAGCATTGCTATGAGCAATCGAAGCATAGGCCTGAGACTAAACATGTTTGGAAAGGTAATGATAATAATAAAGGAAAATGGGATAAAAAGCGAACAAAACCTCAGGACACAGGTAACAAAGAGAATGCAACACCACCTAAGAAGTTCAATACATCTAACGAAGGATAGGGATTTTAGTCCGAGGAGTAGAACAAGGGTGATGGCAGGAAGCCTTTATAGTGTTAGACTTGTGGCAAGGATCATCGCCGGAGAGATTTCCCACAACATCAGGGTGGAATACCACAAATTTATAGTGCTTAGGAAGCACAGACAGTGGGGGATGTTGGGAAAAGTATTTCACAAATTTATGCAGCGTTTAATAATAGGCAGGCAGATCAGTAGGCATCTATTATTGAGATGGATGGTAAGCTTTGTGATCAAGTTGTTTCTATTTTGTTTGACCCTGGATCTAATTATAGTTATGTTAATCCTGGCGTGCCAGGTAGATAAGTGCAGTTTGAATAAAGAAGTACATGCAAAATCATGGTTAGTGCATTCGGCTACAGGTACAAAGAAAAGAGTTCATAATTGGGTAAGAGATTATGCATTTTAGTTGAAGTGTATGTCTACATCGATGCATCTAAATATAGTTTCGTTAGGATCGTACAATATGCTATGGGGTATCGATTGGTTGTATCTTTAAAGGACTAAGGTGGATTGTTACGAGAAGTATATTAAATGCTTGGATGACAATGGGGAACAAAGAGTTTTGCAGGGTAAGAAGAAAGCTACATCAGTTAGAATGGTTACAACTATGCAGGTGAAGCACAGTCGCAGGAAAGGGTGTGTCTTGTTTGCAGTGCATATTTCCAGAGACAAAGGTAAGGATGTTGAGGATGCTAAGGTATTGAATAGGTACCCAATTTTGCAGCAGTTTCAGGATGTGTTTCCAACAAATATCTCATAGTTACTGCCTCACATGGAAGTGGACTTTTCTATTGAGTTGGTACCAAGAGAAACACTAGCATCAAAGGCACCTTGCAAGATGAGCACGCCAGAGTTAGTGGAGCTGAATTTGCAGTTGAAGGAAATTCTTGACAAGGGATACATTAGGCCAAGTGTGTCACCTTGGGGTGAACCAATATTTTTTGTGAAGAATAAGGATGGTATTATCAGGTTATGCATTGATTACAGGCAGTTGAATAAGGTGACGATTAAGAACATGTATCCGTTGCCCAGGATTGATGACTTGTTTGATCAGTTGAAGGGAGCCACAATGTTCTCGAAAATTGATCTCAGATCATGATACCATCAGGTACACATCAAAGAAGAGGATACTTACAATACTGCTTTCTAGACCAAGTATGGGCATTACGAGTTTTTTGTAGTTCCTTTTGGTTTGAATAATGCTCCAAATACTTTTATGTGCTTGATGAATAGTGTATTGCATCCTTATCTAGACAAGTTTGTTATTGTATTCATTGATGATATACTAATATATTCTAAGAATGAGAAAGAGCATGTCGAACACTTAGCAACAATATTGCGATTGATAAGAGAGCATCGATTGTATGCCAATCTTAGTAAATGCAACTTCTTTCAGACAAAGGTACATTACTTGGGGCATGTGGATTCCAAGGAAGGTATAACACTGGATTCAGAAAAGGTAATTGCTATCATGGAATGGGCAAGTCCTAGGAATGTGAATGAGGTCAGAACAGTCATGGGACTAGCAGGCTATTATAGGAGGTTCATCAGGAACTTATCATAGATTTCCTATCCTATTACATCATTGCAAAGAAAAGGAAATAAATTTTAATGGATAAAGGAATGTGTGACAAGTTTTGAGCAGTTGAAACAATTGATTACAAATGCTCCAATTCTAAAGATTGCATATCCAAATAATTTTTTTTTGGTGTGTACAGATGCTTGCAAGAGAGGACTTGGTGTGTTTCTTATGCAGGAATGACATGTAATATGTTATGAATCAAGGAAAATAAATGAGCATGAGCAGAATTATGTAATGCATGATCTTGAGTTGGCAATGATTGTCCATGCTTTGAAGATGTGGAGGCACTATCTTCTTAACAGATTGTTCATCTTGATGTGTGATCACGGTGGATTGAGATACTTATTTGATCAACCAAATCTAAATGCTAAGCAATCTAGATGGTTGGCGACGATCAATGAGTTTGACTTTGAGATAAGTATATCAAGGGCAAAGAGAACAAGGTTGCATATGCTCTTAGCAGATAGATACAAGTAAAGCATATAGAAGTTATGAGTTATTATGGGACAATTTTACAAGATCAAAACTTACATGCAAGACAAAAAGATGATAGTTATAGTGAGCTCAGGCACATGTTACATTAGGGTACAAGTGAACAAGATGTGTATTATCATCTCACGAAAAATGGTTTGGTAATATTTAGGGAAATGATATATGTGTCAGACAATAGTGAGATCAAGAAGCTTGTCTTGAGGGAATTTCATGCTAAGTCGTATTCAAGTCATCTGAGATATTAGAAGACATTGACAACTATGAAGAAGTTCTATCATTGGCCTAATTTGAAGAAAGAGGTGGCAGAGTTTGTGGCTAGATGTTTGGATTGATAACAAATAAAGGTAGAGTGTAAGCATCCAGGTGGATTACTACAACCAATTTTGATTCCATAGTGGAAATGGGAGGTCATTTCCATGAACTTTATTATAGGTTTTCTGAGGACCAATAGACAACATGATTCTATTATGGTTGTGGTGAACAATTTGACTAAGGTAGCTCAATTCATTCCAATGAAGTATACTCATTTAGCTAGTGAGGTAGCATAGGTTTTCATCAGAGGTATAGCGAGGTTGCATGGTATTCCGAAGAAGATTGTGTCAGACAAGGATGCTAAGTTCACTTCTAGGTTTTGGAAACAGTTATTTACAGGTTTGGGTATAAATTTTGCCTTCAGTACAACTTATCACCTACAAAAATATGGACAGACGGAGAGGGTCAAAAAGATGTTAGAGGACACGTTGAGAATGTATGTTATGCATCAACAACAAAATTGGGAAGAGTATCTTCCACTGGTTGAGTTTGCTTACAAAAATGGGTATCATGAGTCACTAAGGATAACTTTGTTTGAGGCACTTTATGGTCGAAGTTGTAATACTTCTGTCAGTTGGAGTGATCCTGTGAACAAGGTGTTGATTGGTGTAGAAATTATACAAACAATATGTATACGAATGGATTCAATCCGATCATGTAATGTACTAGAACAAGATACTGAATCCTTCTACAATATTTTTAGAAAATAAACATGATCGCACAATCACACCAAGTAAGAGAAAGAAGAAAATCAATCCACAACACAAGATATTTTTCCTGGGGAAATATTGCTGCTCAAAACCCCTCTATCTCTATTGTATAATCAACCAAGGAATCATGAAACAATACAATGCACTTTTCTCACAAGAGTCTGTCGCACTCTACCCACTGTCTCACACTGATCTGGACAAAATCGACCAACACTTAGCCAATTTCCTGCCTCTGCTCAGCCTGCCTTGCTTGCACAATTCTAAGAGAATTAAATCCCTATTATTTAGGAATTTCAGCCTTCCAAAACTGCGCAATACATCATGGGCATCCAAATGGTTTTTTTTTATTGCGTTCCACAATCCGTTAATAATACAACTGATAGTTAACATCCCTTTAACCTCTGTCTCAACTGGGTCTTCATCAGAACTGACATGCATGCAACTATTAACAATAAATCATCAGTCACTTGACAGATCACTGCATGTGAATTAAACCTAATTTAATTCACTTGACAGATCACTGCATGTGAATTAAATCTGATTTAATTCACTTGACCTCTCACTAGTGCAATAATCAGTTACAACTAGTTAGACTGACTCTAACTCACTTAATTGAGTTAAATGATTTCTCATGCATCAAAATAATACACTAACTGCAACTTGGACTCTAAAACAAATAGAATCACTCTACATGCCTCACCAACCACCCTCAACTCGAATTTCATGAGCTAACTGAGTCTATCACAATCAGTTAAATATTACAAGTGATTATGAGATAAGATTACAATTTATTTTCCAGTTTAATTAAGGGAAAATTAAATTAGACACACATTTCTTGTTGGCTTTTCAACACTCCCTCTCAACAAGAAAGGGATTATCAGCTACCCCAATCCTGCCTCTGTGGTATTCAAATTTGCTCTTGGCGAGCACCTTCTTCAGAATATCAGCATCCTGATCCTCCGTGGTAATGTACTGAAGTAACATAATGCATCTCTGAACACAATCTATGAGATGCTGGTACCAAATTTCAATATGCTTGGACCTGTCATGGAATAATGGATTAAACAAGAGTTTTATGCAACTCTGGTTATCACATTGTATCACCATCATATCTATCTGAAGCTCAAATAAACCAACAAGTATCTTCCTCATCCAGATGGCCTCACATGCCGCCTAACTGGCTGCCATGTACTCTGCCTCGGCTGAACTGAGTGCAACTGATTTCTGCTTCTTGTTGCAACAAGAAAATGATGTCGATCCTATGCTGAATATCCCTCATGATGTGCTCTTCTTGTCTGGATGACTGCCTGCCCAATCTGCATCGGTGAAGCCTTGAAGCTTCACTCCCTCTGTCCATCTATACCATAATACATACTCTGTAGTGCCCCTGAGATATCTCAAGACATGCTTCCCCGCCTTCCAAAAGAGCTTGGTCGGCTTAACCATAACTTGAATAAGATGGTTAACTGCGTAGCATATGTATGGTCGTGTGTTCACCAAGTACATGAGTGAACCCACAAGCTGCCTGTAAACAATATCGTTTACCACCTCACCTAAAGTACCATCCTCCTTCCTCTAGTTTCCTTTAAGAGGAGGCTCCATGGGTTTACAACTCTCCATGTGGAACTTCCTCATAATCTCTTTGGCATACTTGCCTTGGGAAACAAATAGCTTCCCATCCCACTGCCATATCTCCAAACCAAGGAAATAGTGAAGGATTCCCATGTACTTCATCTCAAACTCTCTTGCAAGATCATCTTTGCAAGAAGTTATGAGCTGCTCATCACCTATCAGAATAAGGTCATCTACATAAGTACAATAATTAGAAGCTTACCATCAACCACAATATGGTACAAGTTTGCATCCGCTTCACTCTTTGTGAAGCCCAACCCGGTGAAATAGCTGTCAATCCTGGTGTACCAAGCATGAGGTGCTTTCTTCAGCCCATACAATGATCTCTTGAGTCTGCACACATGCGACTCCCTGCCAAAGGTCTCAAAACCTTCTGGCTTCTCAATGTACACTTCTTCCTCAATAACTCCGTTGAGAAATGCAGTATTCACATCCATCTGATGTATCTACCAACCCATCTACACTGAGAGTGAAAGGATGGATTTAATCCATGAGTACAGTGCAACTGGTACAAAATTCTCCTCATAGTCAATCCCCTCACCATGTGAGAATACCCAGACTAAAAATCTAGCCTTGTACTTCTCCGCACTCCCATTTTCTACCTGCTTCACCTTATAGATCCATCTAGATCCAACCACTGACTTCCCGACTAGTCTTGGGACAACTTCCCATGCACTGTTCCTGACGATGGAGTGATACTCCTCAACCACCGCGTCAACCCAAGTTGGTTGCTGCACTACTTCCTCAAAAGAGGATGGTTCTGTCATAATACACTTGCTCATAAGATCCATGTATCCTGTTATAGGTCAATTTGGGCATCATTTCCAATAACCTGGTTAAATTATACATCATCCCTAGAACCAATGAATAGGGTCTATCACCCACTATCATTTTAGTTGCTACATGCCCTAAGACAAAGAACAAAGAAAAATAATCCATGAATTCCATTGCAAGGTTTCCAAGAATTGAAGTACATGTTATATCGCCTATGAGCTCACCAACGCAGTCTCTCAAGGGGCTAAGTGTGTTGCATATGTAGGCACCTCCAATCAAGGGTGCTCTGCAAAGCACTTCCCGACACTCAAGGGTGTGTTGGTCAATTGGGAGTGAAATTCTCATTGTTTCAGAATCTCCACATGGCCAGTGCCTTCTAGAAGAGTGCATATGTGTCAAAATTCGAATCCATGTGTCCATTTGACATCTCTGAGCTTGGGAAAATGTCTTTCCTATTATTAGAAAGTCATTGATTGTAAAGCTACCTTCATCTCATCTATAAATTGAGCACGGATCCTAGTGCTTCAGAACGAAGAAATTGAGTAGAGAAATGTTGGTGGAATTTCAATTGAGGATTTGATTTGAGTGATATGTTGTTGGAGAGATGTTCATTGTGATGAGGGTGGGATGATGCTGGAGATGGTGACATCAAATCAATCACTGGTTGTAACCTCCACTTCTATCCATTAATAAAGATTGCTACTTACTTTCCCACATATGTATCTGTATAAGCTTCTATCTTTCATATTATGAGTTCTTATCTGATGTATATGGTTCATGTTTCATTGATTTAACTGAATAAATTGAATAGGCATCTGTATATTTCAATCTCTTTGTTGTTTAGTGTTCATTCTTGCAGGAAATATTTTGGCAATCTAGCTAGGATTTGAAGCTATGACAAGAGCGACAGAAGGAGAATAGGAAGCGCTTGGACCCCAAGTAGGTTTCTTGATCTATTCTGTGTGTCTATTTATTGTTAGGAAAAGTATCTACAAAGTCTTTAACCTATTGTTCTAAATGCATAGCACCACATTTAGGGAAGAATTTTTTATCCGTAATTCATAATTCCACATAACATATCCAGTATACTTGTTTGGTGACTGTCTCTATCTACGCTGTGATGTAGGTGCTCCTACATGTTCTGTCGCATCAAATCTCAATCTCTCAGCTTCTGTGGTGCGCCTACTACCATGTCTGGTGGATGGCTCTGCATGAGTGGTTTCTGCCACTCCATGATCCTCCTCATGTGGCTACTCTTCATATTGAGGATCATCCTTTGGAACCAAGAGTTCCTCATCTGCATGAAAATAAAGCTCCCTCTCAAGGGAAAATCACATGGCTTTCTCCTGATCAAATTTTACATCCCGTCTGACAATTATCATCTTGTCGTTCAACAAATACACCTGATAGTTGTGGGAAGTATCAGTGTACCCCACAAATATCCCAATATCTGTTGTTGGTTCTAGCTTCTTTTTGGAATCTTTGGTCACATGGAAATAGACAAATGAGCCAAAAAATTTAAAATATGAAACATCAGGTTTCTTACCAGAAAAAGTCTCCTCTGGTGTACTCATGCCAAGTATTCGATGAGGACTACGGTTATGCACATATATCGTTGTGTTGCATGCCTGTGCCCACAGATGTAACGATAGGCCCTGATCATGTAACATAGCTCGTGCCGCACCCACAATTGTTTTATTCTTTCTTTCTGCAACCCCATTTTGTTGTGGGTTATGAGGCGCAATCAAATCTCTTTGAATTCCTTCTTTGGCACAGAAGTTGTTGAATTCATTGGAGTTGTACTCACCACCATTTTCGCTCCTTAGAGCCTTCACCTGCTTCCCTGTATCTTTCTCAACCAGTGCTTTAAACTCACAAAATTTTGAGAACGTCTGATCTTTCTTCTGCATGAAGTAGATCCAACAGTTTCTAGAAAAATCATCAACAAAAACAACATAATACCTGTGCTTTGATGTTGAAGCTCTAGAGAATGGTCCACACACATCTGAGTGAACTCTCTTAAGGATTTTCGTTGCTCGGTTCTCCTTCTTGTGAAAGGTGGCCTTTTTATACTTCCCCATGGTACATCCCTTGCATGTGTCTATCTGCGCAAGAGTACTATTTGGAAGCCCCATAGAAATCTGCTCCATGACCTTCAAAGCATTGTGGTGTAGATGGCCCAATATCCTGTGCCATAACTCACCCTTATCCCGACTCACCACTTTGTTTGATTTACGCATCAATGTTGCACAACCATCTACATCAAGTTTGTAGAGGTTCTTCACACGAACCCCAATCTTCTTAACATATCACGTGGCTTTGTGATGAAGAAATGCTTTCCCTTCACTAAAAACCATATCATATCCTCTATCATCCAACATAAAAACTAAAACTAAATTATTTTTCAAGTCTGGTACATGCATGACATATTTTAATAAGAAATGTTTACCTGACTGTCTCTGGAAAGTAACTGTACCAATCCCGGTAGCGATATACCTCCTGTCATCACCCATCTCGATGTGCATCTAAAGATCCTTCTCCTCCAAGCTACTAAAGAGTTCTTTGTCTCCTATCATGTGGAAATATGTGCCACTATCCAAGTGCCACACTGATCCCATCGCACTAGAAACCATGCATGTGATGAGTGAGAATTCCAACTCGAACTGTGAAGCCAAAGCATCACCCGCTACAGATCCTGAAGACTTCTTGTTGTTGTTCTTCTTCTGTGGACAATTAGTGGCATAATTTCCATGCTTGTGACAGTGAAAACATTTCACTCTGGACATGTCACACTTATTTCCTTCTTTTCCTGTCTCAGATTTGGAATAGGATTTATTTCCCTTCGCCTTATTTGCCTTACTAGCCAAGGTGCAATTTTCCTCATCATCTGTCTTGGATGAGGATCCATCCCTGGTATTCCGCCTGAATTCTTCTTGTACCAAATCCGACTAAAGTCACTCCTAATGTGGTAGCTTCTCCCTCCCATTGACAGAGTCCTGATAACTATGACAACTCTTGGGAAGGCCTAGAAGTGCTAGGCTGACCAAGTCATCATCTGCTATAGTAATCCCGACACTTCCAAGCTCATCTTGACATTGGATGAACTTGGTCAAGTATTTTTTAATAGTGTCGCCTTTCTCCATTTTGATTTTCCTAAGCTTGTCCTTCAGTGCCAATTTTCTGTGGTCACTGTTGTTCTGAAACAGTTATGTCAAGGTCTTCCACATTGCATATGGAGTCTCCTTTCCATGGAGACTCGAGACAATGTGATCTCTAACTCCCTATAATAATATCCTCCTTGCCTTTCCAACCTTCTTTTTCCAAGCATCAAGAAGAGCGGCGTCTGCTGCTGCGAGCCTTGGAATATCAGTGTCGATAAATTCTTTCAACTTGTTGTCCTCCATAACTGCCTCCATTTTATCTTTCCATGCAATATAATTAGAACTTCCCTCAAGTGCATATTCCAATCTTAATCCATTGAAAGCCATATAGATCCTCCTCTCGCACCAAAGAATATTTTTGAAAATTCGAATGTTGTTAAGCACAAACTCAATTTCTTCTCCACTATAGTGATTTATGGCGCTATGATACCATGTAGAAGTTATACAAACAACATGTATACCAATGGATTCAATCCGTTCATGTAATATACTAGAACAAGATATCGAAACCTTCTACAATATTTGCGGAAAATAAACACGATCGCACAATTACACCAAGTAAGAGAAAGAAGCAAATCAATCCACAACACAATATATTTTTCCTGAGGAAAGCTTGCTGCTCAAAACCCCTCTATCTTTATTATATAATCAACCAAGGGATCATGAAACAATACAATGCACTCTTCTCACAAGAGTCTTTCGCACTGTACCAACTATCTCACACTGATCTGGATAAAATCGACCAACACTTAGCCAATTTCCTACCTTGCTTGAGCAATTCTAAGAGAATTAAATCCCTATTATTTAGGAATTTCAGCCTTCCAAAACTGCACAATACATCATGGGTATCCAGATGGTTGTTTTAATTGCGCTCTGCAATCCGTTAATAACACAACTGATAGTTAACATCCCTTTAACCTCTGTCTTAACTGGGTCTTCATCAGAACTGACATGCATGCAACTATTAATAGTAAATCAGCAGTTACTTGACAGATCACTGCATGTGAATTAAATATGATTTAATTAACTTGACCTATCACTAGTGAAACAATCAGTTACAACTAGTTAGATTGAATTTAACTCACTTAATTGAGTTAACTGATTTCTCATGCATTAAACTAATACACTAACTACAACTTGGACTCTAAAACAAATAAAATCACTCTACATGCCTCACCAACCACCCTCAACTCAAATTTCATGAGCTAACTGAGTCTATCACACTCAGTTAACTATGAAAAGTGTTTATGAGATAAGATTACAATTTATTTTCCAATTTAATTAAGGGAAAATTAAACTAGACACACATTTCGTGTTGACTTTTCAACAATTGGACCAGACATGTTGGCAGAGATGGAATAGGAAATGCAGGTTATCAAGAAGATTTTGAAGGTAACACAAGACAAGAAGAAGAGCTATGAAGATCAACACGGGATGTTTAAGGAGTTTCAGGTTGGGGAACATGTGTACTTGTGAATCAAGCCCAAGAAGAGATCCTTGAGGATTTGATCATGTTCCAAGTTTGTACCTCAGTATTGCAGGCCTTTCAAGATTCTTGAGAGGATTGGACCAATGGCTTACCGACTTGCACTTCCTCCAACAATAAAAGTCCATGATGTTTTCCATGTGTCATTGCTTAAGAACTATGTGAAAGATGATGATCGTGTGATTGATTGGTCTGTATTGCAGGTGTAACCCGAAGGATAATTCTAGCCAGAACCTCAGTGAATTTTGCAATGAAATATTCTCATGCTTTGGAATCAAGCAACTCAAAGTGCAATGGAAGCACTTTGGGCTTGATGAAGCTACATAGGAGATGGATGATCAAATGCGGGCTATGTATCCTTCTCTATTCATTGGTTGAGCAGATGTCTTTCCGTATATGTTTTATGTTGTGTTTGGTTATGCCTATATATGCATATGTATGTAAATACCATATCGAGTTGTGTTATGAAGCTCAATCAAATGGTATGGTGTTCATGATATGTTGGTTATGTTTTTAGCATATGGATATGATGTAAATGTTGCATCGAGTTGTGTTATAAAGCTCCATGGGAAGCATGTTTTTGCTAGTTTATAAGTGTCATTGAACACCGAGAACGGTGTTCCCGCAAGGGGGATGGTTTTGTCACATCCTTGGTTAAAAATCCATGTAATAAAGTGAATAAAGGAAAAATAATATCACGGTCAAGGGACACATATGCCAAGCTTAATGTTGGGAAAAAATGTAGTGATGGGGATCGCTGGTGATTAATTAATGGTTATGGAAATTGACAAAGGCATTGGTAAAGGCTTTGAAAAGACAAAGTGGCATTAATTGGAATTTTATTAATGAAAATAATGGAAAATAGGAGAAAAGGAAGGTGAAAGGTCACATAATTACATGTGAGGAAAATTGAAGGAAAATAGAGGAAAATGAAGAAAATAAAGGCCCCAATGATTAAAAGGCTTATGAGGATTAGTTCATGGATTTTTGGCCAATTTCGGTTTTTGTCAGTTTTAGCTTGGAGCTCTCTATATTCTCTCTCTCTCATACTCTTGCACACTTAAAGTTTTCTTGGAGCACACTTGGAGGATTTTGGGCATACTTTGGATTTGGAGCAAGAAGGAGAAGGAAAAGCAGGAAAGCGCAAGGGAACAATGCGATCAACAACTATAGCGGGTTTACTTTGCAGGTATCGAGTTGCATGTATGATTTCCTTTCCATTTTTGGCATGCATGGCATATGAATGTGGTTATTTGGTTATGATCTGTAATTGACATGGAGGATTTCCTGGACTAACAACGGTTTTTCCTAACCTTTCCATTTCCCGATTTTCCCTTTTGTTTTCTGATTGGTGCTTATGTTACTTATGGTTGTGTGTTTAGTTACTAGTTCCTGGAAGCCTTAGTTAGACAAATTCCCTGGAAGCCCTATAACAACTTGTCTTGAGTTACTAGTCCTGGAAGCCTTAATTGGACAAACACTCTAGAGCCCTTGGTGGGTTGAGTCACTAGTCCTGGAACCCTTGGTTGGAAAAATGCTCTAGAGCCTGACGACAACTGTGGTTTGAATTACTAGTCCTAGAATTCGGGTTGGAACAAACAATCTATAGCCCTTGACAACTTTGGTAGAGACCGATCTGGTGATGGTTAGTGATTTCCGACCATGAGGTGGAATCATTGGTTGAGGGTTGAGGCGGTTTGGCCTCTGGAAGCCCTGGTTCAGATTTGCTTGGTTTATTCCATGAGATCCCACATTCATGCTTGGAATATGGCACGAGGGTGATTGACTGAAAGAAATATTTGGTTCAGCCGAATATATGGTCAAGTGGTACGTGGAAGTCCCTAAGTTGTTGGATTTTGCATATGTTAATAAGAGCTCCCTTCCTCTTGTATTTTATGAGTAAGTATACTTGTTATGACGTGGATTTAATGGTTGTTCTATAATTGCTATAATTCTAGTTATATATTGGTTATAAGAATGGTTTTATGACAGACTTTAGTTATGGATCTCATCATGTTTTAGTTAGTATATGAATGGTTAATGAATATATGACCTAATAGATGATAGTGCAACTATTGTAAGACGGCATCAAACCTTCTAGACGATTCTGAGATAAGTATGAGACCCATATGTTCATATTTTTGTTTATGACCTGTACATTACATTTTCATGACGTGTTTGACAAATTTTTTATCATGGTTAGGATTGGTTAGGTCAAGTTCTTGAATAAGTTTCGTGTTAGAGGCCTTGTCCTTGTGTCATTTATTGTTTTGGAGAATTTCATCATGTTCTAGGCAGTTACCTAAAGTTTAGCCCTGAAAAGGTGGCACAAATTTCACAATAGCAGGCAGAGAACTGTGAAATTGAGACTATAGACACACCCTTGCAGGCTTATACATGCAACTTGAGGCTTTCAGTCACATGGATGTAGGCTTGTGAATGAGACTGGGAGTTCAGGTCAGTTAAAAACAAAGTTAGCTCAGGGTTTGGTCACCTGGAAGGGTGGTTTAGCCCTTAGGGGTCCTGTAGCACCTAAGGGAAGTCATTAAGGTTTTGTTTTGTCGATTCCACTTCCTTAAGGTGACCTAGGAGGTTGAATCATATCATAGTAACTCTTTGTCACATGTTTACTTCGGCATGTTGATTAACCTGGGTAAATGTGGGAGGAGGGGGTTACATTGAGCCTTGTTTAGACTAATTTTTCAATCTTGTGCTTTATGCCCATAGTTGTTGCATATGTAGCATTCAACGCAATTCAAAATAGGAGCAAAATAATTGCCTTTTCTAATACCAATTTCATGTGTACATTTAGATTTGTTGCTTAAACAGTTGTTCGTTAGAGTTTTAAGAAATCATTTTCTTCCATAATCTCTTCTTGCATAGATTCTGCAATCAATTTATCTATGACCAAAATTATTACATGAATAATAATATCCATAAAAGAAATTTCAGTACTTAGATGTATATTTCTTATTGAAAGGAAAAACTCTATCGAATTTACTCTCCCTACTTTCTTTTCCATAACATTGCTAATTCATAGTTGTATTGGTGCCCTTTAGGATATTTGCATGGTTGTCATCTTCTCCATTTTCTGATTCCTTTTAATTTGTATTA
This sequence comes from Pinus albicaulis, assembly GCA_034641835.2. Classification (NCBI taxonomy): domain Eukaryota; kingdom Viridiplantae; phylum Streptophyta; class Pinopsida; order Pinales; family Pinaceae; genus Pinus; species Pinus albicaulis. The sequence goes on along the minus strand of CM076579.1, from coordinate 15,645,633 downwards.
TCTTTTCCTAAATGAATCAACCCTATTTTGACGAAAGAGAAATCATAATTTTATTCTCCCTTTAAATTATTATTGAGAGCATCAACATAGTTGGAAGGTTCATTGCATTCCTTTTCTGTTGTTATTGAGGTTGACTCTCCCTTAGTGTTCTTTGGGTTCTCTTCATAATTATGACCTATATTTATTAATGGATATCTGTGATAGTCAAGGATGTGATATAACAACTCAATACCTTTTATTAGCCTTAAATTTTGATTTAGCTTATTTGAGACTTTTTCTAATTCCTTTCTTAAAAAGACAATTTCTTCTTCAACCTTCTTACATTGCCCTTCCTTTTCTTTCAATTGCTTTATCAAGATCGCATTTATTCTTTTAGTTTCTTCTAGTTCGATTTTTAGGAGAATGATTGAATCTACACCACATCCCTTTTCCCTATATTCTTGCAGTTGGTATTCTAATTGATTGACCTTTTTCCTTAGTCATCTTAACACTTCCAAGGATCTTATGAGTTCTCCCTGAAAATCCACTTATGATTCAATCTCTTCTTTATAATTTTGATTGTTAATGGCTATGAATAATATTTCTCTTCTCTCGTCATCAAACATGTATTCATCACTTTCACAATTTCTATCTTCTTTGGAGTACACAATTTCCTTTTTTATATCCTCCTCTTTTATGATCATGATATTTGAATTTTTCTTTATCGTCACTATATTTTGATTTTTCATTAGGAAAATTTGATGCATAATGACCTATTCTACCACACTAAAAACACTTGAATGGAAGATTATCTTTGAACTTTCAATTCCCTTTTTCAACTTTCTTACAAATTGGGCTTCCTTTTTGTCTGATTCATGACTAGAGTCTTCATGGATATTTTGCTTGTTTGTTTTTTAGTTGCTTTAAACGATGCTTCTCTTAATCCTAACTTATCCTTCTCTATTATCATTTGGTATGTAGTGTGAGTCCCATGAAGAGTGTTCATATTCAAATTTTGAAGTTCTGATAATTCCTCAATAACTGAAACTTTTGGATTGAATCTCGAGGGAAGATATCTTAATATTTTGGGAACAACTTCATATTATTTAACTGTCTCGCCAATACCTATGATAGTGTTGACTATCCCATATACACAAAGAAATAATGTTGCAAAATTCTCAACTTCATCCATTTTCAGACTTTCGAGTTGACTTCTATAAGTTTTTAGCTTAGCCTTCTTTACTTTGTCATCTCCTTCATAACTGCTTTGAAGCTTGTCCCAAATTTACTTGGTTGATTTGAAGTGCATCACTTTGAAAATTTTTGCATCTGATATTTCATTTAATATGGTGTTTTTTTCCATTGAATTATTTGTGTAGAGTACTTTTCCATTTCCATTGGTTGGAGGAGTTGTAGGCACCTGATAACCATTTTCAACATCCCTCTAGACATCAATAACTATAGACATAATATAGGTACTCATTCTTATTTTCCAAAAGACATGATTTGATCCATTAAATAGTGGAGCTTTTCTTGAAGAAAATCCCATATGACTAGAAATATTCTTTTGTGATCTACCTTTTAATCATTAATTTCTCCCGAAGGAATTTTCTCTAATACTAGTTGTTGGAAATATGATTATACTAGGGGGGTGAACCAATATAATGGTAATTTTTAATTAATCAAAACAAAGTAATGCATGTAATGTTGAAATTTGGTACCGGAGGACAGGTGGTTCCCTCAGGCTTTTATCTTTGGCCTAGGGAAAAGTGTCCAAAAGAACTTAATTTTTCTACTAAAGTGACTTTATAAAGTTATAAAGTCAAATCTAATTTAAAAGTGACTTTAAGTGATAAAGTTACTAAAGTCTAATTTTAAAGTGACTTCAATAAATTCAATGTAAAATTAGAAATGAAAAGTGACTTTGGAAATAAATGACTAAGTGGGTCTTTATTAAAGTGGGGTGAATTAAAAAATAGAAAGTGAGATTTAAATGAGCATTTAATCTCAGCCCTAGATCTCAATCTATTTCAGCCATTGGATTTAGGGATTCCCCAAAAGTCACTTAGGGTTAGATTAAAGGAGGAAAAGGTCATTCATTCTTTCATGAGCAGATTGAGAGAAGGAGAGCAAGAGAGCAAGGGAGATTTCTGGGCAGTGAGGAGAAGGAGGCAGTAGCTTGGCACACTTTCCAAGGCAGCATTTCAGCAAGACCGTACAGTTGAGTTAGCACAGTGAAAGGCAGAATTTTTGGGCACAGTTTTCTAGAAAAGGAGGCCGTACAGCAAGGCTGTACAGCAAGATTGGGCACAGAAATCGAGGCAGCAAAGGGTTGTTCCGTACAGCAAAGTTCTGCTGTGTTTTTGGCACGAAAATCAAGATTTTGGACAGCAGCATTTATTGTTGTTTGCATAGATTTTGAGGAGGCCGTACAGCTGCATTTATTTCAGATTTCTGGGCACAAAAATCGAGGAGGACGTACAGCATTTATTGATGTTTTGTTTTTGCTGTTTGCACATTTTCCGAGGCGGTGGTTAAGCACGGAAAACGAGATAAGTTGTAAAGTCTGTTTGCTAATTTTTTTTTGCTGAATATTTCTCTCACTGTAAAAGGCATTTTCCAGAAATAAGAAGGAGCTTTCGAACTGGTTTTCCCCAAGAGTTGTAGGGGGTTTTTCCAGGGTCATGTTGACCAAAAATATATGTGTCAAAATGTGTGAATGACTGTTTTATGTGTGGTGATATTTATTTCTGCATTTTCCAGCATTCTGTAATTTTTCCAGAATTTGTGTTTTCAGCAAAATTTATTTTCTAGCTTGTTAAATATATGGATATGGGAAAGGGCATTTAACTATTTTGGAGTAATAAGGTGAAACTGAAAACCGGGGTGGGAAAACATAAATTTATACATGGTATCGGAGCTTGAGTGTTGAAGTGCAGTTTGGGACAGCAAGGAGAAAAATACAGCCTGCTGATTTTTCCCTCAGAAAATTCCAGCAAGCTGACTTTTTCACAAACAGAATTTTTACCTTTACTACAGCAGTGCTATTTTTTCAGTTTTAGGACAGCAGGATGTCTTTGGTACTGAGGGTGGAGGATAGGTTGGATGGGCATACCAATTACAGTGTTTGGAAGGAGAGAATGCAGAGTATCTTTGAGGAGCTGGAAGTTTGGGACATAATGGTGCATACCGCACAGAACCCTGTAAATGTGCCTACTGATGCTACTCAGTTGGCAGCATATAATAAAAAGAACAACAAGGGTAAGAGACTGATTCTAGACGGAATCAAAGACCATTGCATTCCTCATGTGAGAGGAAAGAGAAATGCTCATGAGATGTGGACAACATTGACCAACCTCTACCAGAGTACCAATGAGAACCGGAAAATGGTCCTGAAGGAGAAGCTGAAGAACATTAAGATGGGTAAGACTGATAGTGCAGTTGGATATCTCACAAAGATTACTAATGTGAGAGATGAGTTGGCAGCGATTGGAGAGGCCATTCCACCCACTGAGTTGGTGCCGATTGCAGTGAATGGCCTCCCCCGTTCATGGATGAACTTTGCTGATGGAGTTTGTGCACGTGAGACCCTTCCCACATGGGAGAGGTTTTGGGATGATTGCATTCAGACAGAGATCAGGAAAGGTCAGCTTGGGGCAGCCAAGCTAGTTGAGCAGGATGAGGATGTAGCACTGTTGGCAGGACGCAAGAAAGGCAAAGGGAAGAAGCAGGCTTCCACAAGCAATGGTGGGGGCAAAGGCAAAAGTAAAGGTAAACATGATAACACACAGAAGGACTATTCCAAGGTGAAGTGTTGGAATTGTCAGAAGATGGGACACTATGCAGTTGTGTGTCCGGAGAAGAAGAAGAAGAAGGGGAAGAACCAGAGCATGGCAGCTTCAGCAGAGGTTGAGGACTTTGCAGATCGTTTTGACTGGGAGTTTGGGTTCATTGCGTGTGAGTCCTCTAGTGCGGGATCACCTGCCACACAGGTTCAGAGGGAGCATGCATTTCCCTCAATTAGCGGAGCATCTTCGGGTATCTGGTATGTGGACAGTGGGGCTTCACGTCACATGACAGGAGTCCGTGAGTACTTCTCAGAGCTTTCAGAGAGTGGCACTGATATAGAGGTAGTACTCGGTGATGACAGAGTTGTTAGAGCGGTCGGTGTGGGAACATTGACATTTCAGAGGGAGTCTAAACCTCCCTTGAAAGTGTCAGATGTTCTTTATGTGCCAGGGATGAGGAAGAACCTCATATCCGTCTCAGCTTTGGAGGATAGAGGATATGAGATACTGTTCAGGGGAGGACAGGTGTTGATGTATCCCAGGGGCACTCCAGCTGATTCAGCTAGAGTGATAGGTGTACGCCATGCAAAGGTGTACAAGTTTGCATTTTAGCCCCTTTTGGCATTGAGCAGTAGTACCGACAGCAGAGCTAGCAGTTCTGAGCTGTGTGAGATTTGGCACCGCAGGATGGGGCACATGTATCATGGAGCCTTGAGGACTTTGCGGGAGATCACTACAGGTGTGCCAGATTTCAGTATTGATCACTTTGATACTTGCAGAGGATGTGCGATGGGCAAGTTTGCCAAATCCCCTTTTTCCCAGCAGTGACAGCAGAGCGACTGGGATACTTGATTTGATTCATTCCGATGTGAGCGGTCGGATGTCTCATGTTTCCTTGAGTGGATATGAGTACTATGTGTTATTCATTGATGATCACTCAAGGAGGACCTGGATTTATTTCTTGAAGACCAAGAGTGAGGTCTTCAAGCGGTTTCAGGAGTTCAGAGCTCTTGTGGAGACACAGACAGGTCGGAAGATCAAGTCCCTGAGGTTGGACAATGGAGGAGAGTACACCCTTGGAGAGTTTGTGGACTATTGTGCGGAGGCAGGCATTAGGAGGGAGTTCACTGTTCCTTACAACCCCCAGCAGAACGGGGTTGCGGAGAGGAAGAACAGATCCATCGGAGGGGCTGCCAAAGCCATGTTACATGATCAGGGGTTGCCATTGTTTTTGTGGGCAGAGGCCTGCAACACAGCTGTTTACTTGCAGAACAAGAGTCCGCATTGTGCCTTGGGGCACATGACTCCGGAGGAGGCTTTTTCTGGGAAGAAGCCTGATATGGGTCATCTTCGTATCTTTGGGTGCATTACATACTCCTACATACCCAAGGAGAAGAGGACCAAACTAGAGCCCACCGCAGAGAAGGGTATCTTTGTGGGCTACAGTGAAACCTCCAAGGCCTTTCGGATTTACATTCCTGCGCAGAGGAAAGTTGTTGTCAGGCGGGATGTAAAGTTCGAGGAGGACAGGGCCTTTAGGAGGTCACGGGAGTTAGAGTATCTGGATCAGCCAGACCCTCAGCAGCAATTGAGTCAGTCGCAGGGATCCAGTGGGCAGGGATCAGGAGGATCCGGAGGTACATCTATGACGATGTCAGGTCCGTCAGTGGGGAGTGGCTCACCGAGTCAGAGAGGTGGTGCTACGGGCAGCATGCAGAGCAGCGATCCTGACGATTCAGCGAAGTCAGCGATGGGCCGATTCACACGATACCTCGGCATCTACGGAGGTTGGAGTGCGGGCGGGAGGAGCCAATGGTGGAACGATCGGGGAGTTTAGGCTCACGATGTTGAGAGGAAGGAGTTTGTTTCTCGGTGAGAGTGTGCTTGGCTTAGAGGAAGCCCAAGTGTCAGGACACCTTGAGAGATGCCACATCTGTTGCTGAGCCTAAGAGGCCGGTCAGAGAAAGCAGACCACCTGAGAGGTTTTGTAGCTATATGGCAATGGCTACCAGCATCCTTGACTCTGAGCCTTCTAGCTATGAGGAGGCAGCTAGCCAGCAGGTCTGGAGAGAGGCCATGCGGGAGGAGTATTCTTCTATCATGAAGAATGATGTTTGGGAGGTGGTGCCGAGGCCTGAGGGAAAATCCGTGGTTACTTCCAGATGGCTTTACAAGGTAAAGCATGCTGCAGATGGTAGCATTGAGAAATTCAAAGTGAGGTTTGTGGCTAGAGGGTTCTCCCAGGTAGAGGGAGTTGATTATGAGGAGACCTTCGCTCCCGTGGCTCGATATACTTCGATCCGCTCCATTATATCGATAGCAGCAGAGATGGGTTGGAAGATCCACCAGATGGATGTGAAGACCGCATTTCTCAATGGCTTCATACAGGAGGAGGTGTACATTGAGCGGCCACAGGGCTTTGAGGTGCATGGGAAGGAGTCCCATGTGTGCAGACTGAAGAAGGCCCTTTATGGCCTGAAGCAAGCTCCCAGAGCTTGGTACTCCAAGATAGATACATACTTGCAGGAGATGGGTTTCACAAAGAGTGAGGCAGATCCGAACCTTTACTATATTGTGATAGGTGAGGAGCCTCTCATTCTGGTGTTGTATGTGGATGACTTGGTCATTACGAGTGCAGAGAGACTCATAGAGCACTGCAAGAGAGATCTTGCGGCAGAGTTTGAGATGAAGGACATCGGCTTGATGCATTAATTTTTGGGTTTGGAGGTGTGGCAGGAGGAGGGGCATTTCTTCCTGGGGCAGGGGAAGTATATTGTGGATATCCTTGGCAGATTCCACATGGAGGATTGTAGACCCATGTCGACACCGATGATCACCAACTGGAAGAAGCTTCATGCTTCGGATTTCGAGTTGGTGGATCCCACATTGTACAGACAGCGGATTGGTTCCTTGATGTATTTGGTTAACACTAGGCCAGATATTTGTTTTGCAGTCAACACGATGAGTCAGTTTATGTGTGAGCCTGGGAAGGTTCACTGGGTGGCTGCAAAACACATTTTGCGGTACTTGCAGGGGACAGTGGATTATGGTCTGGACTACAGGCAGGGGGATGGAGTGAGATTGGCAGGTTACACTGATTCTGATTGGGCAGGTTGTGCTTCGATAGGCAGAGCATGACGAGTCTTATTTTGGGTTAGATTCGGCCCGATCTCAACATGGTTCAGCCGAAGAAACAAATGGGAACAGTGAGTTTAAGCAGACGAAGTATATAGCGACGATCTAGCTAGTTGTGAGGCCATCTGGCTTCGCAAGATGTTGTTTGGCTTATTTGGTCAGCCATTGAGACCTTCAATGATTTACTGTGATAATCAGAGTTGCATTAAACTCACGGAGAATCCAGTATTTCATGACAGGTCAAAGCATATCGGGATCAAATATCACTTCATCAGAGACTATGTTCAGAAAGGAGCTGTGAAGCTTGAGTATATTCCCACTGATGAGCAGGTTGCGGATATTCTTACCAAAGCCTTACCACGGGGCAAGCATGTCTACTTCAGAGACAAGATGGGTGTGGTGAGGAACACCTTCCTCGGTAAGAGGGAGTGTTGAAATTTGGTACCGGAGGACAGGTGGTTCCCTAAGGCTTTGATCTTTGGCCTAGGGAAAAGTGTCCAAAAGAACTTAATTTTTCTACTAAAGTGACTTTATAAAGTTATAAAGTCAAATCTAATTTAAAAGTGACTTTAAGTGATAAAGTTACTAAAGTCTAATTTTAAAGTGACTTTAAGTGATAAAGTTACTAAAGTCTAATTTTAAAGTGACTTCAATAAAGTCAATGTAAAATTAGAAATGAAAAGTGACTTTGGAAATAAATGACTAAGTGGGTCTTTATTAAAGTGGGGTGAATTAAAAAATAGAAAGTGAGATTTAAATGAGCATTTAATTTCAGCCCTAGATCTCAATCTATTTCAGCCATTGGATTTAGGGATTCCCCAAAAGTCACTTAGGGTTAGATTAAAGGAGGAAAAGGAGGAAAAGGTCATTCATTCTTTCATGCGCAGATTGAGAGAAGGAGAGCAAGAGAGCAAGGGAGATTTCTGGGCAGTGAGGAGAAGGAGGCAGCAGCTTGGCACACTTTCCAAGGCAGCATTTCAGCAAGACCGTACAGCTGAGTTAGCACAGTGAAAGGCAGAATTTTTGGGCACGGTTTTATAGAAAAGGAGGCCGTACAGCAAGATTGGGCACAGAAATCGAGGCAGCAGAGGGTTGTTCCGTACAACAAAGTTCTGCTGTGTTTTTGGCACGAAAATCGAGATTTTGGACAGCAGCATTTATTGCTGTTTGCACAGATTTTGAGGAGGCCGTACAACTGCATTTATTGCAGATTTCTGGGCACGAAAATCGAGGAGGACGTACAACATTTATTGCTGTTCTGTTTTTGCTGTTTGCACATTTTCCGAGGTGGTGGTTAAGCACGGAAAACGAGATAAGTTGTAAAGTCTGTTTGCTGATTTTTTTGCTGAATATTTCTCTCACTGTAAAAAGCATTTTCCAGAAATAAGAAGGAGCTTTCGAACTGGTTTTCCCCAAGAGTTGTAGGGGGTTTTCCAGGGTCATGTTGACCAAAAATATATGTGTCAAAATGTGTGAATGATTGTTTTATGTGTGCTGATATTTATTTCTGCATTTTCCAGCATTCTGTAATTTTTCCAGAATTTGTGTTTTCAGCAAAATTTATTTTCCAGCTTGTTAAATGTATGGATATGGGAAAGGGCATTTAACTATTTTGGAGTAATAAGGTGAAACTGAAAACCGGGGTAGGAAAACAGAAATTTCTACATGTAAATAATATCAATCACATTATAAACATAAACATACACTAGATATATATAAGATTATTGAATGATCTTGTAGGAACCAACCCCCTAAAATGTTTTATTGGCACCAACCAGAAGGATACACCAGTCCCTTGAGAAATGCAGGTACAAACCTAAAATGCTGTAGTGGCACCAACAAAAGGGAGGAACTAACCCCTTGAAATGTTTTACAAGCACCGACTAGAAGGATACACTAGTCCCCTAAAAAATATAGGAACCAAACTGAAATGCTTTGTTGAATCCTTTATTTATATCTTTAGTTTTGTTTTATGTTGCTTCTCTATTATGCACATCACTCCCTATTTTGTATCTTCAACTTTTTTTAATCCACAATTCTCATATGATACTCTCTTGTTCTAAAGATAAAAACATTGATCTCTTAGAGGCCACACTCTGTTCTTCTTCTTCAGAATTAAGACAACAACCTTGCATATAGAACTACTTCACAGTATTAATCGCATCCAGATTGAACAACATACAATTCTTCCATAGACTTCATTTCTTAAAATTATTTTGTGCTTCACATAACAAAACCAATCCAAACAATTACACACAACAAAACCACTTCTATCGCAATCGATTTCATCACACCACTTCCAATTTTTTGTAGATTATTTATATTACATTAGCACAATGAAATCCTAGTAGGGTTGACTCGCTATGGAGAACAATCTGGAACTTTTAGTGTCTCCTGCTGGAAAACTGGTCCAGATGACCTAGATAACACTCAAATAAATGGCTTCTTGGATCCTCAAAGTTTTAACTTTATTTATAAAAAACAAAATGATATGAACTTGTTTAAACATGCATTCCAATCAATTTGGATCTATATCCACTTGCATGTGACAAATTACTGGACACCTAAAGCATTTATCTTCCTAGATTACTTCTAACTTCATTTTTGTAACACCCTCATCCTACATTTACCCAAGTTAACTGGTACGTTAGGTTAAACATATGATGAGAGGCTACTATGATGTAATTCAACTCCCCATGTACACTTAAGGAAGTGGAATCGACACAAAGAAACCAAATCTGACCTTCCACACATGCTAGAAAATCTTCAGGAGCCAAGCAACCCTTCCAGGGGACCAATCCCTAAGGTAACTTGACATTTCACTGATTTGGCATGCGTGCAACTGAGGCTTTCCATTCGCTCCCATAGGAAGGCATGCCAACGACTGCTGAATTTTTCAGGCAGTTCTATGCCAATGACGCCAGATTCTAAACGAATTTTTCAGGGCTAGGTCTCAGGACACTGCCCAAAACTCCATGAAACTTCCAAACATGAATAATAACATTGAAACAAGGCTACTAAAGCACACATTGACATAGGTACTTGATCTGACCCCTACTAGCCATGACAATAATTTCGTCAAACATGTCACAAATATGTAATCTACATGTCATAACAACAAATTTGAGCATTGGGGTCTTATACTTATCTGAGATTTGTAAAGAAACATTGGTACCATATCAAAATAGTTGCATTATCATCTATTAGGACATGTATTCACTGTAAATTCATTTTCTAATCAAAACATGATGAAATCCATACATGAATTTTGTCATAAAACATACTCATAACCAACATATAACTATCAGAAATAATAAGGAAATAACAACCAGAAAAACAACATATAAGTCAATACATTTACACATGAAATATCCAGGAGAAGAAGATCTTATTAATGAATGCAAAAGCCAACCAATTATGGGACTTCCACGAACCACCCAACCATAGATTGGCTGAACCAAATATTTCTTTCAGCCAATCACCCTCGTGCCATATTCTAAGAATGAATGTGGGACTCAAAACAAAACCAATCCAGGTTTCCTCGGGCTTTACAACAATCCCCACTAGATCACTCGACCATAAAAAAACATGGATGCCACTGGATCTCTCCACCTACATCGTGAATATTTTTTTTTGTATCCTAGTCTTTAGGATTTATCGTATATCTCACCATTCACCGGTCGAGGATTCCTAGGCCTAATTAATACTCCACCCTCCAAGATTTACCGTTTATCCCTCCATTCACCAGTCAAGGATTCATAGGCCCGATAGAGGGCACACACCTCTATAATTTATAGTATATCTCGCCATACACTAGTCAAGGATTCCTATGCCTACCTAGGCACACAAGATCCATATTTATTGAAATCCCACCTTCTCCAATCTAAGGATTCCTATGCCATGTGTTATTTCTTTCAGAGACCAACTCACTCAGTTTCGAAACCATCTGAAAATTGAGCTCAAACAAATAAAAGAGAACCCACCACACCATGGCTATCCAAAAATGGAAAGGAAAGGCTGAAGAACACTGTCATACCAGAGAAATCCCATGCCAATGATAAAAAGAGAACCAAATACACACATGCATGTACCATGCATGCCAAATCTAGAAAGGAAATCACACATGAAAATCGATAATTACGAGTAATCCCACTGTAGTTGCTTGATCCTCCTCTTCCTTGCTTGATATTTACTTCCCTTTGCCTTTTTTGTCCTTCCTTCCCTTCCTTGATCCAATGCTAAAATTCTCCAAGAGTGTGTGAGAGAGAATAGAAAGAGAGATCCGAACTGAATTGACAAAAGGTACCAACTGATCCTCATAAGCCTTTTTATTAATGAGGCCTTTATTTTCTTCAATTTTCCATTATTTTCTTTCATTTTATGCCTCACATGCAACTTGTGATCTTTCACCTTCCTTTTCTCCTAGCTCCCATTATTTTCCTAAATAAAATGCCAATTAATGTCATTTTTCCTTTCCAAAGACTTTGCCAATTTCCTTAGCCACAATAAACCAAATGAAGACCCGCTAGGATGTTTTTGCCCAACATTCATCTTGGAATACATGTCCCATGAACTTGGTTATTATTTTTTCCTTTATTAACTTTTATTACATGGAATTTTGACCAAGGATGTTACAATTTCCATGGGCTTTAACATTATGCCATACGACCGAGTGTGGGACCACAACCTGAAACAAAGAACTCCAAATATATGGGAATCCAGATCTTTTCTTATGGGGAATGCCTGCTTAAGGCCCCGTTGAATCAAAGCCCAAATATATTTCTCCAAATGGAACCTTGACTATGAAATGTTGACTAAATCTGCCTTCACCATTGAATCCAAATCTGGGTTTCAAGCTCATGCGATGTTGCCTACACCCTCGGACCACCAGATTCCTGGATAACCTTTCTCCACTACTAATTTTGGTGTAATTTCCTTATTTTTCACCATTTTTTTCCAAAATAAAAATATATATGAAACCTTCACCAAACCAATCCTTGACGCAAATCCTGAGACTTCAAAAGTTGCCACGTCAAAACTCCAATAACCAATCAAAACTTTCCATGTCATCGCCTCAGCCACATAACTACTACATGTCTCCACGTGTCATTCCAATGGTATTTCCAAGTCATTTGGGGTCCACTTGGTGGCTAAGGAAGAAATCAAGAAAGCCAGTATTTTTGTTAAGAAGTTCTTCGTTGCACCCCCTAGATACCTAGATGCCTGAATGTAGAGAAATTTGTCTAGATGCGTTCCAGAGACCTAGATATAACTATAAGAATGAACTTTAACCAGCTATAATCTTGTTTTGATTTCTTCACTTCGACGTCATTTTTCTCTTGATTTCTGTGGAGTTATGAAAAACTCCATATACTGTTGGAAAGGTCTCTAAACATGCAATTTAACCATACAAAATTCAATCTTATTTGGGGAGTAAGAGAATAAATTCCTTAAAATATATGTTATTCAAACCAAAACTTTGAAAAAATGACTATTCACACATTTAACAATATCCCATGTTGATGTAATTTGACATTAATGACATTGCGTTTGAAATAAATGAAAACACGTGCAACAGTTGGGTGTCTCTCCCAATATCCCAAATGTACTCCTCAAGTATTTAGGGGGTCTATATATCCATTTAAAAAATTAAGGGATGTAGTTTAAGCAAAGAACAATGGATGAGGCATGTGCCCATGCACAATATCTAAAAAGAATAAGCCAAAATGAAGGGCGGGTAAGTGGTTTGAAGTATAAAGAGCATTAGGAAACTTCCAAGGAGGGGAAGAATAAATGGAAAGGGTGAAAGGTTAAGAAGAAAATAGCCACCATACATCAGTGCAAGGATCCTAGAGACCATTGAAACCAACTCAACATTGATGGTCACATTGAGTAGAAGTATTGAAAACTACATCCAGAGTTGAACCCAAAGAACTGCAAGAATGACGTGAAGGAAAATAATATTCTAGCCATAGATTCGAGTAATCAGGTCAAAAGAAGCTCTAATGTGAACAATAATATTATCCACACATTAGTGGAGAAAGAGGTGAATTCGAGTAGCCTTCATTTCCAAGAATAAAAAGAGATGACCAAACTCTTCCACATTAAAATCCAAGTCAAGAAGACTAAGATAAATGCTCTATTAGACTCAAATTCACAAGCCAATTTTATAGTAGAAAATCTAGTCAATAAACTTTTATTGGTGGTTCGTGATCATCCTAGCCCATATCCATTGGGATAGGTAAATAAGGATGTAGAGATCAAGAAAAAAAAAATATTATAAGATATAATTTTCTCTATTTGATTATTATAACAATGAAATAAAATTGGATGTAGTATCACTCGTTGTATGTGGAAGCATGTTTTGGAGTCCCTACATGTATATGAAGGATGTAATCTTCATATGGAGAGTCAACCAATACCCTCTCATCAAGGATGGGAAATAATTCATCATCAACGCACATAAAGGCAAGTCCAGTATTTATTTTGTAAGTGCCCACCAAAATAAGAACCAGATTAGTTCTAATTAGAAATACAATTTAGAGAAATGGTCTAATGATGTGTTGATAAGGACAAAGGCATCCCTAGAGGGGTGTATTAAAGAACATAAACACAAATTGGAAGGGTTTTTGGATACACACAGGCGAGTGTTCCAAGATTCTAAAGGGATAGTACCCAATAGGGAAACGCAGCATGAAATAATCTTTACCACACTCTCCATTGCTAAATATTGGGTTATATAGATAGCTTGTTCTAGAAGCAAACAAAGTGAAGAAGCCGTAGTTGGAACAAGTTATTATTTGACCAAATACCTTGCATCATGGGTCACGCATCATAATTGTACTAAAAAATGATGGGACTTGGTAAATATGCATCAATGATCGAGCTTTAAACAAGATTAAGCTCATGAATAGGTACCCACTCCTCATGACTAGTTATATGTTAGATCATTTACAAAATTAAAATATGTCACCAATCTACATTAGTAAAATTAGGGTACCATCAAGTTTGAGTCAAAGAATAAGACACCACTAAGATTTCCTTCAAAACCAATCAAGGTTTGTATGAGTGGTTATTCATGCCATTTGGTTTATGCAGTGCACCAACTACACATATGAGACTAATGAATGGTGTATTATCCCCCTACCTAGATTCATTTGTTATTACTTCTTTTGATGATATATTGGTTTACAATGCTACTTGGGAGGAGCATATATCACACTTGATGCAGGTACTAGAGAATTTGAAGAAACACAAGTTGTTGCACACATCAAGAATGTGAGTTTTCCTAGCAATTTTTAGTGTATTTTTGGTATGTGATTGGCGGAGTGGAGCTCAAGATAAATTATGAAAATATGGAAGCAATCATGAAGTGGTCAGTTACTATAGGAGTTTCACTGGGGTGGCATAGTACCTATGGAAGTTCACAACTTCATTTTTAGCAGTAGTTACACTACTCCATGCCATAACAACAAGTGGTGAATTTTATGGTGGGAAAGAGTCAATAAAAGGCCTTCAAAAGGTTAAATAAGAAAATTAGTCAGGCACTAATGCTTGCATTACCAAACTTGTAGAAGCATTTCAAAGGCGAGACAAATGCAAGTGGGTATGTGATGGAAGTAGTCTTGATGCAAAGAGGAAGGCCTATATGCTATCATTCTGAAGTATTTCATGAGGAATTTCTCAACCACCATACCTATGGCAAGGCGCTATATGCTCTAATACAAGTTATCATAAAGTGAAAACATTTTTTGATAGGAAATGAGACCATCATCCACATAGATCACCCTTGTTACAATATTTTCAGGCCCAAAATAAGCTACAATAGATCAACCACTAGAAGTGAATGGGGTTCTTACAACAATTTCATTTAGTCATCAAGAATAAGAAGAGAAACATAAACAAGTTGGTTTTCATGCTTTCAAGGCCACCCACATAAAAAATTACATCTTTGGGAAATTTGATATGCATGGAGCCTTTCACCCATGATGCATGTTGAGCCTCATAATTGCTTCTTTTAACACCTTTTTTTCACCTACTTTATTCCCTTTTAACCATCATAATCACTCAATGGTAATGAAAGCATAGGATTTATAGCATGGAATGTATATAATATTCTTGTATTTCATAAGTTAATAATTTTCTTTATTATTAGTCTAATATTTGCTTTAGCTACCGAATTGGGATGATTTTGCAAGCTAATGTCTGGTTCTGCAACCAAGCTCATTGTTTGATAGGTTTCCAAGTGCCAGTTGGAGGGAGAAATATATGGAAAGATGGTGATCAATGTACTCAATGATTCCTTCCTATCTTCTATATAAATTTGTTGAATAATGATTAATTATCCACCGAGACTATCCTGATCACATACAATTCGAATTTATATGCAACACATAATCTCTTCCACTCAGATCGTCAAACATGCGGAAATAAAATCAAGCGATAACACATCAAATCATCATACACATTACCTACGTGATAGGTGGTAAGTTTCAGCTGAAACTCGTGAGAATGACAGGTGGTATATTATAATGGAGAAATCATGTAATAAACTCAAGATAATACTCACAAGTACCAAGACTTTCTATGAAGTTATCAATAACTAGTCGCAATAACAAAGTATCGGTTCAAAACTCACCAATTGCCTTGGTTTCATTGCTAATCCAAAGCTTGGTTTATAAGAGAGATCCGTTCAATTCCTGATTGACATGACAATCATCATAGAGTCCATAAAAGTGCAAATCTCATCAACAACTGATAAGTTCTACCTATAAAGCAACTCCACCCTTTCATCTATCTCTTTTCAATCGGGTTTCACTCCAACTGACTACAATCCAAGTCTCATGTGTTCTTGAGTTGAATAATGAGTTACTAATTAATGAATTAAATAATATTTAATTCACTCCACTCATAACTAATTTATTAGCTAGTTAAACTAATCTCAACTAGTTCAACTAAAATAAACAGAACACAACTCCACTAGTTGTTTCATTAACTCCACCAAACTTCTGCCACTGAAGTCCTAACTGAAGTCAACCATGCATGATGCCATCAAACCCTAGGAATAGCGTAATTCCTCTGTCAGATGCATGAGCCACTTCCAAGGCTTGAACTGAAGTGCTCCAAGAGAGTAAACTGAAGTTTATAGTCCAAATATTATTAAGGGTAAATAATATTTGACTTCCCTATTTTAAGGAGAGGCAGTCTAAAAATAGACTTCGACCTATAGGTCCAAAAAATAGAGTCCCATCTATTTTTAACAACATGACCAATGCTCCAAGAATCTCATACTGGAATCCCCGGACCATGCTCCATATGTCTAAAAATAGACATAGTCTAAAAATAGATTTTGCGCCAGAATTTGCCTGCGGGCCCACTTAGTGAAGGCGACTTCATTTCACTAAGCTCCATCATCTTGCTGCATTTTCAACATCTTCATGAACCAACTTGATACGATAATCTTCCAATTGTGTGGTCAAGGATAAAGTCAACTCTGTTAACTATTATAGGCGAGCGAGGAATGATATATACGCCTCACGAGGGAGGGGCGTGAGGCCGAGTGTTGTGCGGGAGTGAGCGTGTGAGGGGGCGGGGGCCAAGGGGAGTGAGAAAATGGGAGGGTGAGCGTGTGAGAGGGCGGGGGTCTAAGTGAGCGGGGAGAGCTATGAGAATTGTGAGGACTATGAGGGAGAGCAGTGATGTGGGTGCTGAGAGTGAAAAAATATTTTGCACAGTAAATGAATGTGCACAGAACTGTAAAAATTATTTTTACAGTAAAAACTGAGTGTGAAAATAAAAATGAGGTAGAATTTGTAGTAAAAAAACAATTCCAGGAGCAGTAAAAACACAATGCCAGGAGCAGTAAAAAAAACCTGAATGCACAATGACAGTCTACAAAAATGCAGAACATGAGGGAGTTACACCAAAGGCAGGAATGCCAAAAATGGGACTGGCTCTGATACCATGTCAGAACAGGAGGTAACTCCACAAAACTGAATATTAATTAGATGGAGATTGTGTGTACTTATACATGGAGGTGAGGCTATTGGGATTCACTTCCCAATGTCTCTTGGCCATCCTTATTTACTAAATTACAATAATATACAATCTCACCCAATCCCTTAGGATTAGGTGTCAACAAAAATCGTGAGCGATTTCCGTAATGAGATATTTTCCTAGTTAATTTTAGCATTATGTTAGCAAGGCTAGGCATAGAGCTCTAAACATTTAATGATGCAGGCTTTATAAAAATACCTTGCAACAACCAAAAACACAGTGGCTTTTTATGCGACAGTGAGAATTTAAAAATTAGTTTTTAATTCAAATAATCCTTCTTATTCCAATGCGTGGTTGATTGTTCAATTGGATCTCGTGACCACCTACTTGTGGAGGGCCCCCTCAAGCAGTAAGGTTTTATTTTTTTAACTAGAATTTTTATATTATTTCGTAAGTTATCTTTCTGGATGCATCCTGTAGAATGTTTTTCTTTTATTGATTTCGAATTAAATAGCAAGCAGTTTGATTGTTCCATTAATTATCTTCCTTTATTAATTTAGGAGCACATGAATTGAATTAAGCAGTAGTAATAACAACAATGTGAGTTTCAATTTAGAATGGAATTGTATTTCTTAGAACAAAGGATTTGTTTGCAGGTTATATTTCAAAGTACGAGTGATTTATCAATTTGAGCAAGTGTGAACATAGTTTCAATTCATTTTGGTTTTTCATGCAAGGGCGTGTTATATTGATAGATGTGTTGATTCTTTTAGAAATCGAGTTTCCTTCAAAGCATATTTTAGATATATTACAGAGTGTGTGTGTGTTTTTATGAGTTAAATTTAATTTTGCAAGTGTGAGACTGATTTATGAGTTTGATGTTTCTATTGGTTGTGTGGATTTCCTACAATTTTATAAGAGTGTGATGATCTTTCTTAGAAACAGATTCAATAAATAATCCAATCATGTGCATTGACAATTTAATTCAATTTATATAACTAGGATTCCTAGCACATACAATGCACTTATACTTCGTAAGTTTACTAGCCCTGGTCGATAATTTATGTAATCAATTTAAGACAATTAAATTGACCAACATTTTGGCGTCATTGTCGAGGAAGTGTATATAGGAGTCTTTTCTTAAAAAAAATAACAAAAATGACATGCATAAGGAAATATATTCTAGAGGTACAAGTTTAATTCCAACATCACCACTCACCCCACCACGACCTCATAGCACCACACCATCCACTCAAACTCATATACCATCCATTGCAGGCATACATAGGCTTCATGAGGTACTTAGATCTGAAATCCAACTTAGAGATTCACCAACCTAATCAACCGAGGCTATAATAGAAGAAGAATATCCTACATCCCCAATAGAAGGAGTAATTTTTGTATCTTCAACAGGAGGGAAACTTCTAGTAGAGGAACTAGAAGTGCCTAGTGAAGAAGAAGAAGAGGAAACCTATTTTAATATATCGTTGATAGAAGAACCAGAGGAACTAGAAGATCCAATTTTGGAACCTTACATTCATTTTGAAGAATCTAAAATGGCTAAAGAAGGGGAAGGAGAGGTATACAATGATGGACAACCTAGGATTGAAGGTGGAAGAGGAGGTAAATTTGGAGGTGGAAGAGGAAGAGGAAGAGGAAGAGGAGGAGATAGAAGAGAACCAAATCCTTTTGGATTTACTATATTCAATGAAGATACTAGAGTAAAAATGAAAAATGTTTCACCCTCTGTCCTTCCTAACTTCCACGGATTAAGAAGTGAGGATCCTAAAACATTTCTTTTCGAGTTTGAAGTTTTATGTAGATCTTATGACTAGTAGCTCGATTCTCAAAAGTTGAAATTTTTTCCAACAACTCTTAAGATGCAACACTAAAACGGTTCATGTGTTTAATAACAAACTCTATTAGAACATGGGAATAAATGAAAAATGAATTCTTAGAGAAATACAAGGACTATTGAATGCCCCATAACCTTAAGGATGAAGTTTTCAAAATTATTCAAAGAGAAGATGAGAATCTTGAGGATTTGATTGAAAGGTTTAGCTACAATCTTAAGAGAGCTATAATGGAAAATTTAGATGAAGAAACCTTGAAATCTCTCCTATTAAAATCCATAAAAGATGAATGAATATATATTCTCAACTTAATGGGTAAAGGGGATATTTCTTAGTTATCATTACTAGATATTTCTGAATTATGCATACACATTTCAAGAGGAAAGACAAAGACTGAAAAATCCCAAGAGATCTTGCTTTTTCTAGGATTAACAAATTTGCATTCGGAATGGTAAGTAGGGTTGAAAAAGGAAATTTTCTTGATGATTTTAAGAAAACCATTTTAGGGAGTATTAGTGAACAAATAGACACCCTTAAAATATAAAACAAGCAAAAATCTGAAAATGCTACTCTATCCATCTTTTTTCCAAAGTGTAGAAAGAAACATGCCTTGAGAGAATTTCCTCTTGATTTAAAAGCATATAAACTTGTGTCATATGTGAAAAAAATCATGATACCAAAGAATGTCCTTCAATACCAAAGTGTTAAATCTATTTACCAAGAGGAAGTAGTGCCAAATCAAGTAGACCCTCTTTGTTTTATTGCCAAGAGACCATGGAAAAACCAAGGATTTAACACCTAAACATATGCACAACCATCACAAAATAATTGGACTACATCGATGCCTTGGCAACCTTAGCCTCAACCTTGGGCACACAGATGGAAATATCCTTATGGAAGATATCCTCAGTACTCCCAATTTCCTCAAACTTACCCTACTTTCCCACCACCATATTTCCCTCAGCCTAATCAATGACTTCAAGCTCAACCCAAAAATCCAAATCCGCAACTTTAATTACCATTTCCACAAAGACCAAATCAATTGCTCACCCAACCACTTTTGAACCCACATAATAATAAAAATTCACAACCTGTTTACAATGTGGAAGGACAAAATTTCCAAACTTATATGATAAATCCATTAGATCTAAACAATCTTCAATTAAGATCTGGTAGAGTATTGGAAAATAAGTCACCATCAGTTGTTATTCATGAATCTGGAAAAAAAAAAAAAAAAGTCTCTAAAGAAGAGAAGTCAACTTCAAAAAAGAGTCACCCCTACACATTCTGATAATATTTCAATAAACTCAACTCCTATTATGGAACAACCTTCAGTATCTATTTCAAATCCGCCTTTTCCTAGGAGATTAAGAATTGATGAAGGGGTAGAAAATAAATTTTTATTACCTGATTATGATAGGTTAGATGAACTGAAGAATGTTTGCATGGAAATTCCTTTTCTACAAGCCACTAAGGAAATGCCAATTTTTTCAAAGACAAATAGGGAGTTAAGCATTAAAAAATCGGGAAGGAAAAGAAAAGAAGTCAAAAGAATTCAACTAGTTGGAAAAATTGCAGATATCATGATGGGTAAAACAACAATTCAAAAATTTCTCGATCCAGGAAGTCCCATCGTGAAAACACACATAATGGTATCAAAATACCAAACACATTGATTTATTTATGAGCAACCATAAACATCATGAGTAAAAAAACTATGGATCAATTGAAACTTCCTAATCTTCAATACACACCTACGTTGTTACAATTAGCAGACAGATATGTAATTAAACTTGATGGTGTATTAGAAGATATATATGCATCCTTATATTCTTGGGAATACCCCGTTGATTTCATGATTCTAACAACCAAGAATAACTTAGGAGGGCATCCATTGATTCTAGGAAGACCATGGTTAGCTACATCCAATGCTTTTATAATTTGTAGATCTAGTGATATGTTTATCTCTGATGGAAGTTCAACAAAGAAATTCACACTGTATCCACCTGCAAAAACAACAATAGAAGTTCAAAATGAAGAATGGATAGATGATGAATTTGATAAAAGACCAATGTTTTCTACTCACAAATAGATGAAGAAGATCAAATTTTGAATTTAATGGAAAATAGTGAGTCTTCCTCATATTGTGAATCTAGTCAAAGTTTTAAAGAACAATGTAATATGGAATATTTCTCATCTTGTCAAATATCTTTGCATTCCATGGAAAAATTTAGCAATTCTATAATAGAAATCTTCCCACGAAAAACTTTGAATATCAATAATAATTTGGAAGAATTTCAAAAGAAAGAATTAATGAAGATGTTACAAGAACATCCCTCTGCTTATGCATGGGAATACAATGATATGAAGGGAATTGATCCTAGTACTTGTATACATCATATTTACATTGAAGAAAATGCCATACCAATTCGATAACCTCAAAGAAGAATGAATCCAAATTTAAGGGATATTGTTAAGGAGGAAATACAATAATTGTTAAATGTGAATTTCATCTATCCAATATCAGACAGTCAATGGGTTTCACCCTTAGTAATTATTCCTAAAAATAATGGGAAATTGAGAGTATGTATTGAATTTAGGGAATTGAATAAAGCCACTTTAAAGGATCACTTTCCACTTCATTTTATAGATCACGTTTTAGATACATTGGCAGTAAAGAAATATTTCTCATTCTTGGATGGTTTTAGTGGATATAACCAAATCCAAGTACCTCCAGAAAACCAAGATAAAACCACTTTTACTTGCCCATGGGGAACTTATGCTTACCGAGTACTTTATTATGTATTGCACTTGCAACATTCCAAAGGACAATTCTAGGCATTTTTTATGATCTAATTCATGATTGTGTGGAAGTTTATATGGATGACTTTACAGATTATGGAAATTATTTTTAAGAAGATCTGAAGAATTTGGAAAAATTTCTCATTAGATGTAAGGAAGCAAATCTCTCATTAAGCCATGAAAAATGTTTTATCATGTTTACTAAGGGGATTTTTTTAGGACACCATATTTCAAGAAATGGAATTAGAGTGGACACATCTAAAGTAGAAGTTATTTCTAAATTATCAATTCCAACTTGTCAACAAGATGTTAGAAGTTTTCTTGGTTTAACTCGTTACTATAGAATATTCATAGAAAAATTTATAAAAATTGCATCTCCACTTTTCAAATTGCTCACAAAAGATTGTGAATTCATCTGGAATTCTGATTTCCAAAAGGATTTTGAAACATTAAAATAGAAAATTTCTGAAGCACCCATTCTTAGAAGACCAAACTCGAAATTACCTTTTCACATTTCAACTAATGCTTTAGATACAACTTTAGGAGTTGTATTAGGACAAAAGGATATAACTCCTTATGGAATTTATTATACCAGTAAAAATTTGACTCCTACAGAGTTAAATTACACTGTAACATAAAAGGAATTTTTAGTTGTTTTCCATGCCATCAATAAATTCAGACATTACATCACCGGTTATGAAACCTTTGTACATACAGACCATTCTGCAATAAGGTACTTAATGTTAAACCAATCGTTAATGGAAGAATTACAATATGGTTATTGTTGTTACAAGAATTTAACATCACTATTTTGGATCGACCAGGAAAAAAAAATACAGTTGCTAACTTTCTATATAGGATTCAAAATGATAACAATGATGTACCTATAGAAGATATTTTTCCTCATGAATATATTTTTGCAGTATCTATTAAATCTCCATGTTTTGCAGATATTGCTAACTATTTAGCTACAAGGAAGTTGCCATCATATTGGTCTCCTCATGAAAAAAGAAAGGTAATTCAAATTAGTGCATCTTACTCATGGATAAATGAATAATTGTATAAAACAAGGCCATATCTAATTATTCGAAGGTGTTAGAGAAGATGAAGTACCAGAAATACTAAAGGTTTGCCATGATGAGCCATGTGGAGGCCACTTTGCTGATAAAAGAACTGCTTACAAATTCCTTCTCTTAGGATATTATTGACCTTCCCTTTTCAAGGATGCCAAAGAATATGTTAAAAGATGTGATAGTTGTAAAATAATGGAGAAACATGTTCCCTCTGATGAAATGCCTCTACAACCTCAGGTACTCATTGAGCCTTTTGAAAAATGGGATCTGTATTTTTTTGGCCCAATTAATCCACCATCAATACAAAAAAGGTACATTCCTGTTTGCACTGATTATGATACAAAATGGGTAGAAGCTAAAGCACTTCCTTTTTCTACTGAAAATGTTCTAGTTTCATTTATTTTCGAGGATATTTTTACTCGTTTTGGTGTCCCAAGGGAAATTGTGATAGATCAAGGTACTCAATTTACATCAAAGTTGGTACAAAAGATAATGGAGTATAAAATCAAACATCGAAAGTCCACTACATATCATCGACAAGCAAATGGATAGGTGGAATCCACCAACAAAGTAATTGAAGCAATTATTCCCAAGACTGTGCATTTGCACATAAGAGACTTGACAGACTCACCTTCCACAATCTTTATGGGCATACTGTACCACATGGAGAAACACTACATGACATGCTCCCTTTGTACTTGTTTATGGGAAGCAAGTCATGTTTCCTATTAGGTTTCAAGTTAAAAATTTCAAGAGAACAATCAAATTGGGTCTTGATCTTTCATATTCACAAAAACAAAGAATGGAGCAACTAAATGAACTTGATGAAATGAGATATGATGTTATCCAAAGAAATAACTTAGTTCAACAACAAAGATCCAGGTGGCATGACAAATACATAAAAGAAAGGAAATTTCAACCAGGAGATTGGGCATTATTTTTTATTCAAAATTCAAAGATTTTCAGGGAAAATTTCAAACTCACTGGCTTAGGTGTTATGAAATTGAAACAGTTTTTGATAATGGTGCAGTCACGATCAGGACCATTGATGAAGAAAAAGTCACCTTCCTTGTAAATGGCCATCGATTAAGAATTTATCATAAGCCAATGATAAAGGAGGATTTTTTTTAAATATTTGAAAGAAAATATTGATTTGAAGTTGGTTAAAAATGATTTCCCTTCTCCTCCAACTTGACTCACAAACCTTTTTCTTTCTGATAAAAATAATAATAATAACAATAATATATATATGATGAATAAAAAAAAATATATATATATATACAAAAAAAAATTGTATAAACATGAAAACCAACAATGTTGGCATATTTATGCAGAAAATCTAGAGTGAAAACCAGGTATTCTTGGCACCCTAATTTTTTTCTCTTTCAGCCTTATTCTAAATCCCATTTTCTTTGTCCCTCTTCTTCTTTCAGAATAACTAGCTACAGAATTGTTAAGAATCTGCAACTTTGATGAAATTCTGCAGTTGATATTGACAGGAATCACTGACTGGAATGATTGGATATTTTAGCAAAAGAAATGATCAAGTGTACAGTTGGAAGCACCTGAGAACAATTCAACAAGAAAAATTAAGTATTAGAATCACAAGCTTGAAGGTATGTAAATATTGGATTTAATAATAAAGGGAAAAACATTAGGATTATGAAATAATATAAACGTTGTACCCCCATTCAAAATAATGATTACTATCCTCACTTCCAATTGAATCATAAATATCATGTCATATCAATGAAGTTAGCTGAGAAAGCCCATTTTTCATTCATCATTACGCAGACACTTCATTTTTGAAACCCTGTTTCATTATAATCCCGCTCACTCATATCCATTATACCCTGTTTTCTCAAAGAGTCATTTCATTCATCTCCATTTTCCTTTCACTCTCTTGTCCATACCCATATCTCTGAACCTAATACAATTCTAAAACCCTGCCAAGGAAGCAATTGTGAAGCAAAAATTCGCTAGTATGGGAGTCATTGTTAGGACAATGTCGAATGAAAAGAAGTTTATAGAAGGATACCCATAAGTCTAGGAGGTGCTACAATAATTATAGTGGTTGAATTTTATAGAAAAAATTGATGGCTATGACAGGGAGGTAACCAAGTCTTTTTCTCATGGATTTGATGGAACTGAAGCATAAAATGGGGAAATCAGAATCATGGTGACAAAATCCTTCATGACCGAGGTGACTGGACTACCCAGGATTGGCGAGAGGTGGTTTAAAAACAGGGGAATTGAAGGGAATGAATGGAAGGAATTTCTAAAGCAACCAGGTATGGATACTATTGTTTTTAAAAAGGGTATTTTGAGCACAGATCTCAAAATTAAATGGAGGAATCTATTGTTAATTATTCAGAAGTTCATTACTTGTGAGGGTAGATTCGGTAGCATGTTTTTCTACCATGTCAGATTAATGATGCATTTTCTTGAAGGCAATGAAATCAATTTACCCTATTTTATATTAAATAGCTTGAGGAAGATGTCTGGCAATAATCAAAGGAAAATACAGTTCATTGAAAATACCCTGTATCATCATGGTCTTGAAAAGATTCTTATTGAAACTCATCTTGAGAATTTAGGAGATAATTGGGAGAATTTCTTAACTAGGAATCATTTTAAGGAAACAGAGTAGGAAGAACCTAGTAGCAGTAATGTAAGAGAAGCAAAAGAAATTTGTTTGAAAACCCTACTAATAACCCACTTCTACAACAAGAACATAATTCAGAAGAAGAAATTCCTCTTGTAAATGTTTTAGAGAACATAAGGAATAAAAATGTTAGAAGAAATAAATCCAACGAAAAACAAGAAAATACACCCAAAAAGAAAACAAAGGAAACAAAGAGGTTCAACACAGAACGGAAGAAAACTCAAAAACAAATTCCTCTCTCATCTACCATGAGGAGAAGCGCAAGACTTAACAAAATGATAAAGGAGTCAAATCAACAATCCACAAAGTTTTTTTAATTTGGAGGAGGAGGTTCCATCACAAACTATTTTTCACACCAATCTCTAGTCTGATAACAAGATCACCAGAAATAGACCCAATCCAACAAGATATATATGACTATATTGAGTTTCTAGAGAAAAAATCTACATAAAAGGAATCTTCTTCTACAATTCAAGAAATTCAATGTGACAGTCCATAATAACCTCCAACAGTGAATACTTTAAAACAAGAAATTTTTGAAATGGAGATACTAAATAGACATTTGAAACAAGAACATGAAACATTAAAGGTGGAAAAAGGTTGAAAATTTTGGATGAGTAAGAGGGTTTGAAAAGGAATCATGGGGAGTAAGTTTAGGAATTCACAACTGGATTTAAAAAAAAAAAAAAAAAATACAATTTAATTCCAGCTGAGATAAAACCTCCACCTAGATTTGCGTTATTGCACTATCCCAATGGCTTTGATGCCAAATTGGCTTATCAACTCTGTGAGAGAAATCCTGCTACTTTAGAGGAAATGCAAAGTAATGCAATTGGAGTAGAGACCAATTTTTTGGCTAAGAAGGAAAAAATGAAAACTGAGAGGAGAGTAGGTTTCAAAGAAGAATCATCTTCGTCACCTGATATGAAGTTTGATGTGATGTTGAAAACAATGGAGAAATTGGTGGATAAACTAACTCCTTCAGGGGCTGCAAATCAACCTCAAGCGATGAATTTGAATTTCAGGAGACCTCAAGGTGCTCAGAATCATCCAAGAGAGAAGAAAGGTCTTGAAGATCAACAAGTTGTTGTTCAGTCTCCTTTTTTATAGGGTTTTGTTGACGAGGACGCCACTGACAAAGAAGATCATTAGATTGGATGCTTTGATGATAAAGAGACACAATTATTTTCCACCAAAGACGAACGTGATACTTCTGCTCTATGCTCAGGAGAAAAGGACAACATTCATCTTTGTGATCAATTTTTTTATCAATAGGGTTACAACAATACGGTAGCAGATTTTAAAAGGCAGTGCAACCTCAGAAACCATAATGTTCCTATCAAGACTCTGCCACAAAGACAATAGTTGACCAACAAGTTGAATCTCGGAAGGAAATATTTAAGAAACCAAAGGAGCCTAAGAAGGACCATCTGAGAAAAGTAGAAGAAACAAAAAATGAGATCAAGGATTTGGAAAAATCACAACCAACCTTTAATCTGGAAAGTAAAATTAGTAAGTTGAAAATATCAATTCCTTTTGTTGAACTTTTAAGAAACGAACAATATAGAAAAATAATTTTTACTATCTTTAAAAGTTGAGAAAGTGATCAAGCCAATATAAATTCATAAGATTCCTTAAACCTAGATGATGATGCTCCTGAATTTGTCTTTGGACTACATGTCACTAGTATAAATGATGACATTCCCCCATTTTATGTAAGTATCAGAACATACACGATATGATCCTTCATAATGCTATGTTAGATTCTGAAGCTTCGCATAACCTCATGCTTAAGTCAATCATGGACCATCTAGGACTTCAGATTACTAGACCCTACAAGGATTTGTTGGCATTTGATTCCAGAAAATTAAAATGTTTAGGGTTGATAAAGGACCTAGTTATCACCTTAGCACAAGTTCCTACTAAAAGTGTAATGATGGACATAGTGGTAGCATACATTCGAACCAGATTTGGCATGTTGTTTGTAGAAATTTGAATAAATGATATATTATTCACCGATATTCTCTCGATCACACAATATTTTAGCTTCATGCATAATACAGAATCTCTTCTACCATTGATCATTAATTGCGGAAATAAAATCAATTGCATGCATACATTAAAACCACGAACAATCACACATATGAACACAATATTTAATGGGAAAGCTTAAAGCTGAAAACCCCAACTATTTGTATATTATATGTCATGGAGATCATGTAACAATCATAGTACAAAGCTCCTCACAAGCTCTCATGCACACCCTCAATTGCTACACACTATCAAGCTAGATCTAGCAAAACACATGCTCCAATCTTTTGCCACTTGATAGCCAGCCTCTATTGCGTAATCAATGCTATGGGATGGCTTCATTAAATAGATAAACCACCTGGCTTGTAATGCGCAATCCTCATGGGCTTCTCCACCTATCTGTGTGTTGCAAATAGCAATTGTATAGTCACAACTGATAGTTAACCTGCTCTTTCACCTATCTCTGCACTGGTCTCCACTGAAACTGTCCATGCACTGAAGTTAACTGATGCATTCTTTAGTTGATTTATGAGTTTATAATTATTGAATTAATTAATAATTGATTCACACCACTCTCACTAATTGTATCAATTAGTTAAACTAGATACAAATAGCTCAACTATGTTTAGATTAGTTAAACTGAATACAACTCCACTAACTTCCTCAATCAACTCCACCAAACTATGTCACATGAGTTCTAACTGAAGTATCCATGCAATAGCTTCACTTAACCCTCAGGAATAGCATAATTCCTTCTATCAGCTCCTGTGCCACATCTGTGCACTTAACTGAAGTGCTCCAAGAGAATAAGATAATGTTTAGAGTCTAAATATTATTAAGAGCTAATAATATTCGACATATCTATTTTTAGACTGGAAATCTAAAAATAGATTCCGCTCAATATGTCTAAAAATAGAAGTCCATCTATTTTTTCCGACTTGACCAACCATCCACAAATAGCATCCTGCAACTCATAGAACATGATCCATATGTCTAAAAATAGACATAGTCTAAAAATAGACTTTGCGCCAAAAATAGCCTGCGTGCCCACTTAGTGAAGGCGACTTCTTTCCACTAAGCTCATCATCTTGTTGCAATCTCAACACTCCCTCTCAACAAGATAAGGATTATCTGCAACCCCTATCCTGCCCCTGTGGTATTCAAATTTTCTCTTGGTGAGCGCCTTTGTCAAGATATCAGCATCTTGATCCTCTGTGGGAATGTATGAAAGTAACATGATCTTTCGCTACACACAATCTCTGATATGATGATACCTGATGTCAATGTGTTTAGATCTATCATGAAATACTGGATTAACCGAGAGTTTGATGCAACTCTGATTATCACAATAAATCACAGTAGCCTCTAAGTGTGAACCGAACAACCCGACCAGGATCTTCCTCATCCATATAGCCTCACATGCAGCCAAACTTGTTGCCATAAATTCGGCCTCTGCTGAACTAAGTGCCACGGATCTCTGCTTCCTGTTGTACCAAGAAACTGCTGTCGACCTGATACTGAAAATCCCTCCATATGTGCTCTTTCTGTCCGTTGGGCTCCCTGCCCAATCTGCATCCGTGAAGCCACACAACTTCACCTCATCCGACTGTCTGTACCATAATACATATCCCAATTTGCCTCTAAGATATCTGAATACATGCTTGCCTGCCTTCCAGAAGAGCTTGGTTGGCTTAACCATAGCTTGTGAAAGTTGGTTCACAGCATAGCATATGTCGGGTCGTGTATTGACCAAATACATAAGCGACCCCACCAACTGTCGATAAACAATGGCATCCACTACCTCCGCCGAAGTAGCATCCTCCTTCCTCAAACCTCCAGGAAGAGGAGTATCAACAGAGTTGCAGCTATGCATGTTGAACTTATCCAGTATCTCCCGGGCATACTTATCCTGAGAAACAAACAGTCCATCACTGCACTGCCAAATTTCCAATCCCATGAAATAATGAAGGAGGCCCAAGTCCTTCATCTCAAACTCTTTTGCAAGATCATCCTTGCATGAGAGTATCAACATCTCATCACCTGTCAAAATCAAATCATCTACATAAAGTACAATGATCAGCAACTTACCCTCCACCACAATCTAGTATAGGTTAGGATCCGCCTCACTCTTGGAGAATCCAAGTCCGATGAAATAACTGTCTATCCGTGTGTACCAAGCACGAGGTGCTTGTTTCAACCCATACATCGCTCTCTTGAGCCTGCACACATGCGACTCGCTGCTGAAGATCTCGAAACCTTCGGGCTGCTCTATGTACACCTCCTCCTCAATGACTCCGTTGAGGAATGCAATCTTCACATCCATCTGATGAATGTGCCACCCCATCTGCGCTGAGAGAGAAAGAATCGTCCATATGGAAGAATACCTTGCGACAGGTGCAAAGGTCTCCTCATAATCGATCCCCTCTATCTGTGAAAAGCCTCGAGCAACAAATCTTGCCTTGTACTTCTCCACACTCCCGTCAGCTGCCTGCTTCACTTTGTAGATCCATCTCGAACCCACCACTGATTTCCCTTCCGGTCTCGGGACAATCTCCCATGCACTGTTTCTGACAATCGAATCATACTTTTCCACCATGGCATCTACCCATGCAGGGTCCTCCATAGCTTCCTCGAAAGAGGATGACTCTGTCACGATACACTTGCTCACAAGAGCCATGTATCCAGCGTGCACCCTGGCCAGTGACCGGCTCGACCGCGCCGTGATGTAGGTGCTCCCCACAACTCTTCGCATCTTGGAGCCGCCGCTCAACTTTGCGTGCGCTTCCGCCCTCTCGGGCGTGTCGGCGCCCGCTCGAGTGGTTTCTTCCACACCATGAACCTCCTCTTGTGGCTGATCCACATCCCGAGGCTCATCCTTAGGAACTGATAGCTCCTCATCTGCATGCAAGTGTGGCTCCCTCTCAAGCGAACACTTCATGGCTTTCTCCTCATGAAATTTGATATCTCGTCGCACAACAGCCTTGCGACTGTCTGGAAAATACACACGATAGTTTTGGGGCATATCAGTGTACCCCACAAATATCCCAAACTCTACAGTCGGCTCCAGCTTCTGCCTGGCATCCTTTTTCACATGAATGTAAACAGGTGAACCAAAAATCCTCAAATGGGAAATATCAGGCTTCTTACTAGAAAACGCCTCCTCGGGTGTACTGGGCGCGAAGTATCATGTGAGGACACCCGTTCGCACACATACCGGTGTATTGCATGCCTCAGCCCACAAGTGTATGGGAAGGCCCTGATCATGCAACATCACCCATGCAACACCCACGATCATTCTGTTCTTCTTCTCAGCAACCCCATTTTGCCGTGGGTTATGAGGCGCTATGAGTTCTCTTCGAATTCCTTCTTTGCTATAGAAGTCTTTGAATTCGCCAGAGATGTATTCACCACCATTATCGCTCCGGAGAGCTTTCACTTGCTCCCCCGACTCTTTCTCATCCAGCGCCTTGAACTCATATAACTTTGAGTATGTCTCGCTCTTCTTCTGCATGAAGAAGATCCAACACTTATGAGAAAAATCATCAAAAAATATCACATAGTACATTTGCTTTGCTGTTGAAGCTACTGAGAAAGTTCCACACACTTCTGTGTGAATTCTCTCAAGGATCGTCGTAGCGCAACTATCCTTCTCGTGAAAGCTGGCTTTCACAAATTTTCCCAAGGTACAGCCCTTGCACTGATCTAACTGCGTAAGAGTGCCTTTAGGAAGCCCAGTAGAAATCTGCTGCAGTATCTTCAAAGCTCCATGGTGAAGGTGGCCCAATCTCCGATGCCACAACTCGCCATCATCTCGGCTCACCACTCCTTCTGCCTTGCTTGCCATTGCTGTGCAGCCATCTACCTGCAATTGATAAAGGTTTTTAACTCGAACCCCTATCCTCCGGGTCTCTACTAGCCGCCTTATTTAAGTGCAAGAAAGACTTTCATTTCGCTAAATAAAACATCATATCCCTCGTCTTCTAACATCGCCGCAGAGATAAGATTCTTCTTCAACCCTGGAACATGCATCACTTCCTTCAATACGAAGGGTTTACCAGACTCCCTCTCAAAGGAAATGGTACCGATACCGGTCGCACTGTATCTACCATCATCGCCCATCCCGATGTGCACTCCAAGATATTTTTCCTCCAGATCTGAAAACAGATCCCGATCTCTTGTCATGTGAAATGACGCACCACTGTCCAAGAACCATACTGATCCCATCACACTTGAGACCAAGCATGCGATCAGTGAAAAATCCAGCTCAAAATGCAAGGCTAAGGCCTCTCCTGCTGCAGATCTAGCAACCTTCTTCTTTTTCTTCTTCTGCAAACAATTTGTGGCATAACGTCCGTGTTGGTGACAGTGAAAGAACTTCACCTTGGACATGTCCTGCTTCTTGCCTTTCGCACCAGAATGAGAAGCTTTCTTGCTCTTCCCCTTCTTTTCTGGCACTTCCAAAGCGCAATTCTTCTTCATAATAGTTTCGTGATGAAGATCCATCCCCGGGTACTTCGCCTTATCTCTCTTGCACAAGATCCGACCAAAGTCGCTCCCATCCTGGCAATTTCTCCCGACCATTGACAGAGTCCTGATAGGAATGCCAACTCTTCGGAAGCCCAAGGAGAGCCAAGCTCACCAAGTCCTCATCATCAACAATCACCCCCACACTTCCCAGCTCATCCCTGCATTGGATGAACTTCGTGAGGTACTTGGGCATACTGTCGCCTTTCTCCATTTTTATGTTTTTGAGTTTATCCTTGAGTGCCAACTTCCTCTGGTCGCTCTTGCTTTGAAATAAATCTGTCAAATCTTTCCACATCAAGAATGGAGAAGCCTTACCATGAAGGCTGGACACTATGTGATCCTTCACACCTTCCAACAGAATCCTTCGACACTTTGATGTCTTCTTTTGCCATGCGTCAAGTACGGCAGTATCACTAGAAGTAGGTTTTGGAATTTCTGCATCTATGAACTCCTTCAACCCATTGTCATCCAGCACCGCCTCCATCCTGTCCTTCCATGCAATATAATTCGAGCTGCCCTCAAGAGCATACTCCAATCGCAATCCGTTGAAAGACATCTCAACTTCGACACCAAGAAAACACTACTGCAAATTCGAATTCCACCAGCACAAAACTCAACCGCTTCAATGTTTTGCAATTGCTCCAATGATCAATATCGCTTTGATACCATGTAGAAATTTGAATAACTGATATATTATTCATCGAGATTCTCCTGATCACACATTATTTTAGCTTCATGCATAATACAGAATCTCTTCTACCATTGATCATCACATGCGGAAATAAAATCAATTGCATGCATACATTAAAACCACAAACAATCACACATATGAACACAGTATTTAATGGGAAAGCTTAAAGCTGAAAACCCCGACTATCTATATATTATATGTCATGGAGATCATGTAACAATCATAGTACAAAAGCTCCTCACAAGATCTCATGCACACCCTCAATCGCTACACACTATCAAGCTAGATCTAGCAAAACACATGCTCCAATATTTTGCCACTTGATAGCCAGCCTCTATTGCGTTTTCAATGCTATGGGATGGCTTCATTAAATAGATAAACCACTTGGCTTGTACTGCGCAATCCTCATGGGCTTCTCCAATTATCTGTGTGTTGCAAATAGCAACTGTATAGTCACAACTGATAGTTAACCTGCTCTTTCACCTATTTCTGCACTGGTCTCCACTGAAACTGTCCATGCACTGAAGTTAACTAATGCATTCTTTAGTTGATTAATGATTTTATAATTAGTGAATTAATTAATAATTAATTCACACCACTCTCACTAATTGTATCAATTAGTTAAACTGAATACAAATAGCTCAACTATGTTTAGATTAGTTAAACCGAATACAACTCCACTAACTTCCTCAATCAACTCCACCAAACTCTGTCACATGAGTTCTAACTGAAGTATCCATGCAATAGCTCCACATAACCCTCAAGAATAGCGTAATTCCTTCTGTCAGCTTCTGTGCCACATCTGTGCACTTAACTGAAGTGCTCCAAGAGAATAAGATAATGTTTAGAGTCTAAATATTATTAAGAGCTAATAATATTTGACATATCTATTTTTAGACTGGCAATCTAAAAATAGATTATGCCCAGTATGTCTAAAAATAGGAGTCCATCTATTTTCTGACTTGACCAACCATGCACAAATAGCATCCTGCAACTCATAGAACATGATCCATATGTCTAAAAATAGACATAGTCTAAAAATAGACTTTGCGCCAAAAATAACCTGCGGGCCCACTTAGTGAAGGCGACTTCTTTCCACTAAGCTCATCATCTTGTTGCAATCTCAACATTGTTATCTCGGTCTTTAGCAGCAATATTGGGATGGACATTGCAGATGGACATGTCTTATTCTTTGGTGAGTTGAAAATTTTATACATAGAGGTACAAATGCAATATATGGTAAGAAGTAGAACTCATCCAGATGATCATCCCATTTATGCAGTAGATACTAAGTTTGGGTCACAAATTTTCTTTAATGATTTTTGTATTGATGGAAAAATATCAAAAAATGATGAGATTAGTGTTAAGAAAAAAAAGGTTCAGAATTTTTCAGATGAAGTCTGGTATTTGTATTTTGATGGCTTCACTTGCGAGAAGATTTCTGGGGCAGGAATTTGGGTTGGTCCGCCAGATTTTACTAGTCAATTACATTCAAACAAATTGTATTTTAACTATACAAATAACATGGAAGTATATGAAGCTCTTATTATTGGGCTAAATCTGTTAAGAGAGCAAAAAGAGAAGAAAATTCACATTTTTGGAGATTCATAGCTGATTTTGAACCAAGTCAAAGTAACCTATCAAACTAAACATCCAAGAATGAGAGCCTACAAGAATGAAGTATGGGATTTATTTTCTAACTTTTTCTCTGAACATGAAATCTCGTTGGTATCTAGAGAAGAAATGGAATTGCGGACTCTTTAGCAACAACTTCTAGTGCATTCGTAATTCCTATTTATCCTAATGAGAAGTATGAGATCCATGTTAGACATAGGCCTTCTATTCCAGACAATACTAAGCATTAGAATGTGTCTGAATACGATAAACAAATTCAAAGGTTTCTTGAAAGAACAGATGAATTTATCAGCACTCCAATTGACAAAGACGAAGATGAAACCACAGAGAAAGATTCTAAAACAACAATATTTTTTAATAATGTTGTTGGATAGAATATTATTCAAATAATTAATAACATAATCCCTAGAGGCTTGGTTCCTTTAGAGAGATTATTCGATTCAAATGATGCGAGAGTTAAGCCAAGAATCCTGCCAAGTGATGGGGAGATGGAATAATACAATTTGGGAACCGAAATTGATCCAAATATTGTTAAGGTTTATAATACTCTGAAAGAAGAGAAGAAACTAAAGTATGTAGAATTGTTGAAGGAGTTTTCAGATTTATTTGTTAGGAGATACGAAGATTTAAAATTATATGACAAGTCTGTCATCCAACACACTATACTACTCAAGGAAAATGAGAAACCTTCAAACATAAGTTAAGAAAGATCAATCCAAAGTCGTTGCCACTGATTGAGAAGGAGGTGAAAACACTATTAGCTGCAAAAATTATTATTCCACTCAAAATTTTAAATTGGATAGCAAACTTAGTGCCAATGAGGAAAAAGAGTGGGGAGATTCGCCTATGTGTAGATTTTAGAAATTTGAATAAAATCTCACTCGAGGATAATTATCCTTTACCAAAAATTGACCGCATTTTGCAAAAGGTGGTTGGAATAGAAATGACTTCCATGTTGGATGGGTTTTTAGAATATAATCATATTCTGTTTAATCCAAAATATTTGGACAAGACTGCTTTCACCATGCCATGGGGTACATTTTTGTATTATAAGATGCCATTCATACTCTTGAATGCCAGAGCTACCTTCCAGCACGCAATGGATATAACTTTCGGTGACGAAAGAATAAGTTTGTTGTAATTTATCTAGATGACATTATTGTTTTCTCAAAATCAGAATCTTCCCATTTGAAACATTTGAGGAAAATCTTTCCCAAGTGCAGGAAATTCAAACTTTCTTTAAATCCGAAAAAAATAAATAAATAATAATAATAATAATAAAAATAATAAAATAATAAAAAATAAAAATAAAAATAAAATAAAATAAATAAATAAAAATAAAAATAAATAAATAAATAAAAGTAAAAAAAAATCTCAATTCGTTATGAAGGAAGGCAAATTGTTGAGACACATAAAATCAAAGGAGGGAATTCAGATAGACCCTTGCAGTGTGACAAAAATACAAAATATTGAACAACCAAGAAATAGGAAAGAGGTGTAGTGTTTTCTAGGTAAAGTGATTTTCAGCGACATTTTATCCCAAATTTTGCAAAAAATTTAAAAGTAATGCCAAAAATCCTTAAGAAGGGAAGTGAGATTAAGTTGTATGAACAAGCCAAGGGGTCTTTTAATGATATCAAAAAGGCTTTAGGTCAAGCTCCTTTACTCATTAGTCCATATTTCTCTAAAGAATTTATAATTTTGTCATTTGTTTCTGAGCACGCCATCTCTGGTGTTTTACTTCAGAAAAATGGGGTAGGTCAAGAACAACCCATTTCCTTTTTCAGCAGGGCATTAAGAGATGTTGAACTTAAATACAATATATTGGAAAAACAAGCATACGCATTGATAAAGTCACTCAAATATTTTAGGGTCTTTATATTGCATTCTCACGTGATTTCCTATGTGTCAGACATTGCAATAAAAAGTATTTTAGTATAGCCATATAGTGATAGAAGGAGAGGGACATGGATTTCTAAAATGTTAGAATTTGAATAATGATTGAAACAAATCTTGAGATTTTTGGTGTGAATTCAATTTTGGAATCATCAGATTTGCTAGATGAAGAATCAATGGTTAAAGCAGAGGATCGTTTCAAAGAATGTTCATGGTATGTTGATATTGTTTAAATCCTGCAAAATTTACAAGTAACACCAGGGACAGATAAGACTCGGGCTAGATTTTTTAGACTGAAATCTGTTAAATATTGTCTTTTGGACGATTATTTATATTAGAAAGATCCTCAAGGTATCATATTGAACTAACTATTAGAAGATGAAGCCAAAGCAATGAGTAAATATTTTCATGATCTTGTGGAGGACATCATTACTGGAAGGCCACTGCAAATAAAAGCTTGAGAGCGGGATTTTACTGGCCTACCATTTTTTATGATGTTAGAAGTGAAGTTGCAACCATCCATAAATGTCAGTTGTTTGAAGTAAGTCTAAATTAATGTATCTACCTTTGAAACCTATTTATGTGGAGGCACCTTTTCAGCAATGCGGCCTTGACTTCATAGGCAAAATTCATGCGACATCTTCAACACAAAATAGATGGATTTTAACAGGAACAAATTACCTTACCAAATGGATTGAAGCACTCCCAAGTAGGAAATCCATTGATCTCGTGGTTATTAAATTCTTAGAAAAAATTCTTTCAAGGTTTGGTTGTCCAAAAATAATTATTACTGATAATACACAGTGCTTCAAATCTAAGAGGATAATAAAATTTTGTGATGACTACCATATCAAACTTAGCCATTCGACGACCTATTACCCTCAAGGTAATGGATGGGTCGAGTCCTCGAATAAAAGCCTGGTCGGAATTATTTAAAATATGTTAGAAGATAAAAAGAAGGCTTGGGATACAAAACTCAATTTTTCCTTATGGGCAGACAAGATTAGTACAAAAAGTTCAATTGATAATACTCCTTTCCAATTAGTATATGGTGTCGATGCAACCTTTCTTATTTCAATTGGACTCCTTGTTATGAGATATTTACAGGAGAGAAGAACCAAATAATTTACAGAGGAGGATAAATCAGTTAATAGAAGTACAAGAGAACAAAGATAAAGCGTATGAAAAGTCTCGAGAAGTTCATAATCAGATCAAGAAATATTTTGACAAAATGGAAAAGGAATATGACTTTAAATGCCAAGACTAAGTTTTGAAATGGGATGCTTGTATTGAGGACAAGGGTAAGCATGGGAAGTTTGACAACATTTGGAAAGGACCATACATAATTGCAGCTTTCCGTGGTAAGAAAAATTTCATTCTAGAATATATGCAAGGAATATTGTTTCCTGGAGGTCCAGTCAATGGACGTTTCCTGAAACATACATCTCCTAAACAAAGAATGTTTTAAATTTCATTGTACATATCCATATTTTTTGAAAAAACTTGCAGGTGTGGAAGAGAATTTTGAGGAAATTGAAGCCCGATGAAAAGGCCCTGAGGTTCTGATGTTGTTTATCAATCAATAAATTTGTTTTACAAGCAGTTATGTTTTTAAATAAAGTTCAAAGTATTTAAAAATAACATCTTTGAAAGATGAGTTTCTTTATTTTTGAGTGAGTGAAAGTTTCATTTTGAAAAAGTTTTTTTTTTGTAATAAATAGGCTACTGGTCTATGGGGTTCTTGCGGCCATCAATGTTCGACAATATCCCCTTGGAGCTAGTTGTTATCACATTTTACTCTATTTCTGAATTTTTTTTAAGAACATGCTAATAGTTTCAGTGTCAACATTTGATTTGTAATAAATAGGGAAATTGCTGATAATGGGATTATCAACATTTTTATGGTTTCGATTCAGAATAATATGCTAACAATGGGGTTGTCAGCATTTTGGGTATAGTTGATAGATAGACTATCAATGCCAAAATGAATTTTAAATTTTGAGTTTTTGAAATGTGCTAACCATGTTAGCAGTAGAAATGATAGGTATTAATTGTGTCGTGTTTAGTTCGAAGGTAGTAAGTACATGTTAAATGAACATTTTCCACTGTCACCGGGTATGGTTATCGATTAATCATTCTAAGTTAAGACGTGGGTTGTTGTTAAATCATTTTTCCCAAGTGTTTATCAATTATCCAGTATGGTAAATTGTTTATTATCGCTCATAATTTTGGTAACTCCTGGCAAAGTTTGTGTCCAATTTTGTCGATAGGAATCCATGATCAAATCCCGGTGAATGCTTCTATGTTTCTGCTAGATTATACATCTAATGGGAAAGAGCGGTAAAGCTAAATGAGTTGAGCCAAAAGCGCCAGACCTCCTGGAGATCTACCCCAACATTCAACAACAATTCCAATGAGCAAGGTGGTAGGAAATTTTACAGCGATGCACCGATTACCATGATATTGTGGCTCGGGAATTCGCTCAGGGGTTCGATGGTCATCATGTGGAGATAGGTGGACTTTATTTTCTAGTCTCGGAGGAGTTGATTGCAAAGGCTACAACTCTGCCTTCAAATGGAGAAATGGTTTTCAGGAGCCATGTCCTAGCAGGGATCAACGTTCCATTTTTTTTAAGGAAGAGTTTAAAGGCAAAAATTGGAAGACAAGGATTTAGAGAGCTTGGTTGGAGGATAATTGGAACTGATTGCTAAGGATAAACCAATATTATATCACCTGTGAAGGTCATTTAAACTGGGTAAACCTTTACCATTTCCATTTATTAGCTCATTTAACTGGTCAAGTCAGAATGAATGTTTGTTTCTATTTTCTAGAGAGCTTGAAACACATAGGCACTCGTTTTCAAGCCAGAGTAGACCCTTATCCTTTCTTTTTCTATCATAAATCCCTAATAAAACTATTAATTGAGAACCAATTGGCCAAGGCAGGAAGACCCCAAAGCCATTTCTTGTTTTGGGGAGGTTTTCAACCCCAACCTCCTAAGGCTAGACGAGGGAGGAAGAAAGCCACCAAACAGGGCAGGAAAATTCATGTAGGAGCCTCCACTAAGCCAACCCATAGTAGAAAATAAGCAGGAATTCCCTGGTCATCTTCTAGTCCCAAAATCCCTAAGGTTTATGCTAGGATAAGTGCTAGACTAAAAAAGACAGACCTCGTCTGCACTGAAAGCCCGCCCTCTGCTATCAGTTCCCCTCATTCTAAGAAATCACCCATGGAGAAATCCCCTGCAGAAAACCATTCACCATAAATCATTAAAAGAAAATAAATTGAATTTGAAACCCAAATTGAACCCCCAGTTGAAGAAGAACCTACACTTTCTGAAATCTTTAAGGGATGAAAAAAACCTCATCCCGGGCCTACAAACAAACTGAGGTTTAAGAGAAAATTGAAAAGAAATCTAGACCTTTCCAAGGATGTGATTGATGTTGAAAACGTGCCATTAAAATACCTCATAATAAATAGAATAAAAAATGTAGGTTATAAGAATTCAAAAGCTAAAGCAACCAAGGAAAAAGGCCTTATGGAAACCAGGCAGAGTAAGAGGAAAAGAATGGAAAAAGTAGATATTCTTCTGAAGGTAGCTAACACCCTTAGCTAAGCATCTAAGGGCCATTTGGAGTTTTTTATTATTCACTTTTAAGAGTGAATTTGACATATTGTTGATCATTCGTCTGTTAGCATTATATACAGAGAAGCACAGAGGAGACCTGATGTTCTGGTTGTCAGCAAATGTTGCAGAAAGGGGTTGACATTTCCATTGTCAGCACATTTTGAAAAGCAACATATTAAGAAAAGTGTTGACAGCTAGTATGTCAGCAAAACTATCGACTCAGGCAGCTAAGGACTTACAATGTCAGTATCAATGGTTACAACAGAAATCCCGAGAAAGGAGGAGCTCAAACAGAACAAAATTTTTGGAGGATGGCTAGGCTTTTTTTTCTACGAAGGAATTGTTTTGCAGCGAGGGACCTATTCTATCAGAGAGGGAGACATTATGATGATACATTTTTCTCAGCACCGATTTCAACATAATTTTGAGCAAGTAGTTTTTTAACTTGGAAAGACTTGATGTATTTAGAAGATATTTTTCAGATGCATGTACTTAGAATATTTTCATTACTATTTTGGATTACTGTAATTAAAGTATAAACTATACTCTTGTGAATAGTTATTATAATGTTTATATAAGCAAGAAATGTAGAAGGAAAAAGGGTTGGTGTTTATTTGAAACATATCCTCCTTGTGTATTATTTGACAAATCTTAAATATATACAGTTTTCATGAGCACTTGCAGAAATTCTAGTGTCTTAGTTCCCTGTCTGTTTTCTTTGTTTTAAAACTTTCTTCATATCTGGAAAGTTGAGCATGTGAGATTGGTATTAATTTATGCTCTTGTTTATTTATTCCTCAGACATTAGTAATTGTTGTTCATTTAATTTTATACTTATTTCTTTCATTTTCCCTCTAAAGTCCTTAAAATATCAAAGGAGTTATTGCTACCCTGCTTTTGTGTTTTTCTCATCAAAGTTGTAACATCACCTGATAGGGTTAGAATCCATTCCCAATGGTCTATTTTCCACATAGCCCAACCAAATTTCATCATTTCTTAGACAAATCTGGCCAATGAAGTTAAATTTGTAAACCTTCTACTACAATGACTTAGAGTAGTTGAGTTTAGGGAGAGATCCCTCTCCAGGTTGAGGGGCCATCTTTCAACCTCAAAGACATTTGATATTACCTTAGAGTTTTTCCCTAAAAACCATGGTTTTCTCTAAGAGATAATAATGTACATGTGGTGCTCTGTACACGTTGTGCAGGTGGTGTTTTATACATGTTATCTTGTGTGTACATGTTGTGAAGGTGGTGTTGTGTACATGTGGTTTTGTGTACACATTGTGTAGTTGGTGTTCTGTACATGTTGTACATGTGGTGCTATGTACATGTTATACATGTGGTGCTATGTACATGTTGTACATGTGGTACTGTCTACATGTCATACATGTTGTGTTGTGTACATGTGGCATTGTGTTATGTTTATTATGTAGTTGTTGTATCATGACATGTGTATTCATTATGTTTTACATCAGGTATAGGTGTATGTGTTATGTTGTATATCAGGTGTAGGTGTATGTATTGTGTAGTACACTGTGTGTGTTTGTATGTGTGTGTTGTACACTATCTGTATGTCTATGTGATTGAAGAGAAGGCATTGGGTGCTTTCCAGGTATGGAAATTGATCCGGTGTGTGTACGAAAAGGACAAAGGACAAAGGTAGAAGAAAGGAACCAATTGAAAGATAAGTATCATTATTTTATTTTAGTTTTAATTATGCATGTGATTTATGACTCTGATCTATGATGGCTACATGTGATCTATGATTATGATTTAATATGGTTGTGTTTTGAGCTAACCGAACATGATATGTTTATACATGATGAATTAATCGAAGAGCTAGTTTGAATTGTTGTGACAGGAAGTAAACAAAATTTCATGTGTACGTTTTTTACGAGCTACCAATGAGGTTTGATTTTAATTTATTTCAATTTGTTTTGAATCTAATGGTAATTATGTACTTGGTACATGAAATCATGGAAAATTCCCAGGTTTTGGTGGTTGAAAATGCCCGGTTAGGGTGGTTAAAACTGACTTCGAGAATGATTAGCAACAGTGAAAGGAATTGGGAAATGTAACCATATCT
This sequence comes from Pinus albicaulis, assembly GCA_034641835.2. Lineage (NCBI taxonomy): Eukaryota > Viridiplantae > Streptophyta > Pinopsida > Pinales > Pinaceae > Pinus > Pinus albicaulis. The sequence continues at coordinate 15,603,846 of CM076579.1, read as the reverse complement.
TGGTAAACAACTTCGGGAGAAGGGCCATTTTGGGACACAGGTACCTAATAATGTCCACTGATTTCCATGAGCATGCTATGACTAGTATGATGGTTTTGAGGCAAGGATATGCCTTCGTTTTTGGACTCTCAGATGCGAGGAAACCTTTCCAAGGGATGGAGCAATCAAGGGACTCTGTAGCAGATAAGGGCAGGTCAAGGAATTAATTTTTTTTTGTCATTAAAATTTCCATATGGAATAAAAATCATGTTGGGAGTGTGCCCTAGAAAAATGAGCCGTTAACTGTTCACTGAGAGGACAGGTAGCACAAGGATTGTAGCGTTGGACATTGGATGCAGGTTTGAGTTTAGCAGTGGATTCTGGATTTCCTGGGAAAAAGGTGAATCCTGATACTACTTTTGAGGGTGGAGGTGTGAGCCTCTGGATTCCCTTTTTGATTGATGTGGGCACTGTATCCTTTCATTTGTTGGTTAGAGAAAATGGGTATATTATTTTAAATATTGTCTCAAGTTGTGGTTATAAAGCTCCATAGATAGTACAATCTTTTTTTGTTGAATCAAATGGGCATGAGTGTATATGTGGTTGTTATTGTAAATATCATAATGATTTGTGTTATAAATATCCAGTAAATGGTATGACTATCATGTTTTCAATAGTGGTAATTGTAAATACTGCAACGAGTTGTGTTATAAAGCTCAATGGGAAGTATGTTTTTCTTTCAGCCATTTGTTGGTCTTAGGTTTCATAGAACACTGAGGACGGTGTTCCCCCGAGGGGGTGGGTTTGTAAGAGCCCCTGGTTTATTTTCCATGTAAAAAAAAAATATAGGACAAATTTCATGGGACACATATTCCAAGATGAATGGTGGGTATACATCATAGTGGGTGTCACTTTTGGTTTATTTATGGATAATGAAATTGTCAAAGGCATTGGTAAAGGAAAAGTGGCAATAATTGGAATTTTATTTATGAAATTAGAGGAAAATAGGAGAAATGAAGGTGAAGAGACACATATTTTCATGAGAGGGAAATTGAAGGAAAAAACAAGGGAAATGAATAAAATAGATTCCTCAATGATAACAAGGCTTATGAGGATCAGTTCATAGATTTTGTTGGGTTTTTTTTTTTTTTTTGGAGCTCTCATTTCATTCTATCACTCTCCCATAATCTTGCACACTTAGATCATTCTTGTAGCATTCCTAGAGAACTATAGTATTCACTTATATTGGAGAAATAAATTAAAATAAAGCTGTTGGGGTCCTGTGTTTTGGTAGATTGGCTAACCAAAAGACAAGGCAACATCCAAACCAATCTTTAGAGTTCCAGGATCTAGTCCTCTTGTTCTCAGAGAGGGATCTCTCAAATTTACTTGTGTTTGCAAAGTTTTATCTTGTTTGCTTTGAGTATTGGTTTTAGACTAGTTATTAAGTGCAAGTGTTTGTTTGTTTGTTTGGTTGAAAGACATAGCAGAACATGAAACGTCTAGGAAAGAGAGATATAAAGGGGAAATGTTAGATTCATTGGGCAATGGAGTCAAGAAGAGGTTTATGACAAACTTATCAATGGATATGGGATATCAGAGGGAAAATCTAACTTGGCCACAGGATCCTTTGGTTTTGTGAATGAGATGGACATCAATGATTTGGAAAGAGAGTTTGAATTCTCAACAAAGGGAATTTGAAAACATAACTTGAACAACAAAGATGAATTTGATAGACAGGGCTAACCATGAATTCTACAAACCACACTTTAAGCAAATAATGACTTCAAAACAACTTTTAAAATGAAATCTAAGATTCGGGAGCACATCCTATTTCCTCAAAGATTTTATTTCAAATGACTTAGAAAACATAAAATATTCACTGATAATTGCAGTCATAGAAGAAGGAACACCTAAAAAACATCTATGATCACAACTATAAAGACCTTTAAAACAATTTTTCAATCAAGGACAAAGGGTATGATCAGAACAGACCTCCTTGGCTAACTACAAACAATGGTACTTCAAAGGGAGACTTCAAAAACAGCTTTCAAGTGGCAGCAGACAAGCAGGGAGAACCATAAATCATGCTGAAACCAACTATTTGAACTATTAGAGAAATAAACAAGCATGAGGACTAAAGAGAGATATTAAAGACTCTAAAATACCTCAGCAGAAGAAAACATAAAACAGTGAAGGATGAACAGGGCTAAGGTGCTTCTAGGAGTCATTTCTTAGCCTAAAACTCTCATCCTACTGTCGTAAGCATTTATGGAACAAAATGAAAACAGGAGAAAACATCAAACAGTTCAGAATACTTCACCAACAGCCAAGCTCATGGATCCAATGATAGAGCCTTCTCAAGAACAAGCATGTTTCAACATCATCAAGCTTCCAAGACTTCAATTTCTTCCTCAACTTCAGACAGACTATGTATTATTTCAGAGATTTTCAGTATTACAACAAGTGAACAATCAACCTTCTTCTTATCTTCTTCAAAAGTATTTATAGAAGAAATGAGGAGGTGGAAGATTTTTAGGATTTAAGTGTAATTAATTCTACACTAAATGTAACTCCTAGCCTCAAAAACCATGCAAGGCATAAGGCATGAATGCATCGAATTACAGCTCTATTTCATTTACTCTATTTCTACCTTTTTAGGCTTAATGGGTAAAAATATTGACTTTAAGGCTTGTTTTATCCTTTACAATAACTTTACTGACAGTTGGGATATTTGTTTTTCTTGTAATAACTATTCAGCTGTCTTTGGCCTTAATGTTTCGGACTGAGATTTGATCTGGGTATTCCTTTGAGGCAGAGAGCTGTAAGGTGGCAATATAGTAGCTGGGGAATCAATTAGCCCCTTTAATACGGCTCTGAGGTGTTCTGGATCTGATTCTCTGTTTCTTAAACACGGTGATTTATATTTGGATCGGTGTTTAGGCTTGATTAAACCATAATCTTCGTTTTTGACATTGATACGCTTTCATAATTGATGTTGACTGTGTTTTATTGTTTTGTAGGTGTGCAGAGGGTTTACTGGAGTTTTTGCTCAGAAAATTGATAATCATGACTTATCGATTCCCTGAAAACGTTTAATTATCCCTTTGAAACCCTTTAATATGTATCAAAAGGTTGTAAGGATCGTCATCCTTGGCCAATAACAGTGTAATCAACCGTGGGAGTTTTCAACTTTAACTTCATTAAACCTGCAAAGAAACATACAAACATTATTTAAATCCTGTGTTTGATTGGTTTAAACTGCTTTAGAGGGTTTATGGAGGCGGTTTGAAGCCGTGCAAATGAGAAAATGCAGCGGAAAAAGGGAGAAAAATGTGGCAGAACAGCTAACCAGGTGAAGGATGGAGTTTGGGCGAAATGGGAGAGATTAAATCCGGGCCATTGGATTTAAAGGATGGACGGTTGAGATCTTTTGATGAAGTCTTTTGGAGAACAGAAGAAGGGCAAATGAGTTATGGTTGGGATATAACGTGAGCAGTCAGATCAAAACAATCGACGGCCAGGATTAAAAGGTGAATAGTTAATGCAGTGGAGAAAGTGGTAAGGCGGAAAACCATTAAACCAGAATGGTTTTCGCGCAGCTCTGAGGCGGTTTTGAAATTTCTCCAAAAAAACGCAATATGGGTCTGCGCTCGACACGTGTTTTTTCAAAACCACTTATATCGCGTAATTTTTTGGTGTTAACGTTCAAGAGCAAAAATTACACGATATGCAGTTTGAGCCTTTGGATGATGGGTAGAAGATCCAACGGCGTGGGTTGAGCTCGATGGATGAAGAGTTGCGGGGTGAAAAGGTATGCGGGGTCCAGGTGACGTTAGCAAAAAATGGCGCGCAGTGGAGGGGAAAAATAGACCATCGGATGGTTAAATTTCTTTGATAAATGGTTATATTTGAAAAGAGGAGCGAATATGAAAAAATGAAGGGGGAAGGAAGCAGGCGGAAGAATGGGGCCTGATGGCCTTTGATCTTGGTAGATCAACGGTCAGGATTCCTTTTAACCTTTTTGTCGGGAAACAATATTTTATAGAAAAGGCAAGGTTTTTTTAAAGGAAAATGGCAGAGAAATGAGGAGAAAAAGGGGGCCCACCTTTTGTATAAGGGCGGAAGGAAGGATGAATGTGGGCCGTTGGATCTGGAGGATCAGCGGCCGAGATCTAACGATGGAGGACAAAGAGAAGGGCGGGGTTAAAACAGCGGAAGCATTGTGAGCCGTTGGATCTAAGAATGATCAACGATTGAGATTTGATCGCAGGATTGCATCAGCGGAGGACAAAGGGTAAAGCAACAATGAAATGTGCTGATGCGCTTGAGCGCAGACCGTTAGATCTAGGAGAGATCAATGGTTAGGATTAAATCGGCGGGTTTATGTCGGAGGTCTCATGGAATGGATGAGCGCGATGCGATGAGTGCGGACCGTCGGATCTGGCGGAATGAACGGTCGGGATTTAATTGCATCGGAGAAAAAGGAAGAGGCCAAAATACCGAAGCTTTTGATTTTGCAATGCGCGATTAAGCGTTGACCGTTGGATCGGATTCAGAGATCAACGGTGGAGATTTAATCGGCAGGCGCGATGGTGAAGGGCTTATGACGGAGCGTGATTAAATCTGAGTTGTTGGTTCTTGTGGATTCAACGAACGAGATTTAATCGCAGGATCGTAATTGGAGGAGGTCAAAGGAACTGGATAAGAGATTTGTGATTACCGATTTTGCGATGGAATGAGAGCCTTCAATCTTAGAGCTAGATCGAAGGTCAGGATTTAATTATAAAGAAAAAGGCGGAGTGGCAAGTTTGGAACGGGGAGCAATATGGACCATTGGATCTGGGCGCAATATAGAAGATCAACGGTGGAGAATCGATCGCGTGATCGCATCAGAGAAAAGGAAAAAGAACCAAGAAAAAGGGTTATATGATTATTTGCGATGCGATTTATTTGTGCGATGCGATAAGCCGATGACCGTCGATCGGTTTAGATCGACGGTTGATATTCATTGAAACTTTGAATTGTCGGGTCTTATTGAAATACAAAGGAAACTTGGGTTTTATGAAAATACAAAGGAAATTCAGGTTTGGGAAAGAGTTTTAAGCCCTTTAGCGCCCGTTTGCAGGGCTTAAGGTCTTATGAAGCGGAGGTCTGAAGGAAATAAGCCCTCGGGGCTTAAGAAAACATTATATGAAAAAGACTGTTTTAGGCCTAAAAAACAGTGTTTTTAAGCCAATTTAGTGGTTCCGATAGGGGAATGAAGGCATTTTTAAACCAAATAATAGAGAAACATAAGGTTTAAAAGGGATTTTGGAGTGCATTTGAAGGTTGAATGAGGCCTATGGAGGGATTTTATGAAGAAAAAGGGGATGAAAATGGGGTTTTTATGAATGAAATGAGGGGTAAAAAATGATGAAAAATGGGGTTTTTCAGCAGTCTTTTTCTTCAGGCAAACAGCTAATTTTTCAGGTTTATGAGGGAAACAGCAGTGAAGATTAACTAAAAGATTATTTATCTTCATAAAAACTTCAAAGATGATAGGTTTTCAAAGGGAATTATCTCTTGAAGTTTTGAAGAACAAAATTAGCCACTTTTTGGTATAACAGAATTTATCAATGGCTAACAGTGGCTCCACTTGGGGAAGACAGCTGGTTCTTTAGGTGTCTAGAACCTCAGCTGCAAATCTCTAGCTTTCATTAAACCAGTGCCTTAATCCATTGGGCATCAACCTTTCTTTTTGATGATCTCTGCAACAATTTAAAATAATGGACTTCTGTCAAAACATGTCTACCTACCCATTCCTAATGATCCTAACATTTTTTTTCTTCTTTTCAGAGTGCATTTAGGAGGAATATTTTTAGGATTGAAGTGTAATTAATTCTACACTAAATGCAACTCCTAGCCTCGAAAACCATGCAAGGCATAAGAAAAGAATGCATCGAATTACAGCTCTGTTTCATTTACTCTATTTCTGCCTTTTTAGGCTTAATGGGTAAAAAAAATTGACTTTAAGGCTTGTTTTATCCTTTACAATAACTTTACTGACAGTTGGGATATTTGTTTTGCTTGTAATAACTGTTCAACTGTCTTTGGCCTTAATGTTTCGGACTAAGATTTGATCTGGGTATTCCTTTGAGGCAGAGAGCTGCAAGGTGGCAATATAGTAGCTGGGGAATCAATTAGCCCCTTTAATACGGCTCTGAGGTGTTCTGGATCTGATTCTCTGTTTCTTAAACACAGTGATTTATATTTGGATCGGTGTTTAGGCTTGATTAAACCATAATCTTCATTTTTGACACTGATACGCTTTCATAATTGATGTTGACTGTGTTTTGCTGTTTTGCAGGTGCGCAGAGGGTTTACTGGAGTTTTTGCTCAGAAAATTGATAATCATGACTTATCGATTCCCTGAAAACGTTTAATTATCCCTTTGAAACCCTTTAATATGTATCAAAAGGTTGTAAGGATCGTCATCCTTGGCCAATAACAGTGTAATCAACTGCTGGAGTTTTCAACTTTAACTTCATTAAACCTGCAAAGAAACATACAAACATTATTTAAATCCTGCATTTGATTGGTTTAAAATTATTTGGAGGGTTTATGGAGGTGGTTTGAAGCCGTGCGAATGAGAAAATGCAGCGGAAAAAGGGAGAAAACCCTGGCAGAACAGCTAACCAGGTGAAGGATGGAGTTTGGGCGAAATGGGAGAGATTAAATCCGGGTCGTTGGATTTAAAGGATGGACGGTTTAGATCTTCTGATGAAGTCTTTTAGAGAACAGACGGAGGGTAAATGAGTTATGGTTGGGATATAACGTGAGCCGTCAGATCAAAACAATCGATGGCCAGGATTAAAAGGTGAATAGTTAATGCAGTGGAGAAAGTGGTAAGGCGGAAAACTAGAATGGTTTTCGCGCAGCTCTAAGGCGATTTTGAAATTTCTCCAAAAAAATGCGATATGGGTCTGCGCTCGACACATGTTTTTTCAAAACCGCTTATATCGCGTAGTTTTTTGGTGTTAACGTTCAAGAGAAAAAATTATGCGATATGCAGTTTGAGCCTTTGGATGATGGGTAGAAGATCCAACGGCGTGGGTTGAGCGCGATGGATGAAGAGTTGCGGGGTGAAAAGGTATGCGGGGTCCAGGTGACGTCAGCAGAAAATGGCGCGCAGTGGAAGGGAAAAATAGGCCATCAGATGGTTAAATTTCTTTGATAAATGGTTATATTTGAAAAAAAGAGCGGATATGAAAAAATGAAGGGGGAAGGAAGTAGGCGGAAGAATGGGGCCTGATGGCCTTTGATCTTGGTAGATCAACGATCAGGATTCCTTTTAAACCTTTTTGTCAGGAAACAATATTTTATAAAAAAGGTAAGGTTTTTTTAAAGGAAAATGGCGGAGAAACGAGGAGAAAAAGGGGGCCCACCTTTTGTATAAGGGCGGAAGGAAGGATGAATGTGGGCCATTGGATCTGGAGGATCGACGGTCGAGATCTAATGATGGAGGACAAAGAGAAGGGTGGGGTTAAAATAGCGGAAGCATTGTGAGCCGTTAGATATAAGAATGATCAACGGTTGAGATTTGATCGCAGGATCACATCGGCGGAGGATAAAGGGTAAAGCAACAATGAAATGTGCCGATGCGATTAAGCGCGGACCGTTAGATCTAGCAGAGATCAACGGTTAGGATTAAATCAGCGGGTTTATGTCGGAGGGCTCATGGAATGGATGAGCGCGGACCATTGGATCTGGCGGAATGAACGGTTGGGATTTAATCGCATCGGAGAAAAAGGAAGAGGCCAAAATACCGAAGCTTTTGATTTTGCTATGCATGATTAAGCACTGACCGTTGGATCGGATTCAGAGATCAACGATGGGTATTTAATCGGTAGGCGCGATGGTGAAGGGCTTATGACGAAGCACAATTAAATCTGAGCTGTTGGTTCTTGTGGATTCAACAGCCGAGATTTAATCGTAGGATCGCAATCGGCGGAGGTCAAAGGAACTGGATAAGAGATTTGTGATTGCTGATTTTGGGATGGAACGAGAGCCATCGATCTTAGAGCTAGATCGACGGTCAGGATTTAATTATAAATAAAAAGGCGGAGTGGCAAGTTTGGAACGGGGAGCAATATGGACCATTGGATCTGGGCGCAATAGAGAAGATCAATGGTGGAGAATCGATTGCGCGATCGCATCGGGGAAAAGGAAAAAGAACCAAGAAAAAGGGTTATATGATTATTTGCGATGCGATTTATTTGTGTGATGCGATAAGACGATGACCATCGATCGGTTTAGATCGACTGTCGATATTCATTGAAATTTTGAACTGTCGGGTCTTATTGAAATACAAAGGAAAGTCGGGTTTTACGAAAATACAAAGGAAAGTCAGGTTTGGGAAAGAGTTTTAAGCCCTTTAGCACTCGTTTGTGGGGCTTAAGGTCTTATGAAGCGGAATTCTGAAGGAAATAAGCCCTCGGGGGCTTAAGAAAACATTATATGAAAAATACTGTTTTAGGCCTTAAAAACAGTGTTTTTAAGCCAATTTAGTGGTTCTGATAGGGGAATGAAGCCATTTTTAAACCAAATAACGGAGAAACATAAGGTTAAAAGGGATTTTGGAGTGAATTTGAAGGTTTAATGAGGCCTATGGAGGGATTTTATGAAGAAAAAGGGGTTGAAAATGGGGTTTTATGAATGAAAGGAGGGGTAAAAAATGATGAAAAATGGGGTTTTTCAGCAGTCTTTTTCTTCAAGAAAACAACAGTTTTTTTAGGTTTATGAGGGAAACAACAATGAAGATTAACTAAAAGATTAGTTATCTTCATAAAAACTTCAAAGATGATAGGTTTTCAAAGGGAATTATCTCTTGAAGTTTTGAAGAACAAAATTAGCCACTTTTTAGTATAACAGAATTTATCAGTGGCTAACAAAAGCAAGGGAGCATAATGGAACAGTTGGATTAACAACTACAACATGGATAGTATGCAGGTAATAGGTTGCATGTGTGATTTCCTTGTTGATTTGTAGATGCATGGTATATGCATGTGATTTTCTGGTTATGTGTTGTCATTGGCATGGATATTTGTCTGGATTGACAATGGTTTTAGCCTTTCCTTGAAATTTCTTAGATAGCCATGGTGTTTTGGGTTTTCCACTTGATTATTTTCTTATTGGTGCTCATAATTCCTTATGGAAATGGGTTGGAACAAGCGCTCTAGAAGCCCACGAACAACTTGGGTCGAGTTACTAGTCTTGGAGCCTAAGTTGGGACAAACATTCTAGAACCCTTGGTGGGTTGAGTTACTAGTCCCTGGGGTCGGGTTGCACAAACACTTTGGAGCCCTGGAAGGAAGTGGGTTGAGTAACTTGGGACAAACACTCTAGAACCCTTGGTGGGTTGAGTTACTAGTCCCTAGGGCCGGGTTGCACAAACACTTTGGAGCCCTAGAAGGAAGTGGGTTGAGTTACTAGTTCCTGAAGCCTAGACAACTTGGGTAGAGACCAATATGGTTGGTGATTAGTGATACCCGACCATGGAGTTGGAATCACTTTGGTTGATGGTTAAGGTGGTTTGGCCTCTGGAATCCATGGTTTGGTTTTGTTTTGGTTTATTCCATGAGATCCCACATTCATGCTTGGAATATGGAACAAGTATGATTGGTTGAAAGAGATATTTGGTTTAGAACAATATATGGTCAGGTGGTATGTGGAAGTCCCTGACTTGGTTAGTATTTTCATATGTTAATATGAAACATTTACGTATGGTGATCTATGAGCATATGCAGTGATTATGTTGGTGATATCATGGTTTCTATGTTGGTTATATGATTTAATGTATCTATGTCCCTTGACATGTTTGATGAATATATGAATGGTTGATGAATGCATGGACTAAAAAGTGTTATTGCAGCTAGCTAGTGATGGTTAGGAGCCTTATCGGTGATTCTCAAGTGAATACTATCAATTCATGTTCAGATATGCATTGATGACCCGAAGCTTACATGTTTACCATGTGTTTGACCAAATGTCTAATAAGTACTAGGACTATCTAGGATAAGATCTTGTTTAAGTTTCTATGTTTATCATTGTCGTCGTGTAACTTATGCTTCTGGAAAGTTTCAGGAAGTTATGGGCCGTGGTTTGGAGGCTAGTCTGGAAAGGTGGCACTGATCTCGAGACCACACGCTCTAAACTGAATATTTTAGATGAAAACCATTGGTGGATAGGATTTTGAGTGTGTTTGGAGGCTCACAACTGCATGAATTCTTTTTTTTGGGTGAGGTTGAGGGTTAGGTATGTGAAAAATCAGTTCCAACTTAGGATTTTGTGATCAGAGGTTATGGACTGAATTTTGGGTGGCATAGTGTCCTGAGGGATGTTTTTGATTTGTCGGGGTGTCAATTTATAGGCCCCACTTCCATAAGTGGAACTTGGAGGTCAGGTCATGTCATAATAACTCCTCATCTCATGTTTACCCTAGAGTGCTTGTGAATTGGGTAAATGTGGGAGGGGTGGTTACACTCAAGGTGTGACACATAACACCTGATTTCCACCTTTTGAAAGTACCAAAGGGACAAAAACATGTGACACATGGAACCCTCGAAGAATGCTATGTGGGAGGTATGACATCAACAGATGTCACCTTGGTGGATTAAGACAATAACGTCATCTCGAAAGTTTTGTATTATAGGTTTCGTTGGAGGGGGTGCTTGGGGCGCCTGAGATTCTTTAATGTTGATATGACATGGCACTGAGGACCCTCTCCACAGACCTGACACCATGTATTACATGTATATGGTAGTGGGGGGGTTGCCCCCTTATTATAATATGAGTCGTGGAAAAAGGGGGGGTGTGTGGTTGGGACATGGTATGAGCAGGTCAACGGCTGGAATATGGCATGGATGGGTCGATCGGTAGTTGGCATGTGACATGGAAATGATAGGGATAGCCATGTGGGTGCCACATGGCAAATTAGGTGGCATGTCAACACTTAATAGGCCAATATTTAAATGGACATAACCTTTAATCTAGGATTCATATCGAGACAATTTTTATGCCATTGGAAAAGTCTTAACGAGATGATTACAATGGAGATATTGGTTTTGTGTTTTGAAAAGGTTGAAAAAGATCGAAAAAAATTAGACCGCATCTCCAAAACTATACTTTAGAGGTTAGATCAACATAGTAACCACTCCCTTTCATCCATTGCATGGTTTGTGGGTGGTAAGGGGGTGGGTTACACCATCTCTACCAAAATAAAATCGTACCCAATTTTTTTTTTCCAAAAACATCCCTTGCTCTCAGAAATGAAAATCCAAGCCTTAATGATTGACCTTTAATAAATTATTTAGATTTTTTTGGTTTTATAGAAAACCATCTAATATACTTACTAATACAAAGATGAGGAAGATTATGCATTCTAACAATCAATTTATTTGTTTTGAACAAAATATTGTTGGTATTGTCATTCGTGGCAAAGGAGCAGAAAGGAGCAGCACGAGAATTATCATTGAGAACAAGGAGCATATCAGGATCAGCTGGAGTATAAAGGATCCAGGTAGAGGAGCAGCAAAGAGGTATGGATCAACACTAGAATTATCATTAAGGCAAAGGAGTAGAGAGGAGCAGTAAAAAGGCAAGGAGCAGCATTAGAATCTTTATGAAGGAGCAAAGGCAGCAAAGGAGAAAAGGCATCAAAAGAGCAAGGGCAACAAAGGAAACAAAGGCAACAAGTTTGGGTCGAGTCGTGCTATTTTAAGTTCAGAAAAGCTCAAGAGTCAGGCTATTGAATGTGTTCAGAAAAATGCGCAGGCCAGGGTCGAGTCATGCAAATATCCATACAGAACAATGTTCGAAGGCTTCACCGCAAATCGCAATCACAACAGAAGACCTAACCCCACAAATCGCAAATAAATATTAATATGAATGATGAGATGGACGGTCAGAATCTTATTACAAAAATAAAGGTTTAGGGATGGATGGTCAGGATCTCATCGCAGATTAAATTGTGAAAATTCCGAAGTGGACACATGTCGGGCGGAGGTCCTTGCACATATTGCATAACGCATGCGATATGGTATAACAGTTAACGACAGAGATGTAAACTTGTGAAGTTGTGATAATGTGCAGAGTTTATGATGCGATGCAATCTCATATCACAATCGACATTATATATATATATATATAAGTTATCGCAAGTTAATTTTTTAAAGTTGCGATGCGATAAGACACAGAAATTGCCAAATGTGAAGTGCGGGAGATGACATGGCAGTGACATGGCAATGATGTGGCAGTAGTGTGGCAAGGTGGCGTGGCACGATGATGTAGACATGACGTGGACCTGGCCCGCATATCGCACATCGCAAGCTCAGGAGGATAAGCGCTCAAGAATCATGTTAAAATGCAGAAGTGCGAGATGTGATACGAGGAGCGGACATGATGGAGTTGCAAAGCCAAAGACTAAAGAATTAAATTTTGGCTGTGGGACCTAATCATATATTGCAATTCACAAGCTCAGGAGGATAAGCACTTAAGAATCATGTTGAAATGCCGAATTGCGAAGTGTGATAAAGAGGACGGGCACGATGCATGTCAACGATGAAGTTTAAAGAATTTCAAATTCGGATGTAAGGCCTTTTTGTTAAGAAATCGCATTGGATAATGGAAGAGTTGAATATAATGTAGAACCACGCCAAAAAAAGCCGAAATGTGATAAAGGAGGTCGAATTTGATTTCATTCAGAAGTTCCATTGTAATACATTTCAGATCTAGTGTTTTATGTGGATACGCCTATTTACAAAGAAGTAAAGTTGAACGGAGAGTTGACTCAGGTGTACAAAAAGGAAAGCCTGAATGCAAGAAAAGACTCGGGTAAGTAATAAGACCCGACACTCGTGCAGAAGAGTGGTTGATGCGGTAACAACAGTTTATGAAGAAAAGGCTGAATGCGACAGAAGGACTCGGGTGGTAGAATAAGACTCGACACTACGTGCAGAGAGTAAAGCAGTTACGCCTTGATAATGGAAGAAAGTCTGAACGCGGGGAAAAAGGCTCGGGTAAGGGACCCGACATAGAGCAAAGGGCAGAGTAAGCTGAACGTCGTGGCAATAAGGAGATAGACACCATGGGTCGAGTCGGGCTCAGCAACACTCCGGGCAGAGTCGGGTGTTAATACAAAGGTGAAGGTTGAACGATGCGAGCACGAGCAGAAGAGGCAGAGTCAAGAAAAAAGGAGATATCATGGCACCGTTGGAAACGTGCCAGCTAGGTCGAGTCGCACAAAATGCGTTTGTGCAAAACTTTTATGATATAACTGCAGAAACAGAAAAGACAATGACAGCAACAGAAAGGACAAACGCACAGCGAGCCAAGAGCTAAAAGGGCTGAGTAAAATATACTTGTTATAATTGTAAATGTAATTTCATTGATTATTTTATATTTTTTGTGATGCAAAGGCAAGTCTCCGTAGGCATAGGAAAAACTCCATGAGTGTTGTAATGATTATTTATGATGTAACAACCTGAACTGAAGAATGAGGAATCGAATGGGTGGAAGGCATAAGATCAGGCCTATTCACTTCATATCCCCTGTAGAATGAAAATATTTAGGAGTTATATGTATAAGAGATGCAATATCAGTGTGCATAAGGATGTTAGAAAGCTACAGAATGGATTAGAGCAGAAGAATGTAAGGGAGTTGCAGAAGGTTGGAGAGCGAAATAATGTAGGAGAGCTGCAGAAGGTTGGAGAGTGGAAGAATAAGAGAGATATGATAGAGATGATGTGCATATCAGGAGCTAATATGAATTATATATGACGGGTGAAGAGGCAACAGTGGAGGAGTACAACAGAGCTGATATCCAAGTAAATCAGCATTTTAGTTTCATGTTGAGTGAGGGGATTGTAGTCTTATTTCAAGTTGTAGCTTGATAAATTTTCAGTTGGATCTGGGTGAGGTAGGAGCCTCCTATGGGTTGTAGCCTACAAAAAAGATATGGGAGTTGGTGCTTCCTTGCAATTTTTAGCTTGCAGAAGTTGAGGTAGGAGCCTCCTGTGGGTTGTAGCCTGCAGAAAATACATGGGATTTGGTGCTTCTGTTTCAAGTTGTAGCTTGATAGATGTCCATTTGGAGCTGGTTGAGGTAGAAGCCTCCTGTGGGTTGTAGCCTACAGAAAATAGATGGGAGCTGGAGCTTCCTTGCAAGTTGAAGCTTGCAGAATTTGAGGTAGTAGCCTCCTGTAGGTTGGAGCCTACAAAAAATCAGTGGCGAGAGGGAGTTGGAGCTTGCCTTTGCATCACAACAATAATAAGATGTGGTTTTCTCCCTTATGGGTTTCCACTTATATCTGGTGTCTATGCGCTTGACTATTATGTGTTGATGTGATGTTTTAATCTGATTAATTACTTGATGTCCACACATTCAGTTTGTTGATTAGTTATGTATTAAGTTGCTTATAAAATGGAGTAGTTAATGGGTGTAAATAAAAGAGTTTTAAATGTCCATGAATGTACTAAATTGATTCACCCCCCCCCTCTCAGTTTAGCTAAGGGTTCATCAGATATTAGTAGAGATCTTATAGATATAAAAACTCATGTTTCTAACATTCATCAAGGAGTCTTCCAACTAAAAATAATATTTGGAAATTTTGGAAATATCTCCATCAAGTTGATCATGTGCTAAGTGTTAAGCTAAAAAATGGAAGTGTTCAGAATCATTTGGAACCTGAATGACTGCAAAGTGCTTGCCCCCAGGAATCCGGCGCACTTCAATTCATCGAAAACCGACTCTACATGTGAAAGTTAGAGCCCGTTGTTTGTTTTCACAAACAACTAAATTTTTTGCAGAATTGACAGAATGATGACTGGGCAGCCTGATTAGCAAAAAAAAAAAAATTCCCAGAATATTCCTCCAGTTGGTCCTATGAGGTGGTGACAAGTTTCATTTCACGGTTGGTTTTTAAGTTGGTTCATTGTCACGTTTCCATTGGTATTTGAACGCAACAATGGAAAGAGGGCACGTGGTGTAGCCAGGGGCCGCCACGTGCCCCCTCCCAAAGCCTGAATTAAAGTATGTCATGGGAAATGTCATATTATATGTTTGAACAAATTTTACATATGGTAGAAGGGCGGAGGTAGAGGTCGACCCCGCGACCTCCCCCACACAAGCACACAACAATACTAACAAGCCACGCGTTACAACTTAATATATATGGGGCAGCACATATATTTAAAGTTTTATATTAAACCCAATGGGCAGAGGAGGGGGCCAACCCCCTCACCACGTGACTTCGCCATATAACCAGGCATAACGCTCCAACTTAACC
This sequence comes from Pinus albicaulis, assembly GCA_034641835.2. Taxonomy (NCBI): domain Eukaryota; kingdom Viridiplantae; phylum Streptophyta; class Pinopsida; order Pinales; family Pinaceae; genus Pinus; species Pinus albicaulis. Next base: position 15,588,542 of record CM076579.1, on the reverse strand, counting down.
GCACAATTAGCGCGCTAAACCACCACTTAACTACCACTTAATCATGCTTATGAGTTAATTAATACGAGCTTATCTTGGCAGTCAGTTTGGCGGAGTCCGCCATTTTCAGCGGAACTCCAGATTTGTCGAGTTAACTAGAGTTTTCTCTAGTTTTGGAGGGTTTTCCTAGGCCAAAATTGAATGAAGCATAACTAGAGCAAAATTCGACCAATTTTGGCTCAGAAAGATTCTATCCTAGCAGATTTTGGCATTCCGAGCATGTTGGAGAAGGTTTCGGGTATAGTAGAGGATTGTAAACAACACTTTTTTTCCATTTTGAGATAATATAGAGGCCCAAGCCATGTAAGCTGGACCAAGGAGATGTAGCCTAAGAGGGGTGAACTCCTTCATCAAAACACTATGTTAATGGATCATTTGATGGTTTGTTGTACATTTTATTATTGTTTTTGAATATTTTGTTTTAATGTTAAAATGCTCATGAATTTAACATAAAACTTGACACAATTACCTGTTTAACACTCACAAACACCACAAGGAAACCTATGCACATGAAGCAAATGATCAACAATTGTTTATAATTCTAAAGATGAAATTAGCACAACAAAACTAACATTTAGATTCAGATGAAGGTGGTATCAGAGCAAGGTTATTTGCTTGATATTTGCTTGAATTTTGTGCAAGTAGCATTTTAATGGTTGCAAATTTGTGATGCTTACAAGGTTAAAATTGCAGAGAGGAGAAGGGAAAATTTTGGTTGCTAGTCCTGAAGTTAGGAAAAGAAAAGGGAGATCCACAAGGCCACAATATCCACCTAAAGTTTCACTCCCAGCTGCACTTGAAACACCTCGAGTTTTATATCTAGCTAAGATTGAGGAGGTACAAGCAGCACCAGAAGCTAAGCTTGAATCCATAGCCATAATGTTAGGTGTAGGAGATATTGAAGGTCTTTCAGAAGAGGAAGCATTCAAGAAGCCTTTATATGACCTAACTGACATGGTTAGGGTCCTTTATGAAGAGAAGAGCACCAGGATGGTTGGAGGGAATTATAAGTCTCCACATGGAGAGGCAACCTCACAAGACAAAAAGGATGAAGAGAAGGATTCAAAGGGTAGTGGAGGAAAGCCTCATCCATCTCCACCATCTTCATCATCATCCTCATCATCACCATCAACATCATCTTCCACTTCCACAACACAAACCACCCATACTCACTCAAAAACCCCAAAAGGAAAAACTCCCTTACTTAAACTTGATGCCAAATTTGAGCTTCCAATCTATAATGACGAAGTGAATGTAGAGAAGCTGGATAATTGGATTCGTCAATTGGAGGTTTATTGCGGAATTTAGAACCTTCAAGAAGATGACATAAATATTCAATTGGCTTCATTGAGGATGGAGGGATCATCACTTGTATGGTGGGAAGAAAGGATTCGAGAAGAGATTAAAAACCATGGTAAGATCTCAATTTCTTGGTCAAATTTTATTGCTACCATTAAAAGGAAATTTTATCCTCTAGCTTACATGCTAAAATCCATTATGGACTGGCATAATTTTAGACAATTGAAAGGGAAAAGTGTGTAATATTATACTCATGAATTTAGGAGAAGAGCTCTTATTTCGGGTGTCAATTTGTATTCTCAAGAAACTTTGTTAAAGTATGTTGGGGCTTTTCACAGTTATCTTAGACATACTATTCTCATGTTCAATCCCACAAACTTAGATGAGGTTTGCATTCAAGCCATACATCTAGAAGCAAGAGGGTAACATAGTGCATATGAGAAAAGTGATAGTTTCCTTGAGTATGAGGGTAAAGGAAAGGGAAATTTTAATGGAAGAGGAAAGAAAAATAGTTCCATTAAAATAGCGAAATAGAAACTCAAATGTAAAAATTGTTCAAAGAATGTCCACGATGAAGACCATTGTTGGAAACTCCATCCAGAGTTGAAGCCAAACAAACTTAAAGCAAAAGATAAGGGGAAAACTATTGCAATCATTGAACATTACTTAGGTTCAGATTCAGGAGAGGAAACCAAGATTACAGCAATGGGTTTGAAAGGTAAGAACATAGCAAGCACTAGTTCTTCAAGTTGTTCTAATGTAACTCAAGATTAAGATACAAGAATTGAACTCTTTCATATTAGGGTCGTTTCAAATCATACCAAGATAGACACACTATTTGATAGTGGTTCTCAAGCTAATTTGATTTCCGAAGACTTAATTAAGAAGTTAAACCTTGAAACTATTACACATCCTGTTGAAAATGCAGCAAGATGATGGAGCTTAGTGAAATGAAGTCGCCTTCACTAAGTGGGCCCGCAGGCAAATTCTGGCGCAAAAATCTATTTTTAGACTATGTCTATTTTTAGACATATGGAGCATGGTCCGGGGATTGCAGTATGTTATTATTGGAGCATTGGTCATGTTTGTAAAAATATATGGGACTCTATTTTTTGGACCTATAGGTCGAAGTCTATTTTTAGACTGCCTCTCCTTAAAATAGGGAAGTCAAATATTATTTACCCTTAATAATATTTAGACTATGGGGGTCCTTGGGCCACTTCCTCTTTGGAGCACTTCGGGCCGAGCTCCCTGGAAGTGCTCTGCATCCGACAAGAGGAATTACGTTGTTCCCAAGGGTTTGGTGAGCTCATGCATGGTTGACTTCAGTTAGGACTTCAGTGGCAGAGTTTGGTGGAGTTGATGAGACAGTTGGTGGAGTTGTGTTCGTTTTAACTTAGTTGAACTAGTTGTGATTAGTTTAACTAGCTAATCAACTAGTAATGAGTGGAGTGAATTAAATATTATTTAATTCACTAATTATTAACTCATTATTCAACTCAAGAACACACCAGTTCACTACAAAGGCATGACCGGGCCTGAAGGGAGACCGTTGAAGAGACAAGCGGAAAGGGTGAGTTAGCCATCACAAGCACACCGCCAGCATGAGATTTTCACCAATACTTCGGAGGAATTGCTCATGATGATTGCGCCTGCTGGCCAAGGAGACTCCGAACCTGATCTCTATATAGACAAAGCCTGGATTGCGTACGAGGCAAGGCACCATGCGGCTTCTGAACCGCAACCTGTTCAAAACTGAGCTAGATTGTGTGTAACTTCATGAGAAAGTACTGAGTACTTGTGAGGAGTATTGTACCGAGTTTGTTACATGATTTCTCCATTATAATATACACAATAGCTGCGGGGTTTTCAGCTATAAGCTTTCCCCATACATACTGTGTTAATGTGTATGATGATTTGATGTGTTATCGCTTGATTTTATTTCCGCATGTTTGATGATCTGAGTGGAAGAGATTACGTGTTGCATATAAATTCGAATTGTATGTGATCAGGATAGTCTCGGTGGATAATTAATCATTATTCAGCAAATTTCTACACATCCAACACCTTATGCTTTAGGGTGGATATGTAAGAATGCAAACTTTTAGGTAACAAGGAAGTGCATCCTAAGGTTTGCAATCAATTCAAACTTTCTTGACGGAGTTGAACTTGATGTAGTGCCACTTGAGATTTCAAATATTGTTTTGGGAAGTCCTTATCTTTATGATAGGAAAGAAGTATTTCATCTCCATGAGAATAAGTATCACTTGTTTAAGGATGGAATTGAGTACATAGTTAGAGCGCATAAGAAGAAGAGAAGTTTGTCTCTTATACATGCAGGAGAAATGAAGAGAATAGTGAATGCAAGTCAAAATTTGACTTTGTTAATGATCAACCATAGAGATGTTTTGAATGAGACCTTTCAAAAAAATGCATCGAATGAACAAGTTGATTTCATTTAAGTTTCTTATGCTTGTAATGATATGTTTCAAGACTCCAACAGGTTTCCTTTGAAAGGAGGTAAACAATATGTGAAAGATTTGCAGCAATCAACATCAGTGTTGAGCAATGTTGGAAACAAGATGCCGGTGCAAGAGAGAGAAAAGGTCAAAGAGAAAGCGCCAAAGCAGTTTGACAAAGAAGGCATAGGTTACAGAAGTACTTGTTTTTTGTTTCAAAAAGGTACATGGCAATGGCGAAAACACTTGGTCAAAAGTCAACACAAGTCCAAAGCAAGATAAGCTAAGAATCGACATGTCGATAGTGTTCGAGGTGAGACAATTTTCAAGTTTCCTTTGATTGACGACCAAGGTGGGAATAAGTTTGTTTCTGCAAGGAAAGCTTGTTGTTCTACAAATTCAGGGAAATCATAGCATGACGGTGTCTATAACAACAAGACAGGGTCTCTAGAGTCAAGGAAAAAGATTAGTTTTTTGTGAAAATCTCAAATTGATGAAAATGGGAAAATTATAGTGGATTAAGACTAGAAGGGTGAGGGAACTGTACCCTCATCCAGATGCTCAGTAATGAAAGATATTTTGGGTTCCAAAAGGCTTCTATTGGGGAGGATTGATCATGTGCTCAATGTTAAGCTCAAAAATGTAAGTGCTCGTAATCATTCGGAACCTGAACGACCACCAAGTGCTCATCGCCAGGAATCCGTTGCACTTCGTTTCATCGAAAACCGACTCCGTATGTGAAAGTTAGAGCCTACTGTTTGTTTTCACAAATAACTAAAATTTGTGCAGAATTGACAAAATGATGACTGGGTAGCCTAGTCAGCAAAAAAAAGAATATTCCTATAATATTACTCCAGTTGTTCCTATGATGTGGTGACAAGTGTCATTTCACAGTTGGTTTTTAAGTTGGTTTGTTGTTGCGTATCCATTGGTATTTGAACGAACCAAGGGGAAGTGGACGCGTGGTGTAGCTAGGGGCTGCCACGTGCCCCCTCCCAAAGGCCGAATTAAACTATGTCATGGTAAAATGTCATATTATATGTTTGAACAAAATTTACATATGGCGGAAGGGCGGAGGTCGGGGTCGATCCCGCGACCTCCCCCACACAAGCACACAACATTACCAAAAGGCCATGCATTACAACTTAATATATATGGGGCAGCACATATATTTAAAGTTTTATATTAAACCCGATAGGCGGAGGAGGGGGCCAACCCCCTCACCACGTGAATTCACCATATAACCAGGTGGAGCGCTCCAACTTAACCGCGCCATTAGTGGGCTAAACCACCACTTAATCACGCTTATCAGTTAATTAATACAAGATTATCTTGGTGGTCATTTTGGCACTAGATGATGCCAATGAGCTTTTGACTCATAAACCAAGATTTCCTTTTAAAATGACTCAAATGAGCATGGTCCTAATGTCGCTCCTACTGGAGCAAGAAAATATAGAGATTGAACCTTAAAAGTATTGTAAATAATAGAGAAGGATAATTTCCATTATTTCCAAAGAGATCTCATGAAAACACTAGACATAAAAGGGAGCATGCTAATAAAGTATTTCTACAAGAATTTGTAGAAAACCTTGAGAGTGTAAAGTAAAAAATGCTTGATGTATCTTAATTAACATATAAAAAATAGTATAGAGGACCATTTCATACAATAAGAGATTTTGAAGACTGGGAGAGGACACATTATACATTTTCTAATGAACCACTACCCTGTGTCATCATATGATCAAGATCATGGCATAAAAGGCATGAGAGATAGAGATGGAGAAATAGAGTCCCTTTTGATCTCTCAGTTAACCCTTCCTCTTAAATTTTTAGCTATGTTGGAGAGATTTTCCCAACCATGAATCTCAACTACAAGAGTCCACTAAACATTCAAAAAAAAATTAAATGCTTAGATTGGCTAGGCAAAAACCCAAAAGGCTCCATCAAAAGATAAATTAAATCGTTTTGAGTTGGCCTTATGACTTTATTAGGGTTTCACTACAATTAACTAATTAGTGGCCTAATGTAGATGAAATGAAAGGGACCAATATTATCATTAGAACTAATCTTGTCAAGGATTTAACTAAAAAAATTGCCTTAGAATTTTATTGTAAAGTAGTAGAACTAATACTTTGGCATTTTGTTTTGCAGTAGCTTTGTGATTTGTCGATTATGTTTGAGTAAAAATGTGTAATGCAAGATTTGTAGTACAAAACAAAAAATCACAAGTATTCATAGTATCTAAGACATAACGTGTCTTATTTTCTTGGCATATTTTAGAGCTTGTTAGGAAAATGCTTGAAAACAAAACATTGATTTCAAAAAACTTTGACTAGCTCACCCACATTTAAAGATTGGAAAGGATTTACAACAAGCTTGCATTAAAAACCGCACAACAAATAATCTCAAGAACTAAGCAAAATTATTCAATTATTCCATTTGTAATAAGTTTCAAGAAACGCTTGGTTTTCGATGTAGAAATAATAAGAACAAAAAATCATATAAATCTTGCAAGTTTGATTGTGGTTAGTTTAGATGTTCCAAAATAAGATATAAAAAGACCTTTACACACCTCTTTTCAAAGAAAGAAAAAAACAACTTTATTTCAAAAGAGAAAATCTACAAGTTCAAAAAGTAATTGCTTTATTTGGAAAAAAAAGGGCATTGGGTACATGTGTGTTCAATGAAAAAAAAGTCCAATAGGTTTCGTAAGATTGAAACATTGTTTAGCAAGCAATTTAATCTTGCTCGTTGGGATTCATGTTTAGAATTAAATATTGTCTTGATTCTTGCTATGTACTTCAATATATTGACTCATGTTATGTCCCAAATTCTTCTATCTCAAAGCTTTAAAAGGTAACCATTGGGTATATCTAGATTCACAAAATATTTTCCTACTATGGTTGATAGTCTCCCATGCACAATAACCATATTTAAATATAACACTAAAGCAAAGATACTTTTAGGGGAAAATTTTTATGCATAACCATATCCCTTTCGATTTTGACCAATCTTATGTGTAGATGTCTATTGATGGAATTCATAGCAAGGTAACCTATAAAAAATCATAGAAGGAAAGGAGACTTGATCCACTTCCATGAGATAATGATATTACCCTTTCTCAAGAGAAGATTGCTAGGGTTAAGAAAGTAAAATATACATAATTATATGTAAGATCTATTTTAGCACCCATTACAGACAAATTGGAAAAAACATTGCACTGTTGATATTCTTGATGTATTTTGGTCTTATGAGAAGTATTTTGTAGATCTACCATACAGGGAATATTTCAAGGGCACCCCATAAAATTCTACTACTAATAAAATAAGGGATATAGTTAAGATATAAATTATAAAAAATATGAAGATTCTTTGGCTTGTACAACTTTCTACGTCAACAAGCACTCAAAGCGTAAGAGAGGCAAACCAATAATGGTGATTGAATATATAAAGTTGAATGAATCACTCATACCAATAAGGTACCCCTTACCTATTAAAGAAGCACTCTTACATAATATTTGAAACTAAAATGTTTATGACAAACTTAATCTTAAGAGAGACTTTTGTCAAATAGGAATTACTACAAAATGGAATTTAAAATTAACTTTGTTTTGATTTTTATTTGCTTGTTTCTTCATTCTATTATGCGCTAGAGTCAAATTATCATTTAAGAGTTGGAGAACTTGTTGTTGAGGCTCGATGTGATCTTCCATTCCTTGAACCTTAGAACTGTCTCCTAGAGATGATGTGATGGATGGTGGATGATATTTGTAAAGAAACATAAATGGGGTCATTTTTTTGTGGTATGGAAGGAAGTATTTTACCACCATTTTTCCAGAGGTAAGCACTTTCCCCATTGTGCCACTTTATCATATACAAAGCAATGAAGATACCCTTCTAAGAATTTGTCCCTATCTCAATTTTTCCGTCAGATTGAGGATGATAAGCTTAAGTTATGAGACAATTGAGTACTAGACAACAAAATAATTATGTCTAAAAATTGATACTGAAAATGGGATCTTTGTTACTTACAATAATCTTTGGGTTTCCATGTAACACTTGAACTATTTCCACAAATACAATAGCAACTATATTGGCTTTGAAAGGATGAGATAGCACACAAAAGTGTGCATACTTGGTAAGTTTATCAACTACCACCATGATGACACTCTTTCCTTCGGACTTGGGTATACTTGTGATAAAATCCATTGGGACTTCCTGCCATCACTGACTTGGAATGGGCAATGGTTGTAAAATACCTAGGGTTTTAATTGTCTTGACTTTATTTTGTTAGCAAACCAAACTTTCGTTCACAAAATTCTAAACATTAGATTTAAGGCCTTCCAAAAAAATCCTTTCTTGACCCTATGGTAGGCTTTTAAAAATCCGAAGTTCCCTCTTATAGGAGAGGTGTGCAATTACAAAAGAACTTTTTCTTTGAGTTTGGAGTTCTTACATAGATATAAGTGATATTTGTACCATAGTGAATCGTTTTTCCAAATAAAAGTATCAGATGCACTGGGATCTTGCTGCAACTTTTGAATGAGTGTCCACACCTATTCGTCATTCTTCCATTCATCCCTTGCTTCATTTATCTAATCATATTTGATAATAGAAATGGCTAAGAGAAATGCCTCCATATCCTCATCCTTTCTTGAGAATGCATTTGCAACAACATTTTGCTTCCCTTTCTTGTACATGATTTTCAAAGTCATAACCCATCATATTTATGACCCATTTTTGTTTCTCTTCTAAACATAATATTTGTTCCAAGAAGTATTTAATACTATCCTCGAAGTTTCTTCTCATTAGGCAAGGGCACCATTTCTTCATGGTATGTAGAATTTCCAGCACTTCCTTCTGTCGACCGGCCAACATTCATGGGAACTCCCCGATATGAAGTCCCAACTAGACCTCACATTGTTTGGAGTAGGAGTCCCAAAAGTGGGGTGTTTAATGATATGCCTTGGATTGCAAAACACGTAGAGTGGTGCACAATATCTTTGGTTAAAGAAAGTGTGTGACCCTGTGTAAAGTCAATAAGGTGCACGAGCGGTTCTAACAGCAAAAGGGGAGGAAGTGCGCTCCTTGGAAGCTTGTGATAATACACAACTTGAAAGGAACACACAAGCTCGAAAGACATCATAGAAACTAACAAGTAGAATAGTCCACGAGTTAAATGTGATGAGTTAAAACATGAGCACACATTCAACTAGATTCGTACAAATGCAAACGGAATATTTCATAAGCATATGCGTAAGTTATACAACATACATTTAAAACATAATAAGAATATTCCTACTAGATTTACAACATATGCATGAAGATGTGTCAACTCTTATTTTATTATAAGTGAAAGATCCATTCATAGATTCAACATTTAGAACCACTTGCCCCAATAGTGGAATGTGAAGTCAACAACACATGCTCCTCCCAAAGAAGTATACTCCCTCTACGCTACGAAGAAGCCAAGGCTGACACAAAACTCCCAAGCCTTTTCTAAGCCTAAGCCTAGCCAAAATTTTGGCTCCCAAAATGCCTTTAGAAGAGTTATGAGGATGTATTTATAACAAAGGGGGGTGCCTCTTGGCATGCCCCCTTTGTGACTCCTGGACTCCCCTCATGAATCCTCACATTACATATGATTCTTCGCATTCCATCATGGACACATGGAATTTATCTTAAACAATAATTAAAAATAATATTACAATTTCCACTCATACCCATAGAAGACAAAATATGGTAGAGACAACTTGACAGCCTAACAAGACAAAACACTATGATGCTAGAGTTGGGGTGAACTCAAGACAGGCATCTTGGACTTGGTGTCTCTCGGTCACATACTCATAGTAGTCTTGCTACTATGCGATTATCTCCCCAAACTACAAGATAGTGTTAGGTTGGAAGCGAACTCTTGCCTCCAACACATCTAGGTATAATATCTTGGAACCGATCTTCACTTCTTCCTCAACCAGGTACAACACTGTATTTGATATGAATTGGGCCATTGATGTAGGTTTGAAATTTTTTATGTTGATATCCATGTCCTATTGGGTGTCCATTTTCTCCAGTTGCTTCAGGTACTGATCAATCTCCTACCAGACTTGTTGTTCGCCTTTAGTCTTTGTGAGTTTACCAACTGATGGGATCCGATGGGTTCTCACCATGAAATCCAAATTGTTGTATATTCATACATATGCGCCCTGAATGTTTTTGATGAATGAGGCAACATGCTTGTTGTTCTGTATTAGCATATGAACTATGGATTTCTCTAACTTTGGCTGTAGCTTCATATTCTTTACTAGTGTAAGTAGTGTGACCTTGTATCGCATTGTCCGTTCATGCACGACGGTGATGGAATTCTGTATATTATTAAGGATATTGAAAAACTCTCTTCTCTGTTGTAGCAATTCATTCAGGTGGACAAATTCCTGATGTATGGTTACCAACTCCTCATAAATATCCCACATAGTGTCTCCAAGTGCGAATACTTCAGCGACTATTTTTTCTCTTATCTCCTCGCGTTAGACCTATGTGGAAGGTGCATTCTGCGATGTTGCATGGAGTTGTTCATTCTCTTTCCGAAGTGCCTGTATCTTCTGCCCCAACTTATTATTCTCGGCCACCAAGCACTGGGTGTTAGATTTGGATTCTCCTGCGAAGGTCCAGCTGGCGTCAGTCATGGCATTTGGATTCCTGCTAGTGTTTTCCACGATCACCCTTTATCTCATGAATGCATGTGATGCATGATCATCGAGGAAGTGATTTATTCGTGCCTACACACTATTCTTATGTAGTTCATCAAATGATAGATTATACACATCCATGATCAGGTCATCATCAAGGGTAACAACCTTCCCTTCCTCGCTTGGGTCTTGCTCTGCGGCTGTAGGTGGTGGTGTTTGAAAGGTGGCTTGAGGTGTGCTAGGAATCAAGTCACATCTTCATCTCACGGCTCCAGTCCCACTTCCATGTCCGTGAGTTCAATCAGTTGTTCGAGCTCTTGAGAAAAATCCTATTCCTGCATTTGTTGCCTCACTCCTTTTGCTGCCGGCTGATCCTATATCAACTCTCCAACCTGTAAATGTGTTGTCTCTTCTACTATGTAACCTTGATTTTCTTCCTATTCTTGCTTCTATATCTACTCTTGGTCTCTTCTTATAATCTCTCGTTCTTCCTTCAACTCTTGTTATGCTCTTTACGCTCTTTGCAATGCTTCTTCTAAGCTTTGCTTCTCTCTCTTTCTCCGCTCTGCTCTCTGATACCTTTGTCCCCTTTTCGCTTCGATTTTTAAAGCTAATTTCTCATTGAGAGGATATGCTTTCATTTTCTAGCTTTGTTCCTCTTATGCATTGTCAGCTACCTTCCTCTTTCCTTTGTCGCACACCGGACCGCTGCCCGCTACTGGTGATTCTTCTGAAACTGCCTTCGTCTATGAAACAACTTGAGAAGTCCCAGCCGTACTGATCAAATCACGAGGTCGGGAGGAGTCATAAAAATAATTCCATGGTTCCTCTCCTACCACTAATATATCTCACTAACCCAGCTGAAGTAAACTCTCGCACAGTGGTCTTTGCAAATTCCCCTTAGATCATACAGATTATAACTCTTTGTGCCAAACTCAAATCTGACTATGGCTTTCCCTTCAACATCTACAACCTTGAGATTCTTAATCTCATATAATCTGACCTGAAAAGGATGAGTTTGCCATGGTACCTTATTCATCATATGCAATGTTGTTGAAAACCCTGTGGAGATATGATAAGATTTCACTTGCATGAAAAGTTTTTCGGTGGCATATCTTGGCAAACGATGTGACAAATTCCTCCTGCTGAATACTCTAATCAATGTGCCATCCGGTAAGGCGAACCAATCATCAATCTTCGACATCACCTCCATAGTTTCTTGTGACATGCAAGGTGGGTCCTCTTGAAAGATGATCCTATAAATCGGGATGATGAAGTGATCAATAATATGCTCCATGACTTTGTGATGGTTTCAATGTGAGAGTAGCTTACAGCAGCAGTGTCTCACGGTGTCCATGTCTAGTTCATGCTAGGGAATTGATTCTGCGCACAGATTGCATCCAGTAAGTATTCAAACATGTAGAAGCGTGCTTGCTTGCCCTTGTGTGGATTGTGATTTTGTGTCACATGAACTCTCAACTGATGTGCCAATAGATCTTACCAGTTGAACGACTTCCCCTCGTTCACTACCTAGTTCAAAAAGATAGCCCACCCCTCAGGAAAGGTCTTCGTGTCTGGTTGGCCATAGATTCTGCAAGCTAGTATGACCAAAAGTTGATAGGCTTTCCTGAGTGATTTTATCTTGTACATATGGGTGGGTGTCTGCCTAAAATTCATTGGCTCTTTCACCCAGCTCTTGATGATATCTCTTATGTTCGTTTAGTTGTGAGTGGCATAGAAAAATGAGTCCATGTTCTTCAGTGGCATGGGAAGATGATACATTTTTTTGAAATATGTTTCTAGGAATGTAGCAAGCTTCTACTCATTGGTGTTGCTCAACGTCATGGTTCCCATGTTAGTGTTTGAGACAACACAATTGACCACATCTACGCATGGGAACGCTGGATACTTGCATGCAACCTTGTAAATCCCTGACTGCATGATGTTGATATACACCTGTCGGTCCTCTAAGTCTGCCTAAAAGTCCTTTGTGAAATCGTCTTTGATCTACTGCCATGTCAGTTTTGATCCCTTCTCTATGAACAACTAAGTGTCCGAGTAAACTGGCAAGTTAACCGGAACTTTCTCAACTACTTCCCTAGCACTACTTTCAATGGTTTCCTTTAAGGAAACTCTCTTTGATGCCATTGTGAAAGTGATTGTTGTAGATATGCTCAACAAGTGTTGTAGATGTGGGACAAAATATACATTGATGGCAAGCAAATATCAATTATAATCAAAACTACTTTCAGGACATGCTCATGCAGCACACCGGGCAATTGACTGGAAGGATTGTGCAATTCTTGATGGGAAAATGGCTTGTTTGGCTAGGGAAACTACGCATTGTGCAGTCCCAACAGTCAGGGTCGAAGCGGGTGGCTTGAGACTTGATCTAAACTTATGCAAAAACACAATAGAATACATTTATACAAATAAACACGGAAATGCAATAGAAATAAAACTTCATTTCATTAATATCAAAGAACTAAAATATGCTTACATACAGAATGTAATTAAATTAGCTCAGGCGTTGGTAGCTTATCTCTTAAAAGAGATGTGGCGGCTACATGCCTCTGAATTGTGTTACAATGAGGCTTGGTGGCCTTTCTATCACTGATAAACAATGAGACACCCTAAACATCCAAAAACCTAACCCTAGGAGATGAAGCACCAAACCACTCCTTGATATAGTTAGTTAAGTATTTTTTCCCCTTTTCCCTTCCAACTAGCTTGGTTTCTGTCGCCTCCATCACCTTGTCGATTTGGATATCTACACCCAGCACCAGACTAGGGTTTGTCTCCTTCCTCTTGATCAGCTTAACTTTATTTCTCTTGCCTCCTACATTGTCGTTCTATCCTCCTTCCTCGAAACCAGGTGTTGTTTCTTTCGCATTGAAACCTCCTATGAAGAGCGGCCCTGACCGCCCTTCCACCAAGCTTGGTAGGTTTGAACGGGGTAAAACCTCCCCTTCCTTGCCCTTCCATCCCCCTGTGCAATAAATCACCACTACTTATGGGCACACACCAAAATCACCCTCCTATTCCGCTGCATGTATCGAGAAAAAAACCCCTCCACTTTGTTCACTTCTATTCCCCTCTCCGAACCCCGGGTATAGCACAACCATCCTATCTCCCTTAGTCCTTTTTGTTATCGTCGCATCACCCTAACTTAGGAACCCTTCTTCAAGCAGAACCATTTTCCTTGACTGTAACATGATCTTGTAGGTTGTATAGCAATCTAGGCGTATCCCCCTGACTGGTTCTAGTTGCCCTTTGTCCTCAACCATTAAATACTTCAACCCTTCATTTCCTTTGAACTCACAACTAGACACAATGTCTTCAAACCCTCCCAAAAAAACTAGATTTTTAAACACACAGGACGAAAGTTTACTTACTTGGATTCCTTTCGCTTCCTCCATAGTTCTCTCCATCACTAGTGGTGTAAAGACTTGTTGCAAATCTGGGATTTTGTCCACAGACCATGCGTCGTGGCTCGTTTTGAGCGGACTTTCCTCCAACAACCCTAGATCTTTTCCTTTCCCCCAAACCTCCCCTGAGCCTCGAAACTTTTCTCCTGCATTCGCACCTGGATGGACATATTTATCAGTGTTCCACTCTGAGACATCCAACCCCCTGACCGTTAGAATGTCTCGTGGCTCGAGATCAAAATCAACGGATTCCCGTTCTTTAACCATGGTACTCCCACTATACGCATGTAAAAACTTTCCCCAAAAACAGTAAAACAAATCAATACTTGCAGGCGCGTGCTAGTTTCTCTAGAGGGTAGTGAGATTAAGGGTAATAGAAATCCCAAACTCCATTCTCCTGAGGTCCTAAACCCCCATTGCCTCCGTCCTTAATCCCGATGCATGTTGTGCTTGACAGAGATGTGCCCAAGTGTCCTCTGTACCCTGACACCAATGCCATACACTGATGTTAAGCACCTGCCTTAGTTCACCAGCAGCGGACCCTCATTGACCAGCATCGAAACTTGTCGCCATTGCTAGCGTTTCATCTAGGACCTATGCTGTTACGATTATCGCCATATCCCATTCTCATTACAACAAAGGAATTATTTTCAATACAAAAAAATAGTCTTGATATGAAATTATACTAGAGGAATTTATGAATTTATATCAATTTAATTCCTTGCAATGAATTCCATCAATAATGTTACACATGTTATACTTTTTAAAAATTTAATATATTCAAATCAAATTATGGTAAATGAATTTAGAAATTTAGAAATGTTTATTTCTTCAAAAAATAATTATCTATCATTCATTTCTTTCTTTGCTTCATGTACGCTCATTTTTTTAACATATTAAGTGTGTTGAACCCTTAGTTAAACTGAGAGGGCGGGTGAATCAGTTTAATACATTCATGGACTTTTAAAACTTTCCTTTAAACTTATTTACACCTTCATTTCATGATCAACTTAATATATAGTGAAACAACAATCTTAATATGTGAGCAGCAAGTATTAAGCAGATTAAGTACAAAACATCAACACATAATCATCATGCACATGGACAACAGATATAAGTGGAAACCCATAAGGGAGAAAACCACATCTTATTATTGTTTTGATGCAAAGGCAAGCTCCAAATCCCTCTCACCACTGATTTTCTGTAGGCTCCAACCTACAGGAGGCTACTACCTCAAATTATGCAAGTTGCAACTTGCAAGGAAGCTCCAACTCCCATCTATTTTCTGCAGGCTACAACCCATAGGAGGCTCCTACCTCAACCAACTCTGACTGGACATCTATCAAGCTACAACTTGAAATGAAAGCACCAACTCCCATGTATTTTCTATAGGCTACAACCCACAGGAGGCTCCTACCTCAACCAGCTACAACTGGACAACTATCAAGCTACAACTTGATATGGAAGCACCAACTTCCTCACACTACAACAAAATCATATGCTAATTTACCTGGATATCATCTTTGGTTTTCTCCTTCTTCACTACTATCCTTCCAACCTTCAAATATACTTTATATCAGCTCTATATCTTCACAGATTCTCTAACTGCTCTGTCTTATTCTACCACTCTCTCACGCCCCTATACACATTACAATAACATCATGTATAGAGATCAATTCATGGCTATTTTCATTCTATATGGGAATATGAAGTGAACAGGCATGACTCTTTCATTCCACCCATTCATTTCCTCACTATATACTCATTTCCATATTAAATTGGAGTTTTTCTTTGCCTACTGAGACTTTCCTTTGCATCACAAACAATATAAAATAAATAATACATTTACAGTTACAATCAATTATTTTACTCAGCCCTTTTAGTTTCTTAGCTTTGTTGTGCGTTTGTCCTCTTCTGCTTGTTGTCCTTTTGTCTTTTTTGTTTCTGCAGTTATATTTCAACTGTGCTACATAACTGCCCCTTTTTGCCCGACTCAACCCATGTTGTTGCATTGTTCTGCATGAGCTCCGGGTCCTTTTTATTACTCGAGCCTTTCTTTGTTGTGTTCAGACTTTTCTTTTAACACACAGTTGCAACTGCATAACACTGTTCATCTTGGCCGTCTTCTTTAACCAAACTCGTGAATCTTTGGGTTATGGTCCACATAACTCTCCTTTTATGCGCAGTGGAATAGACCTTCGGATTTAAATACAGCATACATACATTTTAGCAATCAAATAGTGCATATTAACATACATACGATTAGCAATCAAACAACGTATACTTTATAACCGGACGCACATAACAGACGCGGAACAGGGGTTATCAGGTCCCACAGTACTTGTTCAATCATAGTACATCGCACTTCTCTTTCCCGCACCTTTTAACTCTTATTGATAACGCTAAACCATATTTCTTGTGATCTGCGATATTGCGCAGTGCTGCCACGTGCCCTCTCCACTTCGCATCGCATACAACATTACTTACCGTGCGAACCTTAAACCATAATCTCTAAGATCTACGATGTGCGCTCATGCGCAGTGTTGACACGTGGCTCTTCCCTCATCGCATCACATATAACTTACCATACCATGCAAACTATTAACGGTAAACTCTACGATCTGCGATGTGCGCTCGTGCGCAGTGTTGACATGTGGATCCTCCATTTCGCATCGCAACCAACTTAACTTACCTTGCGACGGCCTTAATACTTAAGCGCTAAACTTTGCGATTTGCGCTTTCGATCTACGGCGATGTGATTGTCACCGTTGATCTACACCAGATCTACAGTCCTCACTGCTGCTTGCACATCCAATTGGTCTTCGATTCTTAACACATAAACGTTGTCATTCCCGGTTTGTGATGTGCGCTTTCATTCTTCACCCGACACACATCCACATCTCTACGGTTAATATTAAATCTTCAATTCCGCGATCTAATCCTGACCATCTGCTCATCCTTCACGTGGCTCTTCTTCATCTCTTCCGCACGCTCTGATCTCTACCGTTAATTCTTAATACTTTGATTTTGTGATTTGATCTTCGTTGTCTGATCGCCTCCCTTGGAATTCTTCTAAGAGTTCTCTGCCTTAGTCGATTTTTCTTCTTTTTACGAGCACCACTACTTTGCATCTCCGCTATCCTTCCTAAGCTTTATTCAGTTTCTAAATGCATTGATCTCTCCTAAGCTTGTTCTTCTATACGTTATTCACTCCGAATTGGGATTATTATGCTTGTTGCACGCCTTTGCTACTTCTCTGCTGCCATTGTTACTTCTTTGCTGCCATTGCTGCTTCTCTGCTCACTTTGTTGCTTTTGTGTTGCCTTTGCTGCTTCTCTACTGCCTTCGCTGCCTCTGCTACCTTTGCTGCTTCTCTACTACCTCTGCTGCCTTTGTTTCTTCTCTGTTGCATTCATTACCTTTGCTGATAGTCTAATGATGCTCCTTGCCTCTCTGTTGCTCCTCTGTCTCTCTTTTATGCTTTCTTACTACATTGTTGCCTGATCTGCTCCTTTCCCTTATTGTTGGTTCTTCTCTGCTTCTTTTCCTTAATGATAGTTTAGGTGTTGCTCCTTTGTGCTCCTTTTCCATCAATGACAATATTTCCAACAGTCTCCCCCTTTGGCATTGATGGAAACAGATCCACCAATACTCCAATACATCCTCCAGGACTTCCTCCCCCTTTCATTCTGAGAAGTGTCTTGTCTTTCTTCCTTTGCTTGCTTTTCAAAAGAGCCTTTCTTCTTCTGCTTGCTTCCCCCCCCCCCCCCAACCTTGACATCAATGGCAAAGGGTTGCATTATTTCTCTCTGAGTTGTGTATAGGCCTTCTTCTTCTGACTTTATACCTTTCTGATCCAGACTCGTGTACAGAGTTGTTAGGAGAATACTTTGAGAATCATTGAACTTGTATGTATATACACAGTAAGTTGATACCATCCCAAAGCACAGACTCCTTGCACTTGTATAAAGTTGAAAGTGATGATAAGGACACTTCATAGAAAAAACTTATATAATCAGAGATGCATCATTGGAACAATACTAAAATACCAAGAATGCTCCATACGACATATAAAGTCTGCTCCAAATATAATTTAGTCCATATTATGATCTTCATCTGAGATACGTATCTGTAGTACACATCTATTCAAATATGATGATGCGAATATATCTTTAATAGTTGTGGTTTACCTTTACTGCGTGTTGGTGGTCATATGTGCTAGACTACTGATAGGGATATTACACTAACAGCCGAAAGGACCTTGATACTGATGTGAACAATGAATCAAACCAAAACTTACATCTTATTGTAAGATTAGACAATATCTTTCAATCTAAGAGACCAAATGAATTTACTATTTGTACAGAGTACTTTCAAAACAAACCCTTGAGGCTAGATACATTCAATGCATTTGTCAGTCTCACTTATCAACTATGTAATTTCATTTATGACATAAGGGGGTATGTATGTCAATGATCAACCTCTCTTCAATGGTGAAATACCAACAATTCCTTTCTGCATAAATAGGCTTTAGATGAATCAATAGCAGACTCTTGAGCTTCAAATGTAAGATTAACACAACTGGTCCTTCATACTTTAGATACTTTAACTGTTCTATCATGATGATCTTCAGCAAAACAACTTCAAGTTGTTTAATTGAAATCTCACCAAACATACTTCACAAAGTTTTATGAATGATCTTAAGAAAGAGGCCTTGAAGATATATCTATACTGACTTGAGGAAGGCATGCAGTTGTATCTAGAAATAGATACTGCTTCAATGCTCAATATAATACCTCAAGTGTAAACAAGCTAATGATCCTTTAGCACTTTTATTGACCTTTTCATGCTTTAATAATGCGGATAACGCTGGGAATACTACCTTGATGTACTTCTGCCATAATACTCTAATCCTAAGGACCTGTACTATAACACTATTCCACTGATGACACTTGGTATTCTGTTGATAGGCAAGCTGCTTGTTCGAAATACCAATTGATACTAATTTGATAATCCATGCGGTAATTTCACTTTAGCTCCCACATACACCCATAGTTAAGATAACCTTCATAGTTTCTACTATTGAGCTCTCCACTGTTCTCAACATCAATCATCAATATACTAAATCTGATCTTGGCATCATTAACCTTTTTCTTATTCTATCATTCTATTTTAAAAGAATGTCACTGCATATTCCTTTCTAGGACTGCTCCCGAATCATTGCTGCTCTATATACAATTCAACTGTTCTAACCTAATGATCTTTAGGAAGACATATTCAATTTCTTTACTTGGAATCTAAAAGGGGAAAACAAACATTTCTCTTAAATTGATATAATGATGATAAACATTTCTCTTACTCATCCTTCTTAATTTTGTTTCATTGTTAACACTTGCAGTGTGATGCATAGTGTGATCATCCTCTATGGATCTTTCCAGATCTATAGCTCGAAACATAATTTTTGTGATTTTAACCATTCATCACTTAAAGTGTTGTTGTCTTCTTATCTATTATTGGTTGGATGTTTGCGTTGCTTCCTAGAGAAACTCCTCTTGAGACTATGATGGATTCATTATGATATTGAGGTAACAGGCTCCCCCTTTCTCTTTTCCTTCCATACTTTATTGGGGTTCTTGTAGAAATTTTAATACAAATATGTATTTCCTAGATTCTCCCGATCTAACAATTATATGCCACTGTTAAATACATAATCACTTCTACAAAAACCCTGCGAAAATTTAAAACACTATCGCCAATTGCAAACACATGAAGAAAGATCATTCACACGTAACACAGATGTTTTTACCGGGAAAGAATAAAGCTAAAATCCCACTATAATATATTATGTATATATCATGGATCATGAAATAATACCATACAAAACTCTAATCCAAGAGCTCTCAGTACAATATACAACCGTCTCACACTGTCATACAAAAATTTGCTAATACATGCACCAGTTTACTACCTCCTGATAGCCCGCCTCCACTGCACAATCCCTGATGGTCAAGAACCTCTGAATGATTAATTCTAGCTTGCTTTGACTATGCAATACTCATAGGCATCTCCAATGTGTGTGTGGTTGCATGAGTGCACCCACTAATGTCACAACTGATATTCAAACTGTCCCTTTCACCTATCTCTCAACTGGGTCTCCACTGGATCCGACATGCATGTAGTTAACAGTAGTAAATATTCAGTTGCATGTGAGACTACTGCTTGTGAATTAATTAAATAATTAATTCACTCATCTCTCACTAGTGTATGTTCAGTTACAACTAGTTACAACTGAATCACTCAGTTACAATTAAGTCCACTTGCATGTCCCACCAACCAACCTTAGAACTCGTAATTCCTTCAGCTAACTCGTTTGCCACACCAGTTAACTAAAATCAAGCGCTTCAAGAGAATAGATTATTATTTATTGTCCAATTATTATTAAGAGATAATAATAATCAACATGCATTCAATTTTTAGACATGTGATCTATGAACCAACTTCACACATGCACTCCAAAAATAGACGCCCATCCATACATCAAATTTGCTCAACCATCTATAAATAGACATACACCTAAAAATAGCCTGTGTGGGCCCCACCTAGTGTAGGTGATTAATTTTCACTAGGATCATGGATGTTGTTTCCGAATGCCAATTTCACTGTTTCTTGTTGCAAATTTCAACACTCCCTCTCAACAAGAGAGGAATGTGTTTGCATGCGACATGCAACTCCATGCATTCACCCTGCAAATTTTGCATGCGCCATGCAAATCCATGCATGTGCCCTGCAACTCTTGTATGCAACACTTCTGAAACTGAATAGCCTCCAAAAAATTGAATCAGTATAATGCTTCTGCCATCAAATTCTTCTGACTTTTGCTGGTACCAACTGCACATGTCTTCAGGAACCACTTCGTTGTTGACCTCTGCATCCATGCACTCTGCATTTGCTGTCAACTATGATCCGCGCTCCAGTATCCGACACTGTCACTTTGATTTCATGTCCTCACAACATCTGACTACATTAATCCAACTGATCCTGCTATTTTTGTATTGTGGGCTCCTTGTAGCCAAGTTCAATTCATGAGATCCACACCATCTCAATGAATCCTGCCCAAAAATTTCTTCTTAGGATTACCCATGCATGTTGCCCCACCTCTCACCTGGAGGTATAACCACATGCACTCCCTCTGCTCATCTGGCTCGAAATTTCTTTGCATGAGTGGTTGCTCCCACTCCATGATCCTCATCTTGTGGCTACTCCACATCCCGAGGTTCACTCTTACCTGCATGCAAATCCTGCTCCATCTTTGTTGTGTAGGTAAATTCCCTCTGTGGACAGAGGCAATCCCTTTAGCCCTAGGGTGGGTCTAGCAGCAAGAGGACATGTTAATGTGTCAATTCCTAGTTAATGAATGAAACTGAGTCAGAATAGATTGTCCTACCTTTGATCCAATGTAGTTGTCATAGCTGTGGTGGCAGTCTCCTGATCTTTGTCCCGACACATCGCGGTCCTTTAGCTATGGTGCTCAGGTGTCTGCACAAAGGTCCGAGAACGAAAGCAACATACGAAACAGTGTTTGCATTCATAACTATCTAATTGTTCAAGGAGAATTAAATGTATTGTGTATGATCAATCACATCAACACAAGACAGGAACCAATACATCAGTTATGTATATATTATGAGAAAGAAAGAGATTACAACCAAATGAGCCTTGATGTCGCAACCTCCTTCGGCGAGCCCAGTAAAAATGCGTCTTGAGCATTCGTCAGGGAATTTGGACTTGGCGAGGCAATCAGCCTAGACTCTCTCTCGACAAGGATCTCTCTCTACTCTATCTCACACCAGCTATGTCATACTGTTTCAACTATTCTCCAAAATGTTCAGCTATCCAAACCATTCAGCTAGCTGCATCTTTGTGAGAGAGATGTATTTATAGAAGGAGAGGAGGAGGTTGGGATCCCTCAAATGGTGGAAGGGAGGCCTTATCCTTTGGGAGGTTTGCCCAAAAGTAGGGAACAAGAAGCCAAAGGAGGGTATCGACATTATTCAGTCGAACCACCCATGCTGACTCGCTCACGAAGTGGTTGGCAATGGAAACTTCGCTTCTATTTTTTTTAAAAATTCCAAAAATAGCTCAACATGGGCAGTCCACTGAGACAGAGTGCTAATGGGCAGGGGGCCCAGTGCTAATTTCCCTTATCGGCGCGAGGCCATAACTGCCTACTAGCGCCAACCCAAAATCATGTGTTTTTTATGGTTTATTCCAGGAATAGTCAACAAAGGAAATGTTCTTCTCATTGCAAGGGATGCAATGACACTTTTTGCAAGGAATTCCACTACATATAAGTCACAGAAATGGTCCTCCAATTTGCAGGATGGGGATTTCACGGACGGTGACAAAATACTATGTAACAAATGCCCCCTAAAGCATGAGGTCCAAGAGAGAGGGAGGAGTGAAATTCTTTACGAGAACACGTTCGAGCCAAACACCGCTGTCGGAAGACCTGCAAGTACAAATACAACTGATATCTCTGATACATGAACATGTGGCATGGGCGCAACCATCCATAATAGAGTACATATAAACGAAGATCTGAGGTATGGACGCAGCCATCCAACAGTAAGGATCAACAAATAGACTAAGGTATGGTCGCAGCCATCCAATCAAAAGAGTCATGCATATATTCATGATAAACCACAATATCCCGCAGCCTGGATCTTATCAGACAAAACCCAGGGTCTTGCACTCCATCTTGACCCGAACAAGTACAAATTCAAGCATGCGAATATGTGAACTAAAGTTGAACACGCAAGACAGTCACCTGATTACCAGCCAATGATGAAAGTTGTTAACATGCACGAGAGAAACCACCAATAATGGCAATGGTTCTCAAGGTACAACTAGTACAATCCACAAAATGTGAACAATGATCTGGCGTCGAACACCCACAGAATCACTCGATCGAAGGCCAATGATGTGGACCTGTTGTCGAATGCGAAGAACTTGCCATTGAGGCATGCAACCTCCAAGGTACTGGAAAGGAGTCTCTAGATAAACTTCCTGGATAATGAGCTGAAGTTGACAGGAAGTGGCCTGGTCGAAGGAGGGCCATAATGTTTCCCACATCATCGAAACGATAAAGGGGAACATGATGTTAGTGAATCAAGACCAAAAAGAGAATAAAATTCTCTTGAACATATCAGTGACACAACCACGGATTTGGCAATATTTGACATCAAGGGATCTGTGGTCATGATGACGTGGCAAAGAGCATATGAGAGGTCAAAACAAATTACCCAAATCCATGGAGGCAGAAATGAAAAAATGAGATGTTCCCAACCTAACACAAATGCAGATGAGTGTCATTTTCAAGAGCGACATACTGCCGACACGACTGAGAACTGGTTCCATTTTCCCCCACCATTGCTGGCGAGTACCCCAATTATTTTTGGAAAACAAGCTTGAAGGGGATAGCATATGCTTGTTATGTAAGTTTGTCCTTCAAACAAATCCATCCTAGTACATTTTACAAGCCCTAGGAAGGAGGAAGTCGGTAACGTCATGGTGACAGTGTCCGATGTCATTTAGGTTTTAACGAGTCTGAAAAAGGAAGAACTCAACATCTTTTCAAGTTTAGAGAGTTTGAAAAGAAGCGAAAAAGAAAAGTCCAACAGTCCTTTTTCATAGGAAGTCTCAGAGATCCGAAAAGGTAGAAAACTATGTCTGAGATAACCTCTTAGTCGCGATAGGCTAAGGCATTCATTTTTCGTAAATAATCTATCCCAGCCCAAAAAAGGGCAAACGTATACTAGGTAGATATCGTTTCGCAGCCATTTAACGAGTTCAAAATGACAAGAGTCTCGACAATATTTTCAATTTTAGAGAGCCAGAAAAGAGCT
Organism: Pinus albicaulis; assembly: GCA_034641835.2. Taxonomy (NCBI): domain Eukaryota; kingdom Viridiplantae; phylum Streptophyta; class Pinopsida; order Pinales; family Pinaceae; genus Pinus; species Pinus albicaulis. The sequence continues at coordinate 15,564,727 of CM076579.1, read as the reverse complement.
GAAAGATGACTCCAACAGTGACTTTTTTGTGTTTTTACCGAGTCAAAAAAAAAGTATAAAATAAAACTTGTTACTTCATCATTGTCACGTTGAGGACCTGTCACTGCACAAGAGACGCACATAAACCCCATTTCTCGAAATAACATAGCGAACTAATTGAAAAATACACTTTAAAACCTAATTAGGGTTCTGAAAAGTTATAAAATGCCAAATATGGTAAAAAATAAATTACTTTTCACTTTTACCTCTTGTGAGCAATTTGTTACCCTTTTTCACTACTATTTTGCGGCGTTGACAACAGGCAATCCGGAAGACCAATCTTGAATCCTTCTGTTCCAGGTAAGAACTCACATATTTTCCTGCATTTTGATAGTACTTTTATTACTGTAATCCCATTTTTGTAGATCTATGGGAGGGTGTTGCAAAAATTAGGGTGTGGCGGTCGGCGCGGGTATCGGGCACGGACTCGCGCCAACCGGCCTAAAAATTGAACGGGGGCGCGTCAACCACGACAGACATTTTTAGCATGTAAATACAATCAAGCAGGCCCATTTTAACCATTCAAAAGCTTTGGATTTGGCTAATGACAACCATATGGATGTTGGTGCAGGTGTGAAAAGACAAAATGGTGATTGAATGGAAAGAACGAGAACACAGTGAAGAAGAACAGGAAGCCATGGGAAATAGGAGATGCATGGAAGCTCTCAAAGATTGCAGGCTCAAGAAATTCTTTATGGCACCATGTCTCAGAGCTCAATCGGAGCTATTGCGGTACTTGATTAGTGTTTGGGATGTTGATTAGGAAAAATTCATCATTCACGACCAAGAACTTGAGACCGAGGTCTTAGATGTTTACTTCATAACCGAACTGTCGCGGAGGTGGGCAGTACCAATCCTGACCGACACCCGACCCTCAATGGAGAACATGAGTATGGTTATTGATAGGGTGTGCCCAGGGGCAAGGAAAGGATCAGGAAATGGAAAAGTGGATATCCAAACTATTATAGATTTGGCAATAAGGGTAGTGTTTCACACCATCACGCGAGCTGCTGGATCACAGGCTCCGCATGAGGCCACAAAAACACAGTTACTTCTTGTTGTAGATTGCATGGCACCAACCCTCTACAACTGGGCAGAGGCGGTAACAATCAACATGAAGCGTCAACTGACAAAATGCAAGAAAACCAAGCTGAAGCAATTCGACTACAGGTCCATATTGGTATCGTTCATCTTGGAATGGTTACCAATCTTCTAACGTCAGGAGGTAATAGTTCCGACACCACCAGCCCAGGAGCCACGGATGGCCCGTTAGGCAGCTTTAATGCCAAGGTCAGGGGGCGGTCAATAGATTTCCTGGAGACTAGAGTTCTTTGAGTGGCTCCGTCGACAGCTAATTGTCGTGGAGGACTGGCCCTACTCTGGAACGGATTTCACTGGTGATGCAGATCTCCCGCTCCCAGAAGGAGAGGATTGGGATGAAGTACTTGGTAAGACTCATTTTTTATTTTGATGAGTATTATGATTTTTTTTGTTATGCATGTTCTGACATTAATCCATGTAATTGCAGATGTTGGCCCAGAGAGACCTACAGGTATGTCCCCAATATCACGGCGGATTCCTCGCGACTTTGATGTGGCCCCTCATGGTGAGGGAGGCGAGGAGGAGGAAATCATATGCAACCTGGAGGGAATCTCCCATGGGATCCTAGACTATGCATGATTCGATGATGTTCCTCGCGCATACCAAAGACACACTACAGGGGTGTCAAACCGTGTTCACCGCTTGCTGAGGCGGCTTGTACGAGCAGTGACATGTTATCATGAGCGTCACGTCGAGTAGACACCTAGGTTTTATTTCCGCATATTTTTTGAGAGACATGATGTCTTAGGATGTAACCGAAACACACATATTTTTTGAGCTTATGATGCACATGGATGCAAACACTCGATATATATATCCATCTATTTTCCTATATGGATCTTGTCATGTGATGATGATTTTTTTACAAATTACACAAATGTCTATCTAATAGAATGTTAGCTACTGTATCAGTTAATGCATTCATTCTTCTAGAAATATGTTGATATATAATGTAATCAAAATGTCTTTCCAATAAACGAACACGCAAACACAACCTTAATATGTGAGGGTTTCTAACAGAATAATGTCCATTAGTTTGAAGAACAACAAGTTGTGAGTCTAGGTTAACAATCAATGCACGAATGTCGAGGGTAATGGCCTCGGTTAATAGTTCAATAACAACACTATATTCAGTGACATTGTTTGTAGTTCGTCCTAGACAGATACCTTGAAGGTCTATCAACTCACTAGCAGGATCATAAATCACCCAAGCTGTTGAAGACAGGTTCCAGGTATTGCAAAAAGCACCATTCGCGAAACCGACATAAGGGGCAATAGACATCTGCACCATAAGCAACGATCCAATAAGCAGGATAATGCTCGCAAAGCACACCAAGCCAAAAATGTACAAAAATGAAAAAACACCTATGTACAAAAACATGCATGAATGACTCATGCATAGTACTTTTTAAGATACAACCCATTTTTGGGCTGATATAGAGGATGACCTGCATAATCAATAAGCTCATAAGCCCATTCCGCAAAACATGTTTAACAATGTAGGGCCCATGCCATATGGGTTGAAATTTTCCTTCCCCCAGCTTATCGTGAACTTGGTCGTATAGGAGGACAAGGTTTCTTTCTATGAAAGAACGAGGAGAAACCGACTGGTCAAAATGAGCTTTGACCCACTTTTTTTGTGCTTCAATGACCAGAGCAGCAAAGCGGCGAGTTTCATCAAGCCTTTCTAAATAGAGAAGACACTCTTCTTTTGGCGAAGTATTCGACAGCAATTCAACTGCTAGTTTGAGCGAAGGTATTTCACATTCAATCGAAAGGGTAGCTTCCAGACCATATACAAGCTGGAATGGAGTGAATCCGGTCGCATCCTTAACTGAGGTTTGGTATGCCTAAAGAGCCAAAAACAACATGATATGCCAGTTTGATTTGTGCATCCCAATCGTACGTTGAAGCATAGTGACAAGAAATTTGTTCACGGCTTCAACCTGGCCATTGCCCTGAGGGTAGTACGGCATTGAGCTGTCGTGACGCAGACCCAAATTGGAAGTCAACTCTGCCACCATGTAATGCCGAAAATGGGAACCATGATCGGTAACAATGGCTGGAGGGACAACAAACCTAGAAATGACATGATTGAATAGAAATTGTGCCTCTATCTTACTGTCAGCCGTAAGTGTAGGCATTGCTTCGACCCATTTGGAGAAGTAGTCAACGTCTACAATGATATAGGCATGCCCCCCATCCGAGTGAGGGTTACATGTCATAAAATTGATGCCCCACTTCGCAAAGTGACCAACGGTAATGACAAGGTGAAGATGGGAAGGCGGCGCGTGTATCTTGTGCTGATAGATCTGGCAATCATGGCACTTACGGACAGCAACAATGCAGTCTTGAAAGATGGTGGGCCAAAAATACCCAGCACAAAGAATTTTCTATGTAGTAGCATGACTAGACATGTGACCGCCACAGGCGCCATGGTGACAATCATTCAGGGCCTTTTCAGCCTCCGTGAGAGTCAAACACAGACGGATAATGGAATCAACTCTAATGTGGTAGAGTGTATCTCCAACTATGCGATAGGGTTGTGATTGATGATAGATGCGTCGACGATCATCCTTCGTCAACTCAGATCGAAAGGTGGAAGTCTGAATATATATGATGATATCACCGTACCAAGGATCGAGGGTGCTCATCAGAAAAAGCGTGTTGTCTGGAATGCGTTCCTTGGAACCAGACGGAGCGGAATCAGAAGGGAGAGAGAAGATCAAATCAGCAAATACTAATGACTTCTTCGACTTAGCAGTAGTGAACACCAAATTGAACTCTTGGAGGATGACAATCCACTTCGAGTACTTGCCCCCAGCAATTGACGAGTCAATATGTAAGTCATAGGGTTGGAATCAGAAATCACAATCATTGTACGCAACAGAATATAGTGACAAAAACATTGAACAACTTGAACAACAGCCAACGCCAACTACTTGACATGTGCATATCGCGTTTCAGTATCGAGAAGATTACGATACAGATAGTAAATGACATGCTCATCACCGTCATCATCGTCTTGTACCAAAACCATGGCAATCGTGTTGAATGCAACGACCAAATAGAGGGAGTAATTGCGATGATAATTCAGAGGACGCAACAGAGGAGAATTGACGATCAACATCTTCAGTGCATTCAAGGAATTTTGGGCGATCTCATCCCAGAGTAACGGGACACCTTGCTTTAGTAATCGCATAAATCCTTTGGTCACTTCGGCATAGTTAGGTATAAAATGGCGTAGGAAGTTATCTTTCCCCTATAGACTCTGCAGCTAATGTAAGGAGGAAGGAGAGGGAAGATTAATGATAGCTTCAACTTTGAGTGGATAGAGATGAATCCCATATTTGGAAACGATAAACCCTAAGAGTCTACCAAAGTCAATGCAGAAGATGCACTTATGCGGATTCAGCCGGATGTTATAGCATTGAAAACGAAGAAAAATCTGATGGAGATGATTAGGATGGTCTTAACGCTTAACCGAATGAGTCGGAAGATCATCCAGATAAGGCTGAACAATGCGCTTGATATCGTGGAAAGCATATGACATTGCTCGCTGAAATGTAGCCCCAACATTTTTCAGACCGAAAGGGAGCTTTTTATAAGCGAAAGTACCCCAAGGATATATAAAGGCGGTCTTATGTTGATCAGTCGAAATATGTTAATCTGGTTATACCTAGAAAACCTGTCCATAAGGGAAAAAATATCACTCCCATCACAGTCATCAATAATTTGATCAATAAAAGGAGTAGGATAATTATCCTTAGGGCAAGCACGGTTAATGTCACGGTAATAAACACAAACACAAATGGTACCCTTTTTCTTATCTACAAGAACAATATTGGAAACCCATTATGTCAAGGGAATCAGATAGATAAAACCAGATTTAAGAAGTTTTTCAACTTCTCCCTTAATAGCGGCAACTTTTCTAAGGTGCACAGGATAAAGACGCTGGTGAACAGGCTTCGCACCAAGATAGGTAGGAATCTCATGCACCACTATACTTGGATCGATGCCGAGCATCTTTTCGTAAGACCATGTGAAAATGTCGCGAAACTCGCGGAAGAGACTAGTATATACCTGAACCTCAATGGGATAATAGGTCACCTCGACATTGACTATTTTCCCTTCTAGAGTAATCCATAAACTAGTGAGAACACTAATAGGTTTAGATTCCCTTCCATCAAATGCTTCTAGAGTATTTGGAGATGAATTCAAAGCTGGAGAACCAATAGCTTTCCAGCAGGCATATGACACGACGCACGTAGACACACCCTCATCCACTACCACTCGATGGATATTCAGTCCATTAATGCCAACTTGGATGATGAGCGCAAGATGGTGAGGGAGACATGGGATGAAATTATCCAAGTCGAAAGTGAAAAGGCTCGAATCAGCAGGATCAACCCCATCGATGGCAGATAGTAAAGCCTTCCGTTGAGACGGACAACTCTGAAGTACTTCTAATGCAGACATCACAGATGGCGCCTAATCCAAATCCTCAATAATACTGTAGTGTTGAGCAGCACGGACGTTAGGATTGTAAGAAGACTTACGGAGTACACCTTTGGAAGGTGGCCGTACAACGAGCTCAGTACTGGGCCTTTCAATCTGAAGAGGGCCAGAAGTAGGCGGAGGAGGAGGAGCATTAGCGATATTTTTCCCTGCTGCCTGATGCGGTTCGGTATAATCTTTCGACTAGGTAGCTATGGAAACGGATGCAGAACTGTTCATCATGAAAACCTGAGATCCAAATGGGGTAGAGGATTGAGGTTGCTCTACCAACTGAGTCTGTTGTGACGGAAACGGTTCTTTGAGAACAGCTGGAGTTCCTCAGGTGCCTTTGAGCATTCGACTCACTTCGTCCCATCGAGGACAGTCCTTGGTGTAGTGCTCTTCATCACAAATCAAGCAAGGATACTTAGGTTTACGCTATGAAACATCATCAGCACGAGATTTCTGAGAATCCTGTTTCAGGGTATCGGCTTTGGCCTTACCTTTACCCTTGGAAGTTTTATCCGTTGGATTGGCCTGAACGACATTCACTTCCAAGGTTTTACCAGAATTCGGGGTTGGTTGAGAAGTAGTATCATTGGAAGGAGTGGACTTTTGCTTCCCAGGATTTGGAGGAGAAGACTTTCGAGAAGTCTGAGACACGGAACCAATGATACCGTCGACGGATGGCGTCGCCGGTGCTTTGGAAGTTTCAGGTCTAGGGGCATCAAGCAAGAGATCGTACAACGTGCCAGACTGAGAGTACATAAGATCAAGGTACTGGGCACAAGAAATGGCTTGTTCCTCAGTGGAACATGCCCCCATAGCAATGTCCTTAGCAATCGGAGCAACGAAGGAGGTAGTAAACCAATCAGTTAGAAGATGATCAAGAATTTCGAACTTGATTAAGTGATGACGACGCCTCCACTCATGAATATGATCAGAGATATGAGTATCTCGATATTTCTTCAAGGATGTGAGGAGGTGTGTCCCGGTTTCATACCGAACCGGTAACTGAAAGTGTGTGAGAAATACCATGGCTAAAGAATTGAAATCTTGGAAGATGCCACGAGATAACTCAATGTACCACTTAGCAACGGCACTAGTAAGAGTCTGTTGGAAAAGACAGAGTCAGATAGAATCGTCAACCCAAGAGTTAGAGGAACACCAAAGATGGTATGTCATAACATGCGCTTGGGGATCTTCTGTGGACTTACCCTCAAATTTGGGACAATCACCAGGAATTTTGGTTGGAATTGGAGGCCAATATAGGTTATGTAGGATTGGATCGTTCGTCAACTTTGACATATCAGGAAGTTCCAACGTCACGAGAAACGGTAGTTGAGGATTAAAAGGCATTGCAGGTCGTTGATAAAGACCAGTGTTAGCATTCCACCCAGGTTGAGAGAAGTTCTGATCCCATATGTTTTGTCCCTGAGGATTCTATCCATAGGGGTTATAAGCCAGATAGTTCTGCCCATACTGGGGTTGAGGACCGGGATACTGATTCTGAGCATACCACTGAGGTCCTTGCTGAGCAACATATGGATTTTGCTGCAGAATGTAAGCATTTCCTTGAGGTGGATTATACACCATCTGGGATTGGCTTTGAGGGTAATAAGTGAAACCTTGGGGCGCACTATATACTGCCTGAAATTGACCTTAAGGAGGGTAAGTAGTGCCTTAAGGTTGAGCAGGTTGTCCCTGCAGAGCGGGTTGAACAGGTTGTTCCTGTGGAGCAGGTTGAACAGGTCGTCCCTATGGAGCAGGTTGAGCAGGTTGAATCGACTGTTGAGGTTGGGTAGGCGGTCCCTGCGGGGTAGGTTGGCCTGGATACTGAGGGCCACCGAGTTGCCCTTGTGGAAGAGGTTGGCCTGATGGTTGGGATGGGCCAGGTTGACCCGACGCAGGACCATAGGGTTGTCCTTGTTGTAAAAAAACTTGGCCTTACTGAATGTAAGGTTGTTGTTGTTGCACAAAATTTTGCCCCTGTGGTGGATAAATTCCCCCCCAGGAATATAAGATGCTCCTGGTTGAAATTGAGGTTGACCAGACGGACCGTATGGTTTTCCTTGTTGGACCGAAGGTTGTCTCTGTAAGGGTTGTCCTTGCGGACCGTAAGGTTGTCCCTATAAGGGTTGTCCTTGAAGGCCCGAGGGTTGTCCCTGTAAGAATGGTCCTTGATGGTAAACATACTGATAAGGATCATCTGGAGGCAAATAAATGGGTTGATTGGAATCAATCGGAGGTAAATATATAAGATTACGGTATATATCATAATGTTGTGGAGGATTTCCAGGAGCTTGCGGCTGCTGAGAACTTGAGGTGTGGAATTCTGCGGCTGAGAATCCAGAGAGGGAGCATGTTGTTGTTGAATATCCAACAGATAGTCATCGAATGTATAAGTAGAAACCATAGGTGCAGTGCACGTAGGATGGGTTTCCACAGCACGAGGCTGCGATCCACTCACGACGGGCCTAACAGGCATCGTGGGATTGATAAAGATAGACCTGCGAACAACAGTAGACCCTAACAACCGAGTCGTACTAAAAACCAGTGCAGATGAAGCCACACAAACGATATGTCGGACCGGGATAGATGTAACAATGGCCGACGAGATGTGTGTTGAAGGCAACATTCCTAATGTAGGAAAAACCGAGCTTCCAGTGGGAGCCACTGTACTGGACTGTGCCATGGATGCAACACCATAAATGATTTGACCCAAAGTACGATAACCGGGTGGAAGAGACATTGATTGAGGGGAAGGTTGACTGGAGACATACGAGAAATATTTTGGGAAAAGCTGATATTCCCCGGTAGAAACATGAAGCTCTTCACTACCGACAGGACTCAAAGAATCCATATTTGACGAGGTCGTAAGATCGTCAAAAATACAATGAGGACTAGGAGGTAAAGCAATGGCTAATAATGGTGATCCTGAGGAGGGAATTATTCCTCGCTCCCAAAACCAAACCAAGCACCCTGAGGTGGCCAGTTGAAATCAACCGACCCTTCAGGAGGAGACCGGGTAGCAAGAGGCAAGATACTCAGGAGGATAGGCTGCGAAGACTCGACAGACCTAGTGGACTGAGGTGTTTCCAAACAAACGTTAGGAAAAGGACTACCACTAGGAGGCAGTGAAGAAGATGACGAAACTGGTGGTTCCGCCACTCTGACAATGTTTCCAAAATAGGAAAGAAATGAGATCGCCTATTCGAGGCTTCGAGATCAAACACTAAGGAACTACAAAAAACAAGCCAAGCAGAAAAATTTAACGGGCATGTGACCACAGGCAGTTAATTTTATAACATTGAAACAGAACTTTGTTGTTTCATGTTTTAAGAGTCGAGAAACAAGCAAAAGATGACTCTAGTCACTTTCAAATTGAACGAGCGTGAAAGGACAAGTGCTCGATGATCTTTTCACTTTTAGAGAGTCACGAAAAGACCAAAATGACTATTCAGGTAATCTAAGCAAGAGGGTGTACCATGTTTCCGTGAACTGCCATATACACCTTGGTGATCAAATGAAAGAGAAATGACCAAGGACTTGACGTACGTGCAGGTAGTCTTCCCGAATGTTGTGTTCGGTGTATCACAGTTACAGGGCGGTAGGCTCAGCTTCCTATGGATAAAGGATTGCAACCTATGAGGGTCTCCCTTTATATATGCGACGGTACGGGAAGCACTTGTCCGTACTAGTGCTGTCTAATGCAAGGTGGCGAACGACAACTACTAGGTTTAACGACGCCGGAACACGTCACTAGCCTAGACCTCTAAAATATGTGCGTTAGGTTTCAATGCTTCCTTAGGTTGATTGAATTCGTTTTAAGGTTGACCTTTAATTAATGTTTAGATTTCAAGGCCTTACCGAATGTGATCTCGAATTCCTAAATGCATACTACATGCAAAAGAACATCATTTTCGTTTAATGAATGCTAGCTAAGAGAAGGATAGGAATCTATGACAAAATAGTAATCAATGAAAACATAAGAAGAATTTTGCTAATGCATCTAATACAACCAAACGAAAAAATGAAAACTCTTTCCTAGTTCGTTAAGAGCTAGTTATGCAAAAGAACTTTTCCATTTTCAATTTAAGCGAAAGAATGCAATTTTTTGTTTTTTAGATGAATGAAGCACACAATGCACTGTTACACTATAAAGAAAAACAAGTACTAGTTTTGAGCACTACGAATGTAAAGATCTAAAACAAATAAATCAAACGCAATACAAACATAAAACACACTCAAAACAAGGATGCACTTTTCCAAGAAAACAAAGGGCTTTCAAAACGATCCAACGAGCAATGTAATCTATGCTCGAAGTGACAAAATGGAGAGTCAAATGAAAACAAAAGTGATCATCCAACGAACCAAAGACACGAAGAATCGAGAGAAAGACAAACACAATCAGTCAGCGAATTGAAATGACAAAGATCAAAGTGGCTCGAGCTTAACTCAGAAGGCTCAGTGAGGAGAGGGCCGAACAAACAACACAAGACACCTAAAAACCTCAGGGCTACAAACTCCACTGATAAGATGATGGAAAAACAGCTGAGAGGACCGAGACTACAGAGTCAAAAAAATCTCAATAGACTAATTACAAGGTAAAAAACCAATCCAGAGCCAAGAAATACTGACAAAAACTCAGAAAAGAGGTTAAATCAAATCCTACAGGATTTCGTGTGACTTTTAGGCTATAATCCGTGCCTAACAGGGGTTGGCTCACCTATGACAAAAGCAACATGTGCCAATCGGCATGACTGTTCAAGGAAAAATTGCGCCAAGCTAGAAAACCATGGGAAAAAATAAAACCACTGAGCAGAGGTCAGACTTGACACTCTGGAACTGAACAGGATGGTTTAAAATAGTCAGACAATTCAAGCAAAGCCTAGAAACAATTAGACGACCAAAGTCGACTCGACAAGCCAAACGCTCGACAAAAAACGAGACGACAAACACACACTGGTCCCCAGCAGAGTCGCCAACTTGTTGTGTAAGTAAATCCCATCTGCGGACAGAGGCGATCCCTCTAGCTATAGGGTGGGTCTAGCAGCAAGAGGACATGTTAATGCGTTGACTCCTAGTTAATGAATGAAACTGATTCGGGATAGATTGTCCTACCTTTTATCCAACGCAGTTGTCGTAGTTGTGACGACGGTCTCCTGATCTTCGTCCCGACACGTCGCGGTCCTTCAGCTATGGTACTCAGGTGCTTGCACAAAGATTAGAGAACGAAAGCAACATACGAAACAGTGTTTGCATTCATAACTATCTAATTGGTCAAGAAGAATTAAACGTATTGCGTAAGATCAATCACATCAACACAAGACGGGAACCAAAACATCAATCATGTATATATTAAGAGAAAGAAAGAGATTACAACCAAATGAGCCTTGACGTCATAGCCTCCTTTGGCGAGTCCATTCAAAACACGTCTCGAGCATTCGTCGGGGAATTTTGACTTGGAAAGGCAATCAACCTAGACTCTATTTTGACAAGGGTCTCTCTCTGCTCTATCTCACACCAGCTATGTCAGACTGTTTTAGCTATTCTCCAAAATGTTCAGTTATCCAAACCATTCATCTAAATCCATCTATGTGAGAGAGATGTATTTATAGAAGGAGAGGAGGAGGTTGGGATCCTTCAAATGGTGGAAGGGAGGCCTTATCCTTTGGGAGGTTTTCCAAAAAGTAGGGAACAAGAAGCCAAAGGAGGGTGCTCGACGTTATTCAGTCGAACCACCCATGTTGACTCACTCACGAAGTGGTTGGCAATGGAAACTTCGCTTCTATATTTAAAAAAATTTCCAAAAACAGCTCAGCACGAGCATTCCATTGAGATAGAGTGCCAATGGGGGCGGGGCCCAGTGCTAATTTCCCTTATCAGCGCGAGGCCATAACTACCTACCAGTGCCAACCCAAAATCATGTGTTTTTGATGGTCTATTCCAGGAATAGTCAACAGAGGAAATGTTCTTCTCATGGAAAGGGATGCAATGACACTTTTTTCAAGGCATGACACTACAAATAAGTCACAGAAATGGTCCTCCAATGTCCGGGATGGGGATTGCAGGGACGGTGACAAAATGTTGTGTAACACTCTCAAGCATCATTTGCATGGCTTTCTCACACTTCCCATGAGTAGGAATCTCAGTAGAAATCCCATCTACATCAAGTCTATAGAGATTATTAACTCGAATCCCAACCTTCTTGGCTTGCCCTGCTGCTTTGTGCCAAAGGAAAAATTTTCCTTCACTAAAGACAACATCATAGCCTTTATCCTCTAACATTGCGACTGAGACTAAATTTTTCTTCAAACCTGGAACATGCATAACATATTTTAAATGAAAGAGTTTACCTGACGCCCTATGAAAGGTAATGGTACCAATTCCAATCACACTGTATCGTCCATCGTCGCTCAACTCATTATGCATATGGAGATCTTTCTCCTCCAAGTCACTGAAAAGTTTCTTATCTCCCGTCATGTGAAAGGAAGCACCACTATCCAAGTACCACCCTGATCCCAATGCACTTGACATAATGCATGCGACCAATGAGTAGTCAAGCTCAAATTCCGAGGCAAGAGCCTCACCAGTTGTAGCTCCAACAACCATCTTGTTCTTCTTCTTATGTGGACAATTTGTGGCAATATGTCCATACTCGTGACAGTGAAAACACTTCACTTTGGACATGTTGTGCTCCTTGCCATCTTCACCGGCCTCAGATTTAGAATGAAATTTCTTCCCCTTCCCCTTCTTCTCCTTGGTAGCCAAAGCACAGTGCTCTTCATCATCAAGCTTTGATGAAGAGCCATCTATGGTGTTTCGCCTGAACTCCTCCTGCACTAGATCCGACCACAATCGTTCCCAATCCGGCAGTTTTTCCCGTCCGTTGACAGAGTGTTCATAACTGTGCCAACTGTTAGGAAGTCCCAAGAGATCCAAGCTCACCAAATCATCATCAGCAACACTTACTCCTACACTCCCAAGATCATCCCTGCATTGGACAAACTTTGTTAAGTATACCAGAATAGTGTTGTTCTTTTCCATCTTGATCTTTTTGAGTTTATCCTTCAACGCCAATTTCCTATGGTCGTTGTTGCTTTGGAAAAGATCTATCAGATTCTTCCACATGGCATATGGAGTGGCTTTCCCATGAAGCCTTGAGACAATGTGGTCTCGTACACCTTCCAACAGAATCCTCCTTGCCCATGCTACTTTCTTTTTCCATGCATCAAGTAATGCAGCATCTGTCGAAGTAGGCTTGGGAACATCTCTGTCAATGAATTCCTTCAAGCCATTATCTTCAAGCACCGCCTCCATCATGTCCTTCCATGCAATGTAGTTCACACTGCCCTCGAGTGCATACTCTAGCCGCAAATCATTGAAAGCCATTTCGATATTTACTCAACTGTTGCACCAAGAAATTTTTGCAGCAAATTTGAATTGTTTCCACCAACAAACTCAGCTACTGCTTCAAAATTACAATCTTCTTTGATCTGATGCCATGTATAAATTTTAATACAAATATGTATTGCCCGGATTCTCCTGATATAACAATTATATGCCATTGTTAAATACAAAATCGCTTCTACAAAAATATTGCAGAAATTTAAAACACGATCGCCAATTGCAAACATAAGAAGAAAGGTCATTCACACATAACACAGATGTTTTTACCGGGAAAGCATAAATCTAAAAACCCCACTATCATATATTATGTATATATCATGTATCATGAAACAATCTCATACAAAACTCTAATCCAAGAGCTCTCAGTACAATATACAATCGTCTCACACTGTCATACAAAAATTGGCTAATACATGCACCAATTTACTGCCCCTTGACAACCTGCCTCCACTGCGCAATCCCTGATGGTCAAGAACCTTTGAATGATTAATTCTAGCCTGCCTTGATTGTGCAATACTCATAGGCATATCCAATGTGTGTGTGGTTGCATGAGTGCACCCACTAATGTCGTGACTGATAGTCAAACTGTCCCTTTCACCTATCTCTCAACTGGGTCTCCACTGGATCTGACATGCATGTAGTTAACAATAGTAAATCTTCAGTTGCATGTGAGACTACTGCTTGTGAATTAATTAAATAATTAATTCACTGATCTCTCACTAGTGTATGTTCAGTTACAACTAGTTACAACTGAATCACTCAATTGCAACTAAGTCCACTTGCATGTCCCACCAACCAACCTTATAACTTTTAATTCCTTCAACTAACTGGTTTGCCACATCAGTTAACTGAAATCAAGTGCTTTGAGAGAATAGATTATTATTTATTGTCCAATTATTTTAAGAGATAATAATAAGCGACATGCATTCTATTTTTAGACATGCGATTTACGAACCGAATTCACACATGCATTCCAAAAATAGACACCCATCCATACATAGAATTTTCTCAGCCATGTATAAATAGACATACACCTAAAAATAGCTTATGTGGGCCCCACCTAGTGTAGGTGCTTAATTTTCACTAGGATCATGGATGTTGTTTCCGGATGCCAATTTCATTGTTTCTTGTTGCAAACTTCAATGGTTCTTCATAATGTCTGCACTCCTTTTTGATTCACAGTTTTGTTTGATTTGATTGGATTCCATCATCTGTCTAGAGTTCTTTAATGTATATGGAAACTTACAGTATTTTGCTTTGTGACCAAGCTTGAGGCATGAATAACATGTTATTTTACCTAAGTAAGGTTGAGCTGATGTATGGCATTTTGTTCCCCCTTTTTAACACAATTTACATTCAATAGATTTATGTCCAAATTTATTGCATGAAAAACAATAGCCATGGAAATGATTTGTGTATATGGTGATAGATTGTCTTCTCCATTTGTTTGCTTGAGGTAGTCTTTTCATTGGCTGCATCTTTCTTTGGTTGGAGTGGATTTACTTTGTCTTATAGTATGCCGCAATATGTCCAGGTTTGTGGCAGGAAAAACAAGTGATAATTCTCATAGGAGGAAAGAACCTCCTTCGACAGCTTCCAAATTTATTCAATTCATATTCAGGAGTGTATGAGCCTTTTTTCGCTGACTGTTTCTTCATTTTGTTCTTTTTCATTTGAGGTTGCTGCTTGTTTCTGTTTACTTCATTGCAAATCATGTTCTTCTTGGCTTCTACTTCTGTAGGAATCTTTTGCGCTGCTTTATTATCCTTTACAGCTTTTACAAAAATGATATTCTTGTTATCTTCTACCTTCGACTTACTGGTTTCTCCTTCATAACCTATCCTAGCCTTTATGAGAGGAGATCTTTTGATCTGAAATGTGTGAACAAAATATTTCTTATACAGAGATAGACAATAGGGGCTTTTACTGGTTATTTCACCTTTACTAGAAAGGATGAAACCAGAAGCTTCTGGCCCTCTTACTGGCTCTGCCTAAAGAAATATGAAGTAAACACTAAAACGATCTGGCAATGAAAGTATTTGTTTTCTGATTGCAAAGTATTCATTAACCAATATTATGTGTGAACAAGCAAGTTAAGGTGTTCTGCAATGGAAGTAATGTGGTTTGGAATGGAACAAATAAGTTTTGATCACTATATAAGTCTTTATGTGTTAAGAGGACTTATTTAAATTCACTGTTTAATGTATCAAACTCTGGAAATAAGCAGCAAGCATTCACAGCATAATAACAAGCATGTGATAAAGCAGTTCACCCCTCTCTTGGGCTACATCTGTTGGGTCCAAAAGCCTCCAAATGGGCTTTTCACTCTACTATTAATGCTCAAAATAAGTTTTACACCATGAAGAAAGCCTCAAAAGGCTGAAATAGCTGCAAAATCAGAATCAGAGTGCTGGAAATAGTAAAAATTGACTATTCATTCACCTCAAACAGATGAACATAGCCCAATACAGCTGATCATTCCCATAGCCCTGGTGGCTCCACAAGCAAATCCGCTGATAAAACCTCTCACAGAGTGCCTTGATGGCTCTGCAACATGTTCCAATAGCTTTAGAATGTTCTAATACCCCCAAAACAAAACAAAATTCGTTCCAAAAGGACTTCCCTAACCCAAGTTATGACTGAAACAGACTTTGCCCAGTTAGGGCTAGGAAAGCTCCACCAAATGTGGAGAACTGCAGTTAGGCCCGACAAAATTGGAGTTTGGCGCTAAAGTTAGGCGCTCTGCCATATAAGTTGCCAGTTCGTTGGTGCTAGTGGATAAGACCACGGGACCGTGACCTTCGGAATTTGCTTTAAAACTTTGAGTTTATTGTGTTGAAACTTTATTATAAAACCACATTTTAATAACACCTCCGCACCTCCCGCTGGTCCTTGTGACCATGACCCGACGTGTTACGTGCCAATGAATCTGCCCCCGGTTCTCAGCTCTGAGGTGATATGCGAAGGGGGCTGGCCCCCTTTTGGGCCCTGCCCAATTTTAAAACAAACGTTATAGCAAACTTCGCGACCAAAGAGGTTAAGAACCATCTGTGGCCCAATGGTCGGGCCACCCGGTTGTCTCCACCCCGACCCGGTGTCAATCCCTACCTGCGCCATACAAATTTTGTAAAACCATTTCTGTTTGACCTTAGGGCCATGTGGCGGCCTCCGGGCTGGCCACGTGGCGCCCCATGATTGGCTGCTCCTGGAATATACCACAGAATATTCTGTGGAATATTCCCTTGGGGTCACGTGGCGGCCTCTGGGCTGGCCACGTGGTGCCCCATGATTGGCTGCTCCTGGAATATACCGCAGAATATTCTGTGGAATATTCCATGGAATATTTCACAAAATATTCTGTGGAATATATTTTTTTTAATAATTTTATAAAGTCAAACTGGCCTTTTTTTAACTGAAATTGGAAAACTTCAAAGCTGAATAACTTTCTCATACGGCGTTGGTTTTCAGTGCCGTTCGCAGCTACAGGATCATTTTTTCGAGCTCTTTCATGTCATTCTAGTTTGGACCAATTCTGAGCAACTAATTTTTTTTGAGCTTTTTTCCATTAAGGACTTGATCTCCTTATCATCTTTGAGTATTTAGTATTTTGTCCAAATGTTCAGAGCTTTTCATTCGTGGAGTGTTCATAGATAATTCCCTTTAGGCATTTTCTAATTTCTTTCTCAGACATACTACTTCTTCTTCCAATTTCTCTAGTTCTTGATTTTTATCTTTAATTTGCTTTAGCATAATGTCTTCCACCTTCTTAGCTTCTTCAAGTTCTACTTTCAACTGAATGAGATTTTCCTAATTTGGTTCTTCCTTTACATATTTAAGGATAATGTCTTTCTATTTTCTGCACTTGAGTTTAAGTCTGTCTATTTCCTCCAGGGCACTCATTAGCTCCCCCTCAAGATCTACCTCACCTTCTTCCTCATCTTCCAGAAGGAATCCTTCAGCCTCTTCCTTGGCCATCAACACAAATTCAGAGGTTCCTTCTTCATTTGAGGATTCATCTAAGCTTTCAGATGCATTGCTACCTTGCTGAGCATAAAATGATTTTCTATTGAATCTCTTCCCTTTCAGCAAGTTATTTATTTTGTTTTTCTCTGTCTCTTGTGGCTGGTTTTTTGTTTTCTTACGAGGACATTTAGATGCACAGTGCCCCACTCTTCCATAGTCAAAACACTTAAATGGAAGTTTACCTTTATACTTACCTGTGCCTTTCTCCAATCTTCTGACAAATTTGGCCTCTTCTTCATTAGAGCAAGAGCATGTACCTCCCTTCTCTTCTTTGCACTTATCTGCCTTAAAGGCTGCCTCCCTCACATTTGACTTCCCCTTTGGAAGTCTCATCTCATGGGCCATCAAGTTTCCAAGCAATTGGTTCATGGTCAGTGTTTCCCAGTTTGCTATTTCTTCTATGGCAAAAACCTCAGGGTTAAACCTGGATGGTAAAGATCTCAATATCTTTTGTACAATTGCACATTCCTTAATGGTTTCTCCTAGAGCTTTCATGTTATTCACAACTTCTGCAACCTTTAAGAAGAAATTAGCTACATCTTCATCTTCATTCATTTTTACATTTTCAAATTGAGCTCTATAGGCTTGCAGTTTGGCCATCTTCACCTTTTTATCTCCCTCGTGAATATTTTCTAAAGTATCCCAGATGTCTTTGGTAGTCTCACTATGCATTATTTTGATAAATTTTGTTTCACGCAGACCGCTCAAGGGTGCATTCATGGCTTTTGCATTAGCTATGAAGTTTTGCTTGGCTTCTTTCTTTGTGCAAGTATCCTTTGGAGCATGTCCTTCTTCTACATCAGCCCAAACTTCTATTCCTAGAGACATTATGTATGTCCTCGTTCTTATTTTCTAGAAGGCATAGTTTGTGGCAATAAACAATGGGTCTTTACTTGTTGAGCATCCTTCTAGGCTGGCCATTTTGGAGACCTAGGATCTCCTTCCAGTTGTTAAACTGATACAGAAGGAATTGGCTCCGATACCAATTGTCGAACCCTTAGTTAAACTGAGAGGGGGGGGGGGGGGTGAATCAGTTTAATACATTCATTAACTTTTAAAACTTTCCTTTAAACTTATTTACACCTTAATTTCATGATCAACTTAATATATATTGAAACAACAATATTAATATGTGAGCAGCAAGTATTAAGCAGATTAAGTATAGAAAATCAACACATAATCATCATGCACATGGACAACAGATATAAGTGGAAACCCATAAGGGAGAAAACCACATCTTATTATTGTTGTGATGCAAAGGCAAGCTCCAACTCCCTCTCACCATTGATTTTATGTAGGCTCCAACCTGCAGGAGGCTACTACCTCAAATTCTACAAGCTACAACTTGCAAGTTAGCTCCAACTCCCATCTATTTTCTACAGTCTACAACCCACAGGAGGCTCCTACCTCAACCAGCTCTGGCCGGACATCTATCAAGCTACAACTTGAAATGGAAGCACCAAATCCCATGTATTTTATGTAGGCTACAACCCACAGGAGGCTCCTACCTCAACCAGCTACAACTGGACATCTATCAAGCTACAACTTGATATGGAAGCACCAAATTCCTAACACTACAATAAACTCATATGCTGATTCACCTGGATATCAACTCTCTTTTTCTCCTTCTTCACTACTGTCCTTCCATCCTTCAAATCTGCTTTATATCAGCTCTAGATCTTCACAACTTCTCTATCTGCTCTGTCTTATTCTTCCACTCTCTCACTCCCTTATACACATTATAATAACATCATTTATAAAGATCACTTCATGCCTGTTTGCATTCTATATGGGAATATGAAGTGAACAGGCATGAATCTTGCCTTCCACCCATTCATTTCCTCATTATATACTAATTTCAGTATTAAATTGGAGTTTTTCTTTGCCTATTGAGACTTGCCTTTGCATCACAAATAATATAAAATAAATAATACATTTACAGTTACAATCAATTATTTTACTTAGCCCTTTCAGTTTCATAGCTTTGTTGTGCATTTTTCCTCTTCTGCTTGCTGTCCTTTTGTCTTTTCTGTTTCTGCAATTATATTTATTGTGCTGCATAACTGCCCCTTTTTGCTCGACTCAACCCATGTTGTTGCATTGTTTTGCACGAGCTCTGGGTCCTTTTTCTTACCTGAGCCTTTCTTTGTTGTGTTCAGACTTTTCCTTTAACACACAGTTGCAACTGCATAACCCTGTTCATCTTCGCCAACTTCTTTAACCAAACCTGCAGATATGTGGGTTATGGTCCATATAAATCTCCCTTTATGCGCAACGGAATACACCTTCAGAGTTAAATATAACATACATACACTTTAGCAATCAAACAACACATATTAACATACATACGATTAGCAATCAAACAGCGTATACACTATAACCGGACCCACATAACAAACGCGGAACAGGGGTTATCGGGTCCCACAATACTTGATCAATCATAGTACATTGCACTTCGCTTGCCCGCACCTTTTAACTCTTATTGATAACGCTAAACCATATTTCTTGTGATCTGCAATTTTGCACAGTGCTACCACGTGCCCTCTCCACTTCGCATCGCATACAACATAACTTACCGTGCGAACTTTAAACCATAATCTCTAAGATCTGTGATGTGCGCTCATGCGCAGTGCTGACACGTGGCTCTTCCCTCATCACATCGCATATAAGTTACCATACCATGCGAACTCTTAACGGTAAACTCTAAGATATGTGGTGTGCGCTCGTGCGCAGTGCTAACACGTGGCTCCTCCATTTCGCATCGCAACCAACTTAAATTACCTTGCGACGACCTTAATACTTAAGCGCTAAACATTGCGATTTGCGCTTTTAATCTCCGTTGATGTGATTGTCATCGTTGTTCTGCACCAAATCTACGGTCCTCGCCACTGCTTGCACATCCGATTGGTCTTCGATTCTTAACACATAAACACTGTAATTCCTGGTTTGCGATGTGCGCTTTCATTCTCCGCCCGACATGCGTCCACATCTCTATTGTTAATATTAAATCTTCAATTCTATGATCTAATCCTGACCATCCGCTCATCCTTCACGCAGCTCTTCTTCATCTCTTCCACCCGCTCTGATCTCTGTCTTTAATTCTTAATACTTTGATTATGCGATTCGATCTTTGCTGTCCAATCGCCTCCCTTGGAATTCTTCTAAGAGTTCTTTGCCTTAGTTGATTTTTCTTCTTTTGCGAGCACCGCTACTCTGCATCTCCGCTATCCTTCCTGAGCTTTATTCAATTTTTAAATGCATTGATATCTCCTGAGCTTGTTCTTCTATTCATTATTCACTCCGACTTGGGATTCTTATGCTTACTGCACACCTTTGCTGCTTCTCTACTGCCATTGATGCTTCTCTACTGCCATTGCTGCTTCTGTGCTGCCTTTGCTGCTTCTATGCTGCCTTTGATGCTTCTCTGCTACCTTCACTGCCTCTGCTGCATTCGCTGCCTCTGCTGCCTTTGCTGCTTCTCTACTACCTTTGCTGCCTTTGTCGATTCTCTGCTGCATTCACTGCCTTTGCTGCCTTTGTTGATAGTCTAATGCTTCTCCTTACCTCTCTGCTGCTCCTCTACCTCTCTTTTATGCTTTCTTACTGCATTGTTGCATGATCTGCTCCTTTTCCTTATTGCTAGTTCTTCTCTGTTTCTCTGCCTTAATGATAGTTCAGGTGCTGCTCCTTTGTGATCCTTTGCCATCAATGACAATATTTCCAACAAAGTGAACATTACATAAAGATTAATTTAAGCGAACATTCTTTTCACGATAACATATAATAATGACGTGTAAACACCGCCTGCAACAACAGTTGGAAATTGAATTCTACCACGTGTCTCCTCCTTTCGTTTCCCTTTACCTGAGCCATCGATTAAATACTCAGAAGAAAAATATGCTTTGCATATTCACTCTTCATTAAATTTGCCCGTCCATTATCAATAAAAACAAAAGTCAACAAACTTCCTTCTACTTAAAGTTCACATGTAAACCCCTATCAACGAAAAAATATTTTAATATGTTATAAATTTGCTTATGTTTGGCTAAGAGTTCATTTTCCTTGGACATAAGATAATAATCTAATAAATTAACAATTCAAGATTCAGAGATATCTGGCAAGAGTGAAAACACACCATCAATGGGGTAATTCCAGGTGGCATGGTTTTCTTTGAATAACAACGATGAGTCATCCTGCATTCGCAAATATAAACCAATGATAACTCTCCTCGTTGTTGTTTGTAAGATTGAGTTATGATAGGTTTTCTTATTGTGAAAGAAAAGAGCTTGGAGTATGCCATAAAATTGCTTTTGCTCGGCTAATTGAGTTATGATAGGTTTTCCTACTATGAAAGAAAAAGGCTCGGAGTATGTGGAAAAACTACTTCTGCTTGGCTAACTGAGTTATGATAAGTTTTCCAACTGTGAAAGAAAAGTGCCTAGAGTAGGCTGTAAAATTGTATTTGCTTGGCTAAGAGTTTGTCTTCTTTAGAAGTAAGAAAATAGGTTAATGGCCCAAGACCAGAGGTATCACAAAAGTGAAAGCTTGCCCCCTTACAACCACTAGCCGATAATTCCACTTAGTGTGGTTTTCCTTAAGTAATAGTCCTGAACCATTCTACGTTCCAAAACTTGCGCTGATGTTATTAGCAATTCTGCTAATATGGAAGGAGAAGCAAACATTCGGGTCGACAACATGCAAGATAGAGAAAACAAGGAAAGGCAAGATAGAGCAACAAACATAATTATTAAAGGGGTGAAAGACTATGGGAAAAATGAATATACTTTTGACCTTGCAAGGGACTTCTTGAAAGACAAGTTGCTATGGCAAGGACAAATATGCCAAGCATGGAGGGTAGGAAAGTTTAACGGTGAGAGAGCCAAACCCATAAGAGTTATCATGCTTAGCTTGCGTGATAAATATATCATTCTAAGCAAGAAGAAACTCTTGAGAGGTTCTCGCTTTTTTCTAGAAGAAGATTTAACTGTAAGACAACAAGAGGAAAGGAGGGAGGAAATGTCAAAGGTTAGGGCAACAAGAGATGAGGGAAAGAGAGCATGTATTTATAAGGGTAAAATTGTGATATCGTGATTTGGACCTCCTTCCAAAACATGGCAGCAGGATAATAATAAAGAAGAGACAACAAACTCTTTAGCAGATAATCAAGAAGCAAGGTCAGTATGGGAAAACATGGACAAAGACTCAACTGTGAGTCTTGCATGTCAAAACAAATAACAATCAAGTCATACCCAGGTTTCCTTAAGTTTAGTTTGTTGGAACTGTAGAGGTTACCCATGGAGACGAGGACCTGGGTTAGGGCCTATTGCGGAAGATAGAGACATAATTTGCCTTATAGAAACACATGAGCACGAAGGGTTCAAGACACCTTTGTTTGAAGGGTACTAGAAGATGGCAATGTGGAACAAGGCAACAGGGAATGGCAAAGGACAGAGGGGTATCATGGTATTAGTGAGAGAAAAAAAAGGTCATTTCATTCAGCTAGAAAAAGAAGACTCAAATAAACAATTCGTTTGGTTTAAAATGAAAATGGAAATCACATCAGAATTGCAACATGCTATTTTGCGTCGCAAGTTTCAAAAATATACAAAAGTAGAGGGCTTGACCACAAAGATCCCTCTGCAGCCTTAAAGGAAAATATTACAACATATTCTCAGCTAGGTGAAGTCATTGTAGTGGGTGATTTCAATGCTAGGACTACAAGTGAGCAAGCTAGCATTCTTTGTTGTAAAGAAGACTGTGACCCTATATGGCTTACATAAGAGAGTAATCATCAATGGGAAAGAATTTGATAGGACAAGGGCTACAATATCTTTGGTGAACTTTTGCTTACTCTATGTGGGGCTTTCGATTTAGTCATTTGTAATGGTTTGACTAGATGGGAAAAATCTAGTAATTTCGCTTGCAATACCTACAATGGAGCAAGTGTAGTAGGATATGTAATTTTCTCACATAGTTTGTGTGAGAAAATGGATGAAATTTTGATTGGATATCAACTATGGGACTTAAAATCATATCACAAACCAATTTATTTAAGTTTCTCTTGGACTCGAAAGAAGTAGTTACGGTAAAAAACTCAGTGTATTCAACAAAATCTTCCAAGGGGCAGAATTATTTTGACTCCAAAAAATTCTAATACATTCAAAATAGTGCTAGAGAGGCTCTTCGAGAAGGAGAAAATCCCATTTCACGACCTGCATAGTCACAAATTAACACATATAATTCAAAGTGCACTTGTAGAGTGCAAAAGAGCAAAAATTAAGAAGTCTGAAACAAATTGCTTTCCGGTTAATGCTTGGTTTGACGAGGAATGCAAAAAGGCAAGGAGAATGTGGAAAGAGTCAAACAAGGATAACATAGAGCTCAAAGCTTACAAGTAGATATTAAGAAAGAAAATCACTGATTTCATGGTTACGAGGAGAGAAGAACAAACCTTCCTTGGGAAAAATAACCCCAAATTATTTTGGAAGGAGCTCCAACTGAGAAAGATGCAAACTAAAAACAATATTACAACTTCTAAATGGTTTGACTATGCAAGACAACTTTATGAGCAAGATCCCAAGGTTGACCCTCCTCCCTTGGTCAACACTTATACAAAACTCTTCACGGTGCATGAGGTAGAGATGGGTATCAAGAAGTTGGGTGTTGGAAAAGAAAAATACCTAGTTGAACTCCAAGCAGAGTATCTAATGTGGGGCTTAAAAATGCTTGCACCTCACATTACAAATTTTTTCAACAACATCATACAACAAGGGTTCCCCACATATTGGACAACTAGTTTGGAAATACCTCTTTTCATGAGTGATGACGTTAATAATCCCTCCAATTATAGGACCCTAATGATAAACCCCTTGTTTGCAAAGTTATTTGGAAGCATGTTAGAAAATAAAATCAGCAAGTGGGCAGAAGAAAGAGATAAATGTGCTAAAGGACAAGCATGTTTTAGACCTAAACATTCCACAATTGATCATGGTATAACTTTAATGCACATCATTGAAACAATTTGGGAGAAAAAGGAAGAAGTTTTTTGTTACTTTGTTGATTTCAGAAAATCCTTTGACACGGTTCCTAGGGATAAGCTTGGGCACATAATGGAGGAACTTGGGGTTCCCAGGCATTTGAGAGTAGCTATGCATAGGATTTATGAAGAGGTGAAAGTCAAAATTATAACTTCAACAGGGATTTCAGAAAGTTTTAGAAGTGATATCCGGGTCAAACAAGGTTGCCCATTGTCTCCTACCCTCTTTGGTTTATATATCGAAAAGCTCGAAGAGTGGCTAAATTCGCAAGGGGGTGATGGTATCCATTTGGGCAAGTTTGTTATAAAGCTTCTTTTGTACGCAGATGACCTTATTCTGATTGCTAAATTTGGTCTTGGTTTGCAAGAGCACTTACTCTCCCTTGTGCATTTGTGTAGAAGTGTGGGGATGCAAGTCAATATCAACAAAATGAAAGTAGTGGTTTTCACTAACAACAGAAAACATAACGAACATAAGGTCTACTTTGAAGACAACATTATCGAAGAAGTTGCAGATTACAAATACCTCAGAATTGACTTCAACGAAAATCTAAGCTGGGATGGACGTAGAAAGAAAAGAACTTTGGGGGGTTGGAAAACATTTTATGCTTTTCAAAATAGGTGTAGAGAGGCAGAGTTATGGGATTGGAAAACCACTTTAACTCTTTTTGGGCTTTTAGTGATTCCGATGATCCTCTACGGTTGCAAATTGTGGGCCAACATTAGTACATCCAACATGTGGTGGAAACAAATTGAAAAAATTCAGAAGTGTTTGATTACAAACAAACTCAAAATTAAAAGTGCAATTCCTTATGCTACCTTGTTAAGTGAAACAACGACTGCTCCTATTGAAGTGATTGCTATGGTGCGGGTCATAAGGTATTTAAGAAAAATTGAGAAAATGGAAGAAGGCAGATGGCCTAAGGTTGTGTCTAATAACGTATTGTGCAAAAGAAAGAAGGCTTGGATGTGACAAAATAACAAATGGTTTAGCAAATGGGGCATTTGCTTGAGCATGTGTCCCACAAACAATAAAGAGATAAAAGCTTTTGTTATGGATAAGTTCAACAAATGTACTTAGAAGAAGGAGCTAGGGAGAAAGAAAAAGTATTATATTGAAGAGTTTAATCCCACTCACAATCATCAACAAAAAGCGTACATAGGGGCCAATATTTATTGAAGAGGCAAAATTCTTATTGTTCAATTAATAACTAATTCTCATCAACTCCGTTGTGAAACAGGGCACTAGAAAATGCCAAAAGAAGTGTTTGAGGAAAGAGTATGTATTTTTTCGCTCTTCCGGAAAAGTGGAAACAAAAAAACATTTCATTTTAAAATGCGAGGCCTTCAAAGACTACAAGGAAAGTTATGCAGATATTTTGGCAGTTAGCTCTTGGGATAATCTATTTAGCGAGCTATTTGTCGAGAAGTTGGGAGATATTTTGGCAGCTAGCTCTTGGGATAATCTATTTAGTGAGCTATTTGTCGAGAAGCTGGGAGAGTTTATTGTGAAACTTCACAATAAAAGGGCCGAATACAAGACCAAGATAGAAAAGCAATCTGTCCCATAAACTATCTTTAGCCTCATAGAAGTTAAAATAACTTCTCCTTCTATTATAATTAATGATTAATAACTATCCATTGCTAATTTGACAACTAAGTAAAAATATTTTTTCTAATTTCATTTAAAAAAAACACATGGCATCAAAATTAAGCTCCACTAAATTTAAAACTTTTATGATGCAAAACTTATTCGAGTAGTTTAAAAAACTCACAAAATAATCTAGAAATTCGAACAAGATTATGAAAAATTTGGACAGAAGTTTTTGAAAATATAGATTATACCTGTCAAATTTCATAATGTTTTTGATGGGGCTGAATCTATTTCCACCACCATAAAAACTATTGAAATATTCCAACTACCTGATTTTTTTTTTTTTTTTTTTATTGGATTTGAGTGGAAAACTAAGCTCAGAGTATTTTGTTACATAAATAAACAACTCCAAACTTATTCATTCAATTAAATAATGTTGCTTACGTGTCACCTAAATATGTTTTACGTGGCCAAAACATCAAAATAGACATCTTTCTTAACTTACATACCGATGGTTGGAAGACGAGCTTTCTTATTACTACTGCAGAACTGACGCTGCCATCACGATAGTAAGACTATGAAATCCAAGTAAAGCTTGAATTAGATAAAGCCAGATGGCAATGGCGACTTCTCTGCTAGACCTCCGCTTCTCTGCGATTTTTTTGATCTCGTCACAGAGATCAACCGTGAAGAAATGCGTCAGAAGAAATTGTCCTTTAATCAGCTTTTCGAAGAGCTCCAATTCAAACCTTTCATGGAAAACATCAAGCATAATAATTTGCAAGGCCGCTGGAAGCCTTGAAACCGAATATCCCAGTCGTTCGAATAAATTGAAAAAGAAATCCACTGATAACGGCGCCCCAGTAATTTTAGGGTTTAGCGAGGGCCGAGACGAGGACGCGGCCCGCTTGGTGTGTCCGGGCTGCGGCGTTTTCATGCAGGACGAGAACCCCGGCGCTCCCGGTTATTTTGTTCGACCGCCCAGAGATTCCGATTTCGAAACACGCAAAGATGATGATGAAGAAATAGTAAATGAATTCATCGAAGATGAAGAAGAAGAGAAGAAAAAAAAAGATAAGGTCGTGGATGAGATAGAAGAATGGATAAAAACCATTGACGGATTTCCAGATGCGGGGTCAGGGTTTGGTAGGGTTGTGGGAGACACCTTAACGCGAAAGAAGAGGGTTTCGAAGAAGGATATGGCGAAGAACAAAAGAACGAAGGCAGAGAGCGTTGAAGAAACAGAAACCCCGCTGGTCTGTGCACGGTGTTATTCGCTCAGACATTACGGTCAAGTGAAGGACCAAAGGGCCGAGAATTTGCTGCCCGACTTCGACTTCGAGTCCAGCGTGGGAAGCCGGTTGATTAAGTCGAGCAGGAACAGCCGGACCGTGGTGGTGATGGTGGTTGACGCCGTGGACTTCGACGGTTCGTTCCCGCGACGTGCAGCGAAGATGATGTCAGATGCAATTGAAGCTGGCAAGGGTGAGGAACTTCGTTTTATTTTGGTGGCGACCAAGGTCGATCTCCTACCCCCACAGATTTCCCCGGCGCGCTTGGACAGGTAAGGTAAAAATTGCATATCTTGTATTTATAACTCTAATCGTAAATCTCATCCAAAGCTCCACCTACCATCTTATATAACTTCACCTATAAATTTTAGACTTCTGTGGATTATAGGTTGTGCAGTTGCGGCGATTCTTCTCTTTCATTTTTTTTGTCTGGGTGTTTCTCATTGCCTTCTTTTGTACACATATCAACAGATGGGTTCGAACCAGGGCTCGTGTTGGAGGGGCCCCCAAGCTCAACGGGGTGTTTCTGGTGAGTGCGCACAAGGATTTGGGCGTGAGGAATTTGATTGCTCGGATTAAGGAATTGGCTGGTCCAAGAGGGAATGTGTGGGTTATTGGGGCTCAGAATGCAGGGAAGTCTACTCTTATCAATACGATTGGGAAGAATGAAGGAGCTAAAGTCACCCATCTGACTGAGGCCCCTGTTCCGGGCACCACGTTGGGGATATTGAGAATTGGGGGCATTTTGCCTGCCAAGGCTAAGCTCTACGACACTCCAGGCCTGTTACATCCGTATCAGATTTCAATACGACTAAACCGAGACGAGCAGAAAATGATCGAGATTCGGAAGGAGATCAAGCCCAGGACTTACAGAGTGAAGGCATGTTTTGATTCTATTCTTTAATTATCTAACTAGCATAGGTTCATCTAAACCCGGGTCTATTATGCATCTCGATGTCTAAAGTTCACACAAATGAATGATCCAATTAAATATTGGAACATGAGATAGCCTCCAGGTGCATATTAAACCTGGGTTTAAAAGTGCCTGCACTAGTGTCCATAATCTATGCACATAACATGTCATCTAGATTCGATGCACCATTACACATGCACTATAAAAAAATGTGGTTGTGCTTGCTGGTGACTTTTTCAGTTTTCTTTGTTGATTATTTTATGTTGACCAAGCCAGACTACAAACTATGGTTAAATACTGTTGATTTTTTTTGGCCCATATGTCTTGCTGGGTTTTGAGGGGGAAAGAAATCTGTTTGATATTGTTCCTGTTATCATCGCATGCACATGTAAGCAGGCCACACAAAGGAGGTAGGGGAGGTCCAAGCAAGCAAACATAGTCACCTCACAACCAATCAGTCATTATGCTAGTAGGGGGCCACTATGTTTATGGTCACCCTTTTAAGCATAAAGGCCACGGTATATTGGATGCTTATGCTACTGCAGACCAGTGCTCATAGTCAATGTGGTATAAAACGGAAGGAGATTGACAGTTGTAGAAACTATTTTAAGAAGCCACAAGAAGCTATTCACAGCTATGTTACCAGAAACATGAAGCGAAACGAGAAACGAGAACGGTACGAGAAACGAAGTTTGAAGGTTTTGCATATAAGAAACAAGGAGAGAGAAAAAACAAGATTAAAGGTGAATAATATAAAACAAAGCATTAATTATAAACATCCAACGTTTCCACTTGTGAAATTGTAAAGAAACATTCATAAATAGTGATTCAGTTTAAAAAAAAAAGTGATACTTTTGTAGATCTTGTTAAATTTTGCAATTTTGAAATTAATTATCTTAGATCTTCAACCCCTTTTCAAACTAGGACAGATCTTTTGAAATGTGAGATCTATTCACAAATGTAGAATACTAGATCCTCAATCCTTCAACAAAGATTACAAGTGCAAATAGGAGATCTACAATAGGTCTGCCAGCAGATGGCACATAAGCCTCAATGTGATTTTTAAAAAACAAGCCTTTGGTGCGAAGTGATCTAGCCACAAACATGAGAACAATATCTTCCAAAGGTTGTGCTTCAAGATGAGTGTTAATGAATTGAAAATCAACTTCAGAATTGCAAGTGCGCGAAAAAGATTAGCTTTCACGAATGAGATAGACAAGTCTCTAGATGCGTGCTAGAAATCCAATACAATGCGCCTTCACAATAAGATGACTGGCCACAAATAATAAGTAAATATCCTCCCGGTGCGAGAGGATGAGCCTTGTAATACAAGATCTGCAAAAACTGATACAAGGGAGATCTGCCACCAATGATAATACAAGATAGAGATCTTGCCAATAAAACGAAATCTGCCCAACACAATAATGCAAGAAAGAAATCTCCAGAAATGTGAGAGAGAAATCTCCACTAGATCTGCTAATGATGATAAGAAATCTGCCACTGATAATCAGATATCTGCCATTGATAATAAGAGATCTGCCAATGATGACAAAAGATTTGCCACTGATAATCAGAGATCTGCCACTAATAATAAGAGATTTGCCAATGATGATAAGATATTTGCCACTGATAATCAAAGATCTGCCACTAATGATACGAGATCTGCCATTGATAATCAAAGGTTTGCAAACTAAGTCACCTGATATAGGGATACGGGGATACAGGGATTTGAGGAATCGGATTCGGGTACGGTGACCCCCGGAACAGGATACTTCTGGGATACGATACGTTATATATTATTTTATTATATATATATATATATATATTAAAAATTAGATATTTTTTACACAAATTCATACAAAATTCATTGATTCAAACATAGATACTCATGAGTCATACATGATCATTGATCATTGATACATTGATACACCATACATGATACAATTGTCAAATTCACTCAGAAAGACAAGATTGAAGATAGTAAGATACTGTAGTTTTCTCATTAAGTCATCAGAATCAAAATGTGTTACATAAGTACACTGCCAATGGCAAATAGAAATAGAAAATACAAAAAAAATACAGTCTACAAGACTACAAGCTTGAAGCCTCAATGAGTCAGAGACTTAGAGTCAATGAGTCATCAATCCTCATCATCATAATCAACATCACTGTCCTCATCCCGATCATCATGCTCACCACTGCTCTCCTCTGGCTCTGATGCATCCTCCTCCTCTGCCATCTCTGCATCTGCTGGTGTGGAGGATGACACCTCTACTCCATCATCAAATGTGACAGGCTCTAGCACTGGTGCATTGAGATCCAAGTTGGCCAATGCCAACTCAACATTGCTGTCCAGACCCATATCATCAGGAAAGACATCCCACATCTGTCTTTCCCTTCAACCAATCCTCCCTCTGCCTGTAGATGAGACGAAGGTTGGTATGCACATACACCATTGTCTCTGCCCTGGACTGCTCAAGCCTATTCTTCTTCACACTAAACAAATTCCCATATGTGCTCTAATTCCTCTCGCAACAAGAGGATGAAGTCACCTGAGAGAGGAGCCTCATGGCTAACTGCTATAGAGGAGGGCTTGTTGCCCCATGAGTTGCCCACCAAGAATAGGGCTTCTTAGCCCCCCTGTCTCGAATCACATCATAGCCTGCAAATCGCCCAGTGCTAGTGGAAAAATCTGCAAAGGCATCCTCCACCTCATCAAGGGATGCCCTATCCTGAAAAATCCTCCTCAATGCATCTTTCCTCCCCTGTGAGATTTCACCATCCATGTGAGGAGGAAATCTGCGGGAAGGTCCACCATTTAGCCACTCATGGCTGTAGTATTTTGGGTTCAAGGAGTGAGTCAAACAATTTTAAAGGTGTGCAATTCTTATCCCATCTGCTGACAAGAATATCCTGTATGATGGTGAAGAAGGCCTCAGGTGATGTCTCATACTCTGGGCACTGACTCTGTAAAACAATGGTCCTCACAGACTCAATCATGGAATCCCATCCCTCATAAACCTCTCCTAGGATGGGTTGGTCTGTATCTGCAAATTGGAGCAAGGAAATGATAGGTTCCATGATCTGAATAACTAGATCTACCTTCTCCTACTATATATCATCCAACACTGTGTCCTTCACCTTCTTTGAGGCTGCTTGATCCGTCTTTCTCCAAAAAGACCAAAACTCTGAAATAACCATGGACCCAAGAGCGGTCTTGACCTCCCTCAACCTCTTCAACATGATGAATGAAGAGGCAAACCGTGTATCTGCAATCTTCAACAATGATAGATTGCTGTACTCCTTGTAGATAGTGAGGGCATTTGTATGGTTTTGTACAAAGTTGCAGATATGTCGTGCATCCTCAATAATGGCTCCAATCCAAAGCACATCAGAAGCATTAGATTTCAATGCCAAGTTCAATGAATGGACAATGCAAGGTGTCCAAAATACTTGTGGATATTTTGCTTCCACAATCATGCCAGCAGCCTTGCAAACAGGTGCATTATCTGTAATGATTTGCACACAACAATCCACACCTACATCTTCAATAACTTTAAGAAATAACTCACCCATATATTGTGCATCCTTGTACTGTCCAAGTGCATCCACTGATTTCAAGAAAACTGGACCATTCAAAGATGACACCATGAAGTTGATGAGTGGGTGGCGTGCTGGATCTGTCCATCCATCAGAAATAATGCTAACCCTAGATGTTGGCCATGCTGATTTAATAGGCTCAAGCATTTTGTCCACCTCTTTCTTTGCCTTTGTCAACAATGTGGTTTTGAGCTTCTCTGACCCAGGAGGCACATACCCTGATGGAGCCCCATGACTAAGAGCTCGACACATCTCAATAAATAGAGGTGACCGTGCAACATTAAAGGATATGAAGTTCTGATAGAAAAAAAATGCAATGGTGAGATTAAGCTCTTCCCTTTTCTCTTTTTGGAAAATCTTGTCCATTGGACCAACTGCAGTTGCCTTTCTCTTTGCTGATTCTCCCCTACTAAAAGTCTCAAAAGGGAACTTGTTGCTACTTTTCCTTAAGAATGGAAGGGGGTCATCATTCTTGTTTTTTTTTTATTTTGCTGCCACATTTGCCTCACCAATACCTTGCTCTTTCTCCAATTCCTTTATCTGTGCCGTTTTAATTACTGTACAACATTTAATGCCACAACTTGGAATACCCAACAAATGAGCTTTCACACGGAAATATGTGCAAGTGAATTTGCCGTGGCAAAATTTGCATTTCCATGAACAATTTCCTCCTCCTTTTTTTCTTGCCCCTTCCTCTCTTGTCACATATTTCCACAATGGGTATTTGGGGTCAACAATTTGTTTTCCCTGCACATTTGAAGCTGCTGTTGCAGCCCCACTTCCAATGGATGGAATACTTGCAGACCCTGATGAAACAGGGACAGGAGGGGCATCTCCAATGGGGACATTCTTCCCCTTTCTTTGCCCCTGTCTTGTTGCCTTTGATTGAGCCATGAATACTGTAAAAAATAAACAAAAATAACCAAATATATAAAACATATGCACATGCAAACACTAACAACAAACTAAATGCAAAATATAGAGGGACAGTGCACTTACCGGATGCTCAAATCTCTTCGAAAGAATTCCCTTTCTCCTTGCTCACACTTGCTCCTTGATCACCCTAGCTCCTTCTCACTTCACAAAATGAAATGGGTGAGAAACAATGAAGAAAAACCTCACTTTATAAAAGAAATGACGCTTTTTTTTTTTGATCGGCGGGTCTGGTCATATCCGATTCACCGGTTACGGCGTATCTGTATAGGGATACGTCGTACCCTGTACGGATACGCCGTACCCGGTGAATTGGGGGCGAATCGGGTACGAATTCGTATTAGATACGGGGATTCGGGATTCAGTGACCCTTTTTGACGAATCCGGTTACTTAGTTTGCAAATTGACAATATATCTGCTAACAATAAGAGAGATAAATTACTGATGTGAGGGCTTGATCACCATTGCGAGAGCAAGATCATCAAAGCAAGAGATAGAACTTGATGTGTTGCAAATTAAGGCTTCTCTTCAATATATAGGAATCTTTGAGACAAAATCCCTAACTCGAATTAGGTTTTTGGAAGCTCCTAGAGTGATCCATTTTTGCACATGTTGAATTAGATCACTTAAGTGATTTTATTTTGCACATGTCCAAATAACTTTATAAAACAATTTTGAAATAACTTTTGCACTTATAAAAATAATTTGCACTTGAGAAATAATTCACTTCAAGGGTGAAAGGGGTTAAAATGAAGGCTTCTGTTCGATATATAGGAATCTTTGAGACAAAATCCCTAACTCTAATTAGGTTTTTGGAAGCTCCTAGAGTGATCCATTTTTGCACATGTCGAATTAGATCACTTAAGTGATTTTATTTTGCACATGTCAAAATAACTTTATAAAACAATTTTGAAATAACTTTTGCACTTATAAAAATAATTTGCACTTGAGAAATAATTCACTTCAAGGGTGAAAGGGGTTAAATCATAGTGTTTTTCAAGGGAAATTTCTCCCTTAGTTGCACAAAATTCAACAGATCCAAAAATTTACCCAATCATTATTTCTAAAAAAATAGCACACTTATGAGAATAAGAGATTTGAAATATAAATAATTAAATGTATACTTTTAAAATATAGATGTATCTCTATCTCTGCGCGTTCTGAGCTACACTAGGGTTTCTGCTGCGTGGCTGCCCAGCGGCGGCCAGCTTCAGGCCTTCCCTATGGAGACGCTGGGTCCTTCTAAGGATCCGCCTTCTTCTCCTGCCATCGACGCTTTCAACCAGCTTCTTGTCGGTTTGCCTCAGAAGAAAAGAAGCGAAGCATCCAAATTTGTTAAGAAGCTCGATGAAATCCCTCAGATCTCTTTGCCTCCGGAGGCCCCCATTCAAGTAGCTTTATCTTTGGCTGATCGTGGACTCATTGGCCAATTCATGGGACTGTGGCCTTCTCCGAAAACTACTGAGCAATGGGTTAACAGGAACTGGGCTCCTCTGATCAAGGAAAATGTCACCTCTTACTTTCTGGGGCGAGGGTACTTCCTCTTTGAATTTGCCTCCAAAGAAGACAAAGATTTGATCTTTCAAAATGGGCCGTATTTCATGGATTCTCAGGGCCTCTATCTGAACAAATGGACTCCGGACTTTGATCCGGCTGTCGATGTTCCCAAGGCTGTCCCGGTGTGGGTTCGTCTTCCAAATCTGCCAGTTCACTGCTGGAACTGGGATTCCTTAAAACACATTGGCAACACTCTCAGGAAATTCATAGAATCGGGAAAATAACAAGGACCAGTACGACTGTGCCAGGATCTGCGTAGAAGTAGATCTAGAGGTGGGTCTTCCAGAGGCTATAAAAATCAAAGTCGGCAGCTGGTCTCATGTGCAGATCTTGGACTATGAGCAACTGCCGTTCAAATGTAGGAAATGCCATGTTCATGGACATTTTGCTAGAAACTGTCCGTCCAACGCAGAGCCAGAGAAAGGGATTGAAGAGGGGTGGAACCAAGTCAAGCGAGCAAAAACCAATCACAAAGGGAAAAAACCGGGAGGACCCTCTGGAAAAGGCCCTCTACAGGCTAATGTTCAATGCCTCCCTCCCAAAAAGGCACAAGAAAACAAATTTGACGCACTAAGCCAGCAAACAGAAGCTACTCAGGAGATCGAGACCCAAAATCCAGTTTCTCCAAGCAAAGGTACTCCCTCAGCCTCCCTTAAAGGAACAAGTGCCGAAGATCCCAAAGGTATGACTTTAGAAGATGAGGAAGAAGAGCAGGAAACAGATGAGTCAGAGGAGGAAGGAGAAATAGGAGAATCCAAAACCTCGATACGAAGATCTACAAGAGGCCGTAAAACTGACAGGGAAAAAAGAGAGCAGGAGACTTATAAAGATAAGCTTCAGGGCAGCTAGCCAACTCTGGAAAAATTGCTAGCCTCAAAGCCTAGGATGTTGAAAAATCAGCCCCAAGGCTCCAAGGGAGCCCACCAGAAACATAAATAATGAAGGTCATCTCCTGGAATTGTAGAGGTATGGGGAGTAAAGTTAAGGAAGAAGCCATGAGAAGCTTAATAAGAACAGAAACTCCAGACATACTTCTCGTCCAGGAGACTAAGCTGAAAGACGTAGTCTTCCTGCAAGCATGCAAGAAACTTTGGTTCAAAAGTGAAGCAAGAGCAATCTCTTCCCGGGGCGCATCGGGAGGGATTGGCACTCTATGGAACCCCAGCAAATTTGCAGTCACCTTTGAGGCTAGTAATACTCACTGGTTGCTGCTGAAAATGCAGAATCTGGATACTAAGGAAATCTTTTGCCTCTTCAATGTATATTCTCCAGTCAATGTCGGGGAAAAAAAGGATTGTTGGGATTCTATAAGGCACCAAGCAGACTTGACAAATCTGGAAAATATAATTATTGCTGGAGATCTCAATCTCACTCTCCACTCGTCTGAAAAAAGAGGAGGCAGCGCTGTCCGAGATCCGGCAAGGGAATGGGCGGAGGATCTATTGCAGGACTGGGACTTGCTGGATATCAAACCCTCTTCCGGTAAGTTCTCTTGGTCTAACAAAAGAGTGGGCCCTGGTCATATTGCTGCCAGATTAGATAGATTTTTCATTCAAAGCTCCTATCTGTTACTAGGTTTAGAACCCAGAATGCACATCCTTGCTAACAACATCTCGGACCATAAGCCTATAAAGCTAGAGCTCCTGGCCCATCTAGATCTGGGTCCTATTCCTTTTAGATTTAGTCCCCTCTGGGTCAAAGAACCAGACTTCATGCAAATAGTCAAGGATTGTTGGAGTCAGCCTGTCAATGGATCTCCTTTCTATATCTGGGAGGAAAAACTTAGAAGGGTAAAAGGTGATCTAAAACGATGGGTCAAAACCCTGTCCAACCCAGCTACAGAAAGAAAATCCATTAAAGTCTCTCTTGCCTCTCATCAAACTCATATGGAGCACGCTATAGTCACAGAGGAACTGTTAGACCAAGAGGCTCATCTGCAACAACGCTTTCATAAGGCCTGCCTAGCTGAAGAAGAATACTGGAGATTAAAATCTCGAAATCTCTGGCTCAAAGTAGGGGACAGGAATTCTGCTTTTTTCCACAAACAAGCCCAGGCCAGGAAATGCTTCAACACTATTTCTGAGATTAAGGAGGATAACGTCACCTACAAGGATTTTGAAGACATTAAAAAAGCATCCTTTTCTCACTTTCAAAACTTGTATAGTGAGGATAAGGACCCGGACCAATACTCAGATCTGATAGACATTATTCCTTCTACAATTTCTCCTCGTATGAATGAGATCCTTGAGGCCAAAGTCACCAAAGACGAAGTCAAAAAGGCCCTTTTTGATATGGATCCGGATAAGGCCCCTGGGCCGGATGGCTTTTCTGCCAGATTTCTTCAAGTTTGTTGGTCGATTGTTGAAAAGGATTTGCTCAAAATGGTTCAAAAGTCTCAAAATACTCAGAAAATAGGAGGCAGCACAAACTCCGCTTTCTTAGCCCTCATACCAAAGGAAAAAGGTACCAACAATTTCTGCAGATTCCGCCCGATTTCCTTATGCAATACTGGGTACAAGTTAATCACTAAAGTAATTGCAAATATACTGAAGCTCATTCTTCCCAAAATAATTCCGGAGAATCAAGGAGGCTTCATCCAAGGAAGGCAAATCGTGGACAACTTCACCAAGAGGCAATTCACTCAAGTCTTCTTCGAAAAGAACAAGGTATGGTGATTAAACTTGATTTAGCAAATGCTTTTGATCGAGTAAATCATAGCTTTCTTTTAAAAGTCATGAGCAAGTTTGGTTTTGGAGCAAATTTCATCAAATGGATTCGGGCATGCATCTCAGAGCCATGGATTGCTCCTCTTGTAAATGGAAGAGCCACTGATTTCTTCAAAGCCTCAAGAGGGCTAAGGCAGCGGTGTCCTCTTTCCCCTCTGCTATTTGTCATCCAAGCCTTTGTCCTCAGCTTCCTGTTAGACAAAAAGATGCAAGATCAAGATATCAATGGACTGTGTATTGCAAGAGGGGTCAAAAACATAAACCACGTCCTATTTGCAGATGACACTCTGTTTTTGGGAGCTGCCTCTCTCTCCTCTGCCTCTAAATTTAAAGCAGTTTTGGATGATTTCAGTGAAGCCTCAGGCAGCGTTGTAAATAAGAACAAATGTCATATCTTCAGCTGGAACACTTCGCCCAGATTGCTCTCCGCTATTTCTAGATGTTTGGGGTTTGCAGCCTCCTCCACTTGGACCTCCTTCAAATATTTGGGCCTTCCTGTTTTTCATAAGAGATCTACAAGCAAAGACTGGCTCCCTCAGCTTGAAAAATTCAAGACTAGGATCCAAGCCTGGGGCTTCTCCTGGATCAACACTGCTGGAAAATATGTCCTTATTAAATATGTGCTCACCAGCCTTCCTCTATTTCAATTTGATGTGCTTCTCGCTCCGGCAAGCATATTAAAAAAAATGGAAGAGTTCATGCGGAGGTTTTTTTGGAAGGGAGGCAAACAGAATGAAAACAAGATTCCCCTTATCAGTTGGGAAACCATCTCCAAGCCACTGTGGGAGGGTGGTTTAAATTTCAAAAACCTTCGTCAGTAAAACATGGCTATGGCAGCTAAGATTATTTGGAGGATCATTGTGCCCAAGCCTGGCTGGGCCCAATTGGCTCTCAAGTATTTCAAAGGTCCTCGTTCTACCTGTTTAGACAATGTAACCCATTTGCATAATTCGTCTTTTCTCAAATTGTATGTTAAAGCTGCTCCCTTAATCAATGCGCACTCCTATTGGATACCAGGAAACGGCAAAAAGATCAATATCTGGACTGATAAAATCATGAATAAGGACCCAATTGAAGACAGAGCCTCCATTAGAGCGCTGCGATGCTGGATGGAGAGAGAGGGGCTGTGTTCGTTGTGGGATCTTTCTCTTTGGAGCGATTCTGTCTGGGCAGGTTGGAAACGTATTAAGGTGCCGGCTCAACTGACCAACGAATGGTCCACGCTGCTTGACCTCCTTCATGGCTTGGCGCCCACGCGTGTGAGGAAAAGAGATATGAAAGGCTGGGGGCCGAATGCCAAAGGCTACGCTGTCTCCATGGGATATACCAAGCTGAAAGAGAGGCCATACGTCCCCCCTGACCCTGCACCTTGGCAGGGGGTCTGACATTTTCCTTCATGGCCCAAAGTCGACTTCTTTGCTTGGCTTCTCTGCCATGGCAAGATCCTAACGTATGACATCCTGCAGAGAAAAGGGTTCTACGGTCCCTCCATCTGCTCGCTGTGCAACGAAAATGCAGAGACAGCAGTCCATTTAATCCTTGAATGCAATTTCTCTAAGCAGATCTGGTTCTCCTTTATCCACAATTTGGATCCCAACTTTTTGCTTCCTTGTTCCACTGCTGATCTCTTTTCTAATTGGGCAATCAGATATCCTGGCCCTCCTCCTAAAAATCAGATAATCAAATCTGCATGGGCTATCCTTCCAAAGTTTATTTGTTGGCAGATCTGGCTAGAACGAAACAGAAGAATTTTCAGAACTATTAAACAGAATCACAAGGTCTTAGAAATCAAGATTAAATGTCATTTAAAGGAGTGCTTGACTGATATAAAAGATGATTCCAATCTTAGCCAACAGGACATTGCTTGGGGATCATTCCTTGACTTGCAATTTCAATCAGCAGTTAGAAACGTCCCTCCTCTCAAAGACTAGCAAATAAGGAAATCTGAAACTGACTTTCAAGACTGGCTCAAATTGCACTCAAGGCACTCTCTCTTTTTTGATGGGGCAGCAAAGGGCAATCCGGGCAAAGCTGGTGCAGGAGGTGTTGTTGTAAGTCCAATTGGGGAAAAAATTCATACCTTTGCTTGGGGGCTTGGACTTTCATCCAGCATTCAAGCTGAGGCTTTGGCCCTCTTTCAAGGCCTCAAGATCCTCAAAGATTTAAATATAAGTGAAGCTAATGTTATTGGTGATTCCCAGATCATTATAAACGCAATGGTTTCCAACTCCCCAGCCTTGGATCTCAAACTAGCAAGGCTGATATCCATAATTAAGGGTTTGGAAAGCGCTTTTCAGAAGTTGAATTACTACCATGTGCTGAGAACTCATAATAAAGAGGCGGACATTGAAGCCAACAAAGCTGCCCTCCTCTCTGTCGGGGTCAAGATGAAAGACGAAGAAGAATCATGGGAACCCATCCCATAAGCTGATTGTTGTCATGTTTTACTGCTTGCTCTTAAATAAATTTGTTTGTATCTTCAAGTTGGGGAAAATCTCTGAAATCGAATTTATAGATTTCTTATCATGGAAGAAGTCTGCAAGCTTTGGCTGCATTCTCATTCTTAGCAGTGAGATGCAACAGGATTTAGACATCCTCAATGTAATCAGATTTTCGGCATTCAGGCCAAGATGAATATAAATACTCCATAACCCGTTTCGTCAAAAAAATAAAATAAAAATATTAGATGTATCTCTAAAACCACTTCTAATAATTCATATGCAAAATGCAAGTAAACATAATAATCTAGATTGTCAAGCTCATTTTCTAGAATGGTTGTTGAGCTCGAGCTAATTCCAAAAGCATTATTTTGGTCAGTAGACATCTTGGTATTAGCAAGCATGTCTTCAACATTTTCTTTTAATACCTCAAGTGGAAGCTCATCATCTCCATCATCTTGTGAACCACCATAATCCCACATTCTCGTGGGTCCATTTTTGTACTCTAGTTGTTGTTGAGATAACAAGCGTAGATTTGAGTGTACAAACACCAAATCTTGTGCCATTTTTGTGCCTAAGAAATTCCTCTTTGTCGAATGTATAAAAGCATATTCATTCCAGTTTCTTTCACATGTGAAAGTAAATTAACATTATGTTAGCAATAGACATCTTAAATCTTAAAAGGAAAATAATCCAAAATAAACATTAGACTTAATTGCTTAAACAATAAATCAATACATTAAAGGTATTTGTTATTAGGCATACCTGTGAAAGCAAACAGATAGCTAACTGATGAAGCAAGGGAGTCCCTGTACCATATTGCATCCAGAAGTCTATGGGTCCAAGTTGTTCTCTGTTGTATGCACATACTTCATTTGTAAAGTGGTCATCTGATCTCGAAAGCAATGCGATCCTGACGATCGTAACACCTACTTATAAAAGTGTTCCAATTTTGCATCACCTCTACATCTGAAGATAGTTTCTTATGAAACCATTTAGGATTGAGTAGGAAAGCAATTGAATGAAGAGGGCTATGAAGCATTTTCCACCTTGTCAGACTAAGTTCCTACAATTCATTTTTGGTGTCTTTGTCGATCCTAGACTTTTCATCTTCCATTATGTCATGAAGCTTCTCTCTTATTTGATCCATACTCTCAAACACATCCCATAAGCATGGTTGATCACTATCAAATATGCGAAGGGTGAAAACAATAGGTGTAACGAGGGTGACAATATCCTCCACTCTCCTCTAGAAATCCTTTGAAAAAAGGCCAATAATAATGTCCTCAACTTTTGGGCCATCCCCAATATGAGAACACTTCCACCTATGTCAATCAATTGATACCACAATCTCTCTCAAAGATTGATGCATTTTAATAAGGCGCTGAAGCATAATGAATGCAGATGCAAATCTAGTCTTGACACATCGAAGAAGTCGAAGATTTGCATATTTTCTATAAATAGCTATCAAAGTTGCATGATTAACAATAAGATTTTGTAGCATCTTTGCTTCAATTATAGATTTTCAAGAGTAAATTAATGCAGTGCACAGAACAAGGAGTCAAAAAAACTGTTGGGTATTCATCCTCAATCATTCCCCTAGTAAGGACATTGTTTGAGGCACTGTCTGTAATAATTTGGACCACGTTTTCTCTTCCAAACTCCTCTGTTGCCTCTTCGAAGAGACCCATTAGATATGGACCATCTTTTGTTTTTCCTGTGTTATCATGGAATTTTAAGAACATAACTCCTTTTGGGCTAGAAACCAAAATATTGATAAGGGGACGATGGCTGACATCTGAGACAATGAAGACCCTAGATTCCTTCCATCTATCTTTAATGTCATGAAGTCTAGCTTCAACCTGAGCCCACTCTTCAAATAACACTGTTGTCCTCATCTTTTCGTAACTAGGAGGCTTGTAACCTTTAGGAGCAGTGTTAACTAGATCCCTCACCATTTTCTTCCAACATGGAGACCTGCAAACATTGAAAGCTATGCCATTTGTGAAAAAAAATCGTCCAATGGATGCATCAAGATTTCCCTTCCCTTTTACATCCCATAAATTTTCAAGGTGGGAAACATAAACTTGATATTGAGAATAAGAGTGTGGACCACCAACTGTCAATCCACTCGAATTGTTGTTGGTTTGAATTAAACCTTCAACAATATGTCTCAACTTTTCAAGTTCAATAAATTGCTTATGTAGAGAAGCTTCCTTTGTTTTAGGTACACTCACATAAATTTATTCGTTCTTTTTTCTCCATTTCAAGTAAATGCCATCGAACACTTCCTACATTCCCTGATTTTTATTTTTTACAATAAGGGCAAAACCAAACCTTTGAACCAGTTGTTCCACTTGCTCCTCCACTATAAGATTGAGTGCATTTCACAGTTGCCCATAGCCTTGCTTCAAAGGCTTTTTGTGCTTCTTGATATTCATTGCTTTGGATTTTTTTGACGCCACTACGGAATATTTCTACTAGGAAATGAGCGGTCTACTTTGTGAAGTTGATGAACTTTTCTCCATTGCAATGGGAAATGAGTGGGATAAAGAATAGATAATTCTCTGCCACAACCAATTTTAATCTGCACAATTTATATTTGAAAAACAGTTTAAAAAAACCGATAATTAGGAAAGGATAATTAACTAAAAATTTGAAGAGATAAATTTATTCACTTGCATAGTTTGAATGTACTACACGAGGGACTATACTCTTAGAGAAATCATAAATATACTCACGAGGGACAAATTTTTATTTTTATTTTTATTTTATTATTATTATTATTATTATTATTATTATTTTTTAATTTCTTTTTCTGAATTTGTCTACTCCTATTATTGATACAAAAAATTTACAGTGAGGCAGTGGCCTCGAGAAGTTTAGCCCAGAGATGCAGCATTCGCCCATTACAAAACTGAAAACTGACCAGAAGAACTTCAAAGACCATGACAGTGTCTAGCCCAGAGATGCGGCATTCGCCCATTACAAAACTGAAAACTAACCAGAAGAACTTCAAAGACCATGACAGTATGACTGGACCCATACAAATAAGCAGATAAGTGCCGCCCATTACAAAACTGAAATCTGACCAGATAAGCTTGAGAAACCATAACAGAAACCCAAACAAACAAGCACATAAGTGCCGCCCTCGCAGGGAAAACCGACAATTGAACCTTAGAGTAAAAGTCTGAGCATGAGAACTGATGAGCATATGACTACTATAAGACAAAAGGGAATTGAGCCCATTCAAGCAACAGGGATTCAAAAACCTTTGAACGCAGACCTGATTAAGAATCTTGAGAAGTGGGAGGCGACTCTTCAACGATGCGGCATGCATATTTGTAGGGGTCTTCTTCCTCAGCAGGATGGCCTTCCTTGCTTGTGAAACAACCACTAGTGGGGATGCTCGGACCAACCTGAAAGCTCACGTCCTGGGGAGCAATGCCACTAGGATCCTTGCTCTGCTTGCTATCTGTCGGAGGAGTGCCCTGCCTATCTTCCGCCTTCTTCTCCAGAGTCACCCCCGGAGTCGCGGCAACCATACCCGAAGTTTCCTCTTGAAGCACAATGGTAACAGTCACCATGAAAGAGGAATGACTGAAGGTACCGAGGAACCGAAATTGAGCTGTATGAGATTGCACAGGGGTGGAATGGTGAGAGCGCGCCTCTGAATTGTGCTGCCCACGACCCCGTCCACGACCACTCTTGGTGTCGTGAACACGGTCAGTGCAGAAATCCGAGGAGTAGGACGAGGAGTCAGAGGTTGAGGAGGAGGGCTGGAGGACCACTCGCCCACGAGAACTTCCCCGCCTGCAACGCATTCTTCGGCGTAATCTAGGCATGATGAGAAGAACAGGCAGCGCAAAGCAGTCAGCAATACTGTGAAGGCAGGGGAGGGCAGAAGGGGGCCGAGCTTCAGCCAGCAAAGGAGCTCTGGAGATGACAGAGGTCGAAAGGTGACTGAGTTTGCAGAAAGGACTTTGTGAAACATGAATACCCAACATCAAATCGATGCAACACTCCAAAGCGCAGCGCTTCCTAGTGCTGGTTCGAGAGCGAGGCTCTGCAGCTACAAAGGAGCAATTCGAGCGCAGGGGAGGAGCGTGAATGAGACTATGGGG
This sequence comes from Pinus albicaulis, assembly GCA_034641835.2. Classification (NCBI taxonomy): domain Eukaryota; kingdom Viridiplantae; phylum Streptophyta; class Pinopsida; order Pinales; family Pinaceae; genus Pinus; species Pinus albicaulis. The sequence continues at coordinate 15,521,441 of CM076579.1, read as the reverse complement.
AGGCGCCATTGCTGAAGAACTTGCGAGTTGGTGTGGAGGGACGAGCTGCATTAACGCAGCATTGAAGGTGGAGGCAGAGTGATTAATGACAAACATCAGGCGAGGTCGGATGGCGGTGGTAAGAAGCCACGCGCCAACCCACCACGTCGCCCACGTACTGATCACCAACCTAAACACCCGCATCCGGGATCACGAGGAACAATATTATTTTTAGTGTAGAATTAAATTTAAAACCCTTAAATTTCATTACTGTAATATTTTCGGGCTTAATTATTGTGGCTAGGATCTAATGGTGTAAGTAATTCAAGTTGTTTATCGGAAAGTTGCAAGCTTGCAGGTTTCAAGTTCATTGAGGACTTTAGGACATTATGTGTCACTGAACAATAATAGATGCTCAAGTATTGCTATAAAGGCTATCATTAATAAATAAGGCCTATGTCATAGCGTGATTACAAATATCGTAAGAAGCCTTAGTATTACAACAAGGTTACTTCTCTAAAATATTTACTATTAAATAAACCTTATTTTCTAATGATGACATTTATAGCAATATCTAAGCCTTTACTGTTATTACCTTTGGATATCTCCCTTAATACCCCATATTACCCTCCTAAGTACACTACAAAATTTCTTGAACTAGAAGGTAAATTCAGAGATAGTGAAAACAATGCATCTATTACGAGGGATTCAAATTCACTTCCATTAAGAGAAGCATAACCTTGATGATATCCCCTCCCCAGGTAAAGAAATAGAAAAATAGATAATATGACATGCACTAATTTTTCGGTTGTAGTTGCAATTTTCAATATGATAGTTATCCAATGTTGGATGTGCAGCTGCCATTCTTAACCCTCAAAAAGAAAATGATAGAGGGTGGATGGCGAATTATGTTTGCTTTAATTTTTATTTTTCAAACATTTCCCAAGTTTTTGTTGAGATTTGTGGCTTGGAAGGTACTCCAAACCCTAGGCTTGAGGGTTGTGGAGGAGTTAGCACACAAGTGTGGCTTGTGGGCGTGAAACCCAAGCCTGTGGGCTTTGCACCCGAGCATATGGGTGTGAATCCATGAGGAAATTTCGACATGTGATGATTTGAGTTGATAGAGGACACCGAGACGAACCAGACACAACGAAAATCACTCGAATCCGAGTTGTAGAAGTAAATATATGAATTTTTGAATAATTGTGTGGGTGAATGTCATAAGATCAAGTCGGCCTTAGTACAAGGAGTGCTTCTTGATAGGTTGGAGTCGTTGGACGTCACCCTAGAGAAAGCTATATAAAGGAGTGACGAGAGGCCTCATTCCACACATCCATGGTGCAACACGTCTAAGAGAAGATCTCTGTTTTGGCTGCAGTAGAGAGGAGCCCATCGAAGGTGAAGGAAGGCATAGTTTATGCCTCCTTCTAGACTTTTTGGGAGCCGAGTACCTACAGGCAAGAGGCTGAGGTCATCGAGGACAATTCTGGGCGGAAGTAAGGAGAAATGCATCTCTGTTTTGAGTCGCAGGTAGATGCTACTTCAACGAAGGAGAGAGGGGATGTTAGGGCCTCCCTTGAGACTGTTTTGGAGTGCGACTTATCTTGTAGCAAGGCCGCATAGGAGAGGAGTTATTCTGGGCTTATTTGGCGTTGGAATTCTCTCTTAAACAGGTCGAGTGGGTGATAGACCTATGGTGACTAGGCCACACTCTTGTAGTTGCTGTTTGGAGGGCTAAACAAGCCTAAAACAGGGTGCAGGAGCAGTCATTTAGGGCAGCGTGTTACCAGACTTGGAGAAGGGAGAGAGCCGCAGTGTTTTGTGGGTCACAGATGGTGGGATGTTGTGGGCTATAGGAGCACCCTAACCAGTGACCAGACTTCAGTCCATGAACAATAGTTTAAAGGTATGCCATTTCTCCTTTGTTGCTAGGTGTTGTGTCTAGTTTTGGACTAAAGTGGATGAGGTGTGTTTGTGAACATCCTAAGGAACATATTACATCAATAACTTATGTGTCATGTCAAGAGGAGCAACAAAAGGTTGCAGAACAAGGTATGTTTATCCTCTTTAGTTGATGTGACTTGTAGGTGAATGGATGTCCTGGAAGAGGACAATTTGTGAAGTCTTTTGGCAGCCAAGAGGAAGGGTTTCCTAGGTGTTGGATGCCTTAACCAAGAGCAAATGCTACAACAAGGATTGGTCACTCGTGGTCTGTTGGAGGGCAACGTGAGAGTGGACCAAGTGTGGACAGTGCATTAGGTGTTTATGATTTGTTGGAGGACAACCTGATAATGCCCAAGTTGGAGCTTGGTGTGCACCATCTTCATGGACTTAGGTGGTTATTAGAGTGGCAGAAGAAGAGCTCAAGGGTCTGATCAACCAGGAGCAGTTTGAGTAGCCCTAGAATTGTGTGTGGAGAAGGACATCTATAGCAAAAGATGGGCAATCCTCCTAGCCCGTATTCATTGTGAGAGATGGACTTCTAACATTGATAGGTGGCAACCCTCCGTGCCCTATGTTAGTTGTTCACAAACGAAGTTGTGAACAACTCAACAAGAGTCTCGATGTGTTGTGCTCTTGATGGACTAAGACACAACTAGTGAGCAGATTGGATAGCTGAGGTTCAGTGGCCAGATCGACTTGGATCGTTGATAGAGGCAGTGCTACAAATCGGGATCCAAAAGATCGGGCAGGTACATGGTATGACCAAGGCAGTTGTGAGGAGCTTTGCATCAACTAGACCGTTAGAGACTCAGAGTATTTTGTTGAGGGTAGATTCGTTGTCGATGGATTGAAACCAAGCCCCAGTTTTGTATTCTTGTACTAGGGATATTTGAGGGCCATTATCCCTGGTATGGGAGCCCTAGATTGTTGTATTATTCAGTTGGATTAACATAACGATGTTGGGTTGAAAATTTGTAAAAGGTTGTGTATATGTTGTGCACTAGTAGATTTACTGCTGTTTATATTTCGCCGTGCAAAGTAGACTTGTTGTGATACTTGGTTTGGTAGCGTTAGTGATTTAAGATTCTATCCTAGAGACAAGTATCGTGGAAAAACAACAGTTTGTTCCAATTAGATCATGTGGAGAATCAAACAATGGGAAGCATTTTCTTTGCATGTTTTATTTTTTGTGTATCATGTTATAAGCCCTTTTCCCACTATTTGTTAATTTCAAATAAAACTGTTTTTTGAGAATCAATTTCATTTGTTTCATACATGATTTAGGGAAGGAATTCTGATAAGACAAGGCCAGGGCCATTTTCTATTGCCCTGAAAGAAATCAACCAAATTCAATTCTGATAAGACACGGCCAGGGCCATTTTCTACTGCCCTGAAAGAAATCAACCAAATTCAATTATGATAAGACAAGGCCAGGGCCATTTTCTACTGCCCTGAAAGAAATCAACCAAATTCAATGCAAGTTTTTTTATGAACCTCTTCTAAGGCTAATTCCATTTTTTATTTCAATTTTTTTTTCCAACAAAACTCTTCTTAGATAGTCCATGGGGTCTTGGATAGATGGTGATTGGGTGCTCTGTTAAGGCACTCCTCGATGTGAAGTCACCGGTTCAATTCCCCGCCCCCATTGGGGTGATATATTGGACATGATGAAGATTTTGTCCTGCTAAGCTTACCAAAAAAAAAAAAAAAAACTCTTCTTAGATAAGTTTTAGGGCAGTAGAAAATGGTCCTTGGTCAATTTTAGTTTTCCTTACCTGAATTCCTTAACAAAAACGTGTGTTAAATTAATGTTTTTTTCTAAGTATTTGATTTAATTCAATGAAAACTGAGAAGTGGTCTGTGAAAGACAAAAAAATATGGGGATGAGATGCTTGCGATGGTCCAATTCTCCAAAAAACAGACTGCAACAAAAACAGGGGTTTGTTGCCATTGACTTTGAAGTTTATCTAAAAGAACGACAGTGGCATATCCAAAAGTTGATGGCCTTCATATTCATATTTGTAACTTGAAGTGTGACTATTTATTCCAATCCCCAACCATAGATTGATGGTTTCACTAACCCACTTCCATGTTTGAAATATAAGTGGCGTATCCAAAAGTTGATGGCATTCATATTCATATTTGTAACTTGAAGTGTGACTATTTATTCCAATCCCCAACCATAGATGGATGGTTTCACTAACCCACTTCCATATTTGAAATATAAATCGTAATCAAAACATCGTATTGAATCAATGCTATTTTACTAGTTAAAATACCTTTGGACCTCTTTAATGATTTTAGATATAAGTCCTCTGTTTTATTGTCTCAGATTTTTATTTTCCCTAATTTGTTTGCAGAGACACCTATATGCACCAAATGCCTGTTGGTCATGTCTTTCTTTACAACCTCTGTAACCCGTTTTTTAGGCACAAATAACATACAAATTTCGTTTGGAAATTGACTATATTTCTTTTGTTGTTTGGACGTTTCGTTAACTTAATTAACAGAGTCTCTCTGGAAAAAAACTTAATTAACAGAGATACTTGTGATTCAAAAAACACAAAGGAAGATGAGACTTCAATTACATAGACATGATCATGTGCAAGACTTCATTATGTCAAATAAAGGGGTGATTGGAGACTGCAGTTGTTGGCCAGAGAGTAATCTTTCACCTGGTGGCACTTAACTGCCTCTTTGAGTAATTATAAGCTCTGCTTTCTTTCATAAGACTCTGGATATTGGATTTCTTGGAAGGTTGGCAATCCTAATATTCGCATGAATTTTACTTTATTATATTATTTTAGGCTTGGTATATTGGATTTTTTAGAACATAGGCAATCCTAATATTGGCATGAAAACTTGCTGCCTAGTGTAAATAAAATCCCAGAAGTCTTCCTTTTCACAGTTACTTAATCTTGTACTTTTGAAACATGTACTCAACAACACACTAAAATTTATTAAGGAGGACAAGCATTTCGCTTGATTTTCATATGAATTGAAGGAATTTTTTTAATGGCTGCATCTATTCGTCTAGAAAGTGAAAAAGAATTAATTTTGAATGAAAAGGATCTTTTGAATGTTTGTGGAAACTTCTAGCTTAAGGCATCTAACATGTATCCTAAGGTAGCGTACGCCAAAAGTGAAGTCATGATAAAATGGTGAATAGTCAAGTGTGAGAATGTCAAAACAAGGTACCGGTGAGACTGGTCAGTATTTCAAAGCATCTCTATCTATACAATATATTTTTTTCCATTAACACTCATATCGACAGTTTACTTTCAAATATCACATTCTTGAGGCTGTGGTCTCTGTAGGGAGATGAAGGTTCCGTGAATTTGTTAGCCAACCTACAGCGTTGCGGAAGGGAGGGAAACTTATGATGATGACACCTCACAGATAAGAATCCAAGGGACACTAACTCAACCTATTACTATCGACTGAATCAGTCACTCATAATACCCGATCACTCATTTTCTCTTCCCAAACACCGATATTTATACAATTTGGCCATCAAATCCGCGACCCTTCTCAACACTTTCACCTCAGAGTCGTGTCAGCCACTCCAACATTACTTTTGAGGTATGCTGATGTCTACCCATCCGCGTACACAAACCGTGTACTTGAAAATGGTTGAATCCACTCAAACTAAAATAACTTATTATGGCTGGAAGCATATATTCATCTGGTAAAGTGAAATCGAAAGAATTTTGATTTATAGGCACATAAAATAATTTTGTATGTTAGTATTGAAATCTGGGCATTGAGTTCATCACTACGTTTTTGCTAGCCTTCTGATTATGTTGAAATTTGGTTACCGGAGGACAGGTGGTTCCTTAAGGCTTTGATCTTTGGCCTAGGGAAAAGTGTCCAAAAGAATTTAATTTTTCTCCTAAAGTGACTTTATAAAGTTATAAAGTCATATTTAATTTAAAAGTGACTTTAAGTGATAAAGTTACTAAAGTCTAATTTTAAAGTGACTTTAATAAAGTCAATGTGAAATTATAAAGGAAAAGTGACTTTGGAAATAAATGACTAAGTGGGTCTTTATTAAAGTGGGGTGAATTAAAAATAGAAAGTGAGATTTAAATGAGCATTTAATCTCAGCCCTAGATCTCAATCTATTTCAGCCATTGGATTTAGGGATTCCCCAAAAGTCACTTAGTGTTAGGTTAAAGAAGGAAAAGGAGGGGAAAAGGCATTGCCTGGCTCTCCTTTCAGTGAGTGTATTGAGAGAGGGATAGAGAAAGTTATGTTAGGAAATTTCTAAAAGTGAGGAAGGAGGAGGACAACAGCCAGAGACTTCACAAATAAATCCATACAAGAAGAAAAGAGGCATCTGCCTCCTAAGGTATAACTGTAACAGAGGTGGTACATTTTTCTAGTGAAGGAAAATAGTTTAAGAAATACAAAGGTGAAGTGAAGTATATTTTATATGTGATTTTGGGGTACGAAAATCGAGAGAGATCGTTGTTTGGTGGCATGGGGATTAGGAAATTTGTACAGACGTATAGCAAATTTTAACACCGTTTTCGAGGCAAAGGAGGCACGAAAATCGAGGAGGAGGTGTTGTGTATTCAAGATACCGCATACCGGGCACAAAAATCAAGAAAGACATTTAAACATTTAATTATGTCATAAATGTCCTAAATTTTTATGTTTTAAGTTTTTCCTATTTTGCACGTTTTCCAAGGCAGAGTAGATGCACAGAAATCGAGATAAGTACATTTATTAAGTTGCTAGAATTTTTGCTGTAATTTCTGCCTCACTGTAAAAAGGATTTTCAGAAATAAGAAGGAGCTTTCGAACTAGTTTTCCCCAAGAGTTGTAGGGTTTTTCCATGTTTGTTGGACCAAAAATCAAAGATATTTAAAATTTTGGGGCATCCATTGTTTTCCTCGTAGTTTTATCAAAGATTTCCGCATTGTGAAATTTTAATTAGTGTTTTCATAAAAATATTTATTTTTTTCAAATGCCTTGTTGAATGTATGCTATGGGAATGAGCATTTAACTTTATATGAGAAATAAGATAACCGAAATACCTGGTTGGGGTTATCAAATTTCTAGATGGTATCTTGTGTGCTATTTTGTCAAAAGTGCATGACGCAAGAAGAAAAATTATTAAAAGAAGTTTAATTTTTTACACAGTAAAATGGTACCTTTGTCGTACGTGTTATTTTTTTTTATTAGGGATACAAACATGCTGCCTTTGAGCTTGAGGGTGGAGGATAGGCTTCGGATGGGCATAGTAACCATGTTGTATGGAATGAGAATGCAGTACCTTGAGGAGGGAGAAGTCTGGGCTATCATGGTGCATACCGCACAAAACCCTGTTAATGTGCCTACTGATGTTGTTCAGTTGGCAGCCTTTAATAAAAAGAATAACAAAGGTAAGAGACCGATTCTAGATGGAATCAAAGACCATTGCATTCCTTGTGTGAGAGGAAAGAGATATGCTCATGAGATGTGGACAGCATTGACCAATCTCTACCAGAGCACCAATGAGAACAGGAAAATGGTCCTAAGGGAGAAGTTGAAGACCATTAAGATGGGTAAGACTGATAGTGCAGCTGGATATATCTCATGCAAAAAATACGAAGATGTGGAGGAAACGAGAGATGAATGCGTAGCTGAAGAGGTCATTCCACCCACCGAGTTGGTGCGGATTGCAGTGAATGGCCTTCCAGTCGGCACACCTTGGCTGATGGGAAGTTTGTAGCACACAGGGACCTTTTCCCTCGGGAGAGGTTTTGGGATGATTGTATTCAGACAGAGATCAGGAAAGGTCAGCTTGGGGCAGCCAAGCCAGTTGAGCAGGATGAGGATGTAGCACTGTTGGCAGGACGCAAGAAAGGCAAAGGGAAGAAGCAGGCTTCCACAAGCAATGGTCGGGGCAAAGGCAAAGGTAAAGGTAAACAGGATAACACACAGATAACACACAGAAGGACTATTCCAAGGTGAAGTGTTGGAATTGTCAAAAGATGGGACACTATGTAGTTGTGTGTCCGGAGAAGAAGAAGAAGAAGGGGAAGAACCAAAGCATGGCAGCTTCAGCAGAGGTTGAGGACTTTGCAGATCGTTTTGACCGGGAGTTTGGGTTCACTGCCAGGAGTCCACTGCTGCGGATCACCGCCATGGAGGCTGAGAGAGGAAGGTGGTTTCCTCCACTAGCTGGTACTTAGCCGGTGTATCCGGTATGTTGACAAGCAATACGTCATATGACAAAGAGTCCGGAGTACTTCTTAGAGCTGTGGAGTGGCACCGATAGAGGTAGTACTTATGGAATGACAGCGTTGTTAGAGTAGTCGGTGTGGGGACACCGACATTTGATAGGGAACCCAAACCTCCCTTGAAGGTGTCAGATGTTCTATATGTGCCAGGGATGAGGAAGAACCTCATATTCGTCTCAACATTGGAGGATAGAGGATATGAGATATTGTTCAGGAGAGGATAGGTGCTCATATATCCCAGGGGCGCTCCAGTTGAGTCAGCTAGATTGATTGGTGTACGCCATGCAAAGGTGTATAAGTTTGCATTTCAGCCCCTTTTGGCATTGAGCAGTAGTACCGGCAGCAGAGCTAGCAGTTCAGAGCTGTGCGAGATTTGGCACCACAGGATGGGGCACATGTATCATGGAGCCTTGAGGACATTACGGGAGATCACTACAGGTGTGCCAGATTTCAGTACTGATCACTTTAATACATGCAAAGGATGTGCGATGGCAAGTTTACCAAATCCCCTTTTCTCAGCGGTGACAACAGATCGACTGGGATACTTGATTTGATTCATTCCAACGTGAGCGGTCGGATGTCTCTGTTTCCTTGAGTGGATATGAGTATTATGTATTATTCATTGATGATCACTTTAGGAGGACTTGGATTTATTTCTTGAAGACCAAGATTGAGGTTTTCAAGCGGTTTCAGGAGTTCAGAGCTCTTGTGGAGACTCGGACAGGTCGAAAGATCAAGTCCCTGAGGTCGGACAATGGAGGAGAGTACACCCTTGGTGAGTTTGTTGATTATTGTGCGGAGGCAGGCATTAGGAGGGAGTTCACTGTTCCTTACAACCTCCAGCAGAACGAGGTTGCAGAGAGGAAGAACAGATCCATCAGAGGGGCTGCCAAAGCCATGCTACATGATCAGGGGTTACCATTGTTTTTGTGGGCCTCAGGCCTGCAACACTGCTTTATATTTGTAGAACAGGTGTTCGCATTGTGCCTTGGGGCATGTGACTCCGGAGTAGGCATTTTCTGGGAAGAAGTCTGATGTTGGTCATCTTTGTATCTTTGGGTGTATTGCATACTCTTACGTACCCAAGGAGAAGAGGACCAAACTAGAGCCCATTGCAGAGAAAGGTATCTTTGTGGGCTATAGTGAGACCTCGAAATCCTTTCAGATTTATATTCTCGCATAGAGGAGAGTTGTTGTCAGGCGGGATGTGAGGTTCGAGGAGGACAGGGCTTTTAGGAGGTCACGGGAGTTAGTGTATCTGGATCAGCCAGACCCTCAGGAGCAGCTGAGTCAGTCACAGGGATCCAATGGGCAAGGATTAGGAGGATCCGGAGGTACATCGATTACAGTGTCAGGTCCATCAGTGAGCAGTGGTTCGCAGAGTCAGAGGGGTGGTGCTTCGGGCAGCTTGCAGAGCAGTCCGCAGAGCAGTTCACTAGGGAGTCCATTGATGGATAGTTCACACGGTACTTCAGCGTCTACAGGTTCAGGTTCAGGCAGGAGGACAGCAGACAGACAGTCAGGAATTCAGGCTCCTGATGATGAGGAGTAGGAGTTTCATTCTCCGGTGGGAGAAGTGTGCTCAGGGAAGAGAAAGCCCAAGTGGCTTCAAGATACCTTGAGAGAGGCCACATCTGTTGTTGGGCCTAAGAGGCCGGTCAGAGAGAGCAGACCACCTGATAGGTTTTGTGGCTATATGGCAATGGTTGCCAACATCTTTGACTCTGAGCCTTCTAGCTATGAGGAGGCAGCTAGCCAGCAGGTCTGGAGAGAGGCCATGCAGGAGGAGTATTCTTCTATCATGAGGAATGATGTTTGGGAGGTGGTGCCGAGGCCTGAGGGCAAATCTGTGGTTACTTTTAGATGGCTTTACAAGGTAAAGCATGCTGTAGATGGTAGCATTGAGAAATTTAAGGCAAGGTTTGTGGCTAGAGGGTTCTCCCAGGTAGAGGGAGTAGATTATGAGGAGACCTTCGCTCTCGTGGCTCGATATACTTCGATTCGCTCCATCATATTGATAGCAACAGAGATGGGTTGGAAGATCCACCAGATGGATGTGAAGATCGCATTTCTCAATGACTTCATACAGGAGGAGGTGTACATTGAGCAACCACAGGGCTTTGAGGTGCATGGGAAGGAGTCCCATGTGTGCAAACTGAGGAAGGCCCTTTATGGCCTGAAGCAAGCTCCCAGAGCTTGGTACTCCAGGATAGATACATACTTGCATGAGATGGGTTTCACAAAGAGTGATGCAAATCCGAACCTTTACTTTATTGTGATAGGTGAGGAGCCTCTCATTCTGGTGCTGTATGTGGATGACTTAGTCATTACGGGTGTAGAGAGACTCATAGAGCACTGCAAGAGAGATCTTGCATCGGAGTTTGAGATGAAGGACATTAGCTTGATGCATTACTTTTTGGGTTTGGAGGTGTGGCAGGAGGAGGGGCATTTCTTCCTGGGGCAGGGGAAGTATATTGTGGACATCCTTGGCAGATTCCACATGGAGGATTGTAGACCCTTGTCGACACCAATGATCACCAACTGGAAGAAGCTTTACACTTCAGATTCTGAGTTGGTGGATCCCACATTGTATAGACAGCTGATTGGTTCCTTGATGTATTTGGTCAACACTAGACCAAATATATGTTTTGCAGTCAACACGATGAGCCAGTTCATGTGTGAGCCCAGGAGGGTGCACTGGGTTGCTGCAAAACACATTTTGCGGTACTTGCAGGGGATAGTGGATTATGGTCTGGATTATAGGCAGGGGATGGAGTGAGATTGGCAGGTTACACTGATTTTGATTGGGCAGGTTGTGCTTATGATAGGAAGAGCACTTCAGGGTGCTGTTTTGGGTTGGGTTCTTCAGTGGTGTCGTGGTTCAGCCGAAAGCAGCAGTCAGTAGCATTGAGTTCAACGGAAGCAGAGTACATGGCAGCCAGTCTAGCTAGTTGTGAGGCCATCTGGCTTCGCAAGATGTTGTTTGGCTTATTTGGTCAGCCGTTGAGACCTTCAGTGATTTACTGTGATAATCAGAGTTGCATTAAACTCACGGAGAATCCAGTATTTCATGATAGGTCAAAGCATATCGGGATCAAATATCATTTCATTAGAGACTATGTTCAGAAAGGAGCTGTGAAGCTTGAGTATATTCCCACTGATGAGCAGGTTGCAGATATTCTTACCAAATCCTTACCACGGGGCAAGCATGTCTACTTTAGAGACAAGATGGGTGTGGTGAGGAACACCTTCCACGGTAAGAGGGAGTGTTGAAATTTAGTTTGCCATGTAGCTACAAAACCTCTCAGGTGGTCTGCTCTCTCTGACCGGCCTCTTAGGCTCAGCAACAGATGTGGCATCTCTCAAGGTGTCCTGAAGCCACTTGGGCTTCCTCTTCCATGAGCACACTTCTCCCGCTGGAGAATAAAACTCCTCCTCCTCAACATCAGGAGCCTGAACTCTGAGGCCCCGTAAATATAGCTGTCCTCTGGCATTGCCTGAACTTTGTAGATCTTGAAGTACCCGTGTGAACTCTCCATCGGTGGACTCCCTAGTGGGCCCCTTTCTGCGGCCTTTCTGCGTCTTTGCTCGAAGCACCACCTACGACTCTGCGACCCCCTTTGCTCATGGCTGGACTGACATGTGTCGATGTACCTCAGGATCCTCTTGATCACAGCCCCACTCTGGATCCCTGCGATTCACTCAACTGCTTCTGAGGTTTGGTTGATCCAGATACTCTAACTCCCGTGACCTCATGAAAGCACTGTCCTCCTCGAACTTCACATCCCGCCTAACAACAACTCTCCTTTGTGCGGGAATATAAATCCGAAAGGCTTCGAGGTCTCACTGTAGCCCACAAAGATACCCTTCTCTGCGGTGGGCTCTAGTTTGGTCCTCTTCTCCTTGGGTACGTAGGAGTATGCAATACACCCAAAGATACGAAGATGACCAACATCAGGCTTCTTCCCAGAAAAAGCCTCCTCCGGAGTCACATGCCCCAAGGCACGATGCGGTCTGTTACTGGAGATATACAGCGATGTTGCAGGCCTTTGCCCTAAAAACAATGGTAACCCACGATCATGTATGGCAGCCCCTCAGATGGATCTCTTCTTCCTCTGCTTAGATTACTGCGGGGAGTTTGTAGAGAATTGTGAACTCCACTCTAATGCTGCCCTGCACTTACGATAATCAACAAACTCTCCAAGGGTGTACTCACCACTATTGTCCGACCTCAGGGACTTGATCTTCCGACCTGTCTGAGTCTCCACAAGAGCTCTGAACTCCTGAAACCGCTTGAAGACCTCACTCTTGGTCTTCAAGAAATAAATCCAGGTCCTCTTGGTGTGATCATCAATGAATAATACATAATACTCATATCCACTCAAGGAAACATGAGACATCCGACCGCTCACATCGGAATGAATCAAATCAAGTATCCCAGTCGCTCTGTTGTCACTGATGGGAAAAGGGGATTTGGCAAACTTGCCCATCGCACATCCTCTGCAAGTATCAAGGTGATCAGTACTGAAATCTGGCACACCTGTAGTGATCTCCCGCAATGTCCTCAAGGCTCCATGATACATGTGCCCCATCCTGCAGTGCCAAATCTCACACAGCTCTGAACTACTAGCTCTGCTGCCGGTACTACTGCTCAATGCCAAAAGGGGTTGAAATGCAAACTTGTACACTTTTGCATGGTGTACACCTATCACTCTAGTTGAATTAGCTGGAGCGCCCCTGGGATATATCAGCACCTGTCCTCTCCTGAACAATATCTCATATCCCCTGTCCTCCAAAGCTGAGACGGATATGAGGTTCTTCCTCATCCCTGGCACATATAGAACATCTGACACCTTCAAGGGAGGTTTGGGTTCCCTATCAAATGTCGGTGTCCCCACACCGACTACTCTAACAACGCTGTCATCTTCGAGTACTACCTCTATATCAGTGCCACTCCCTGAAAGCTCTGAGAAGTACTCACAGACTCCTGTCATATGACGTGAAGCCCCACTGTCAACATAACAGATACCTGACGATGCTCCACTAGTGGAGGGAAATGCACACTCCCTCTCAACCTCCATGGCAGGTGATCCTGCACTAGTGGACTCACAAGCAATGAACCCAAACTCCCGGTCAAAGCGATCCGTAAAGTCCTCTACCTCTACTGACGCTGCCATGTTCTGGTTCTTCCCCTTCTTCTTCTTCGGACACACAACTGCATAGTGTCCCATTTTCTGACAATTCCAACACTTCACCTTGGAATAGTCCTTCTGCGTGTTCCCCTGTTTACCTTTACCTTTGCCCCCACCACTGCTTGTGGAAGCTTGCTTCTTTCTTTTGCCTTTCTTGCCTCCTACCAACAGTGCTACATCCGCATCTTGCTCAACTGGCTTGGCTGCCCCAAGCTGGTTCTTTCTGATTTCTGTCTGTATGCAATCATCCCAGAACCTCTCCCAAGAGGGAAGAGTCTTACGTACACAAACCCCATCAGCAAAGTTCAGCCATGAACTGGGGAGGCCATTCACTGCAATCCGCACCAACTTAGTGGGTGGAATGACCTCTCCAACTGCTGCCAACTCATCTCTCACATTAGTAATCTTTGTGAGATATCCAGTTGCACTATCAGTCTTACCCATCTTAATGGTCTTCAGCTTCTCCCTTAGGACCATTTTTCTGTTCTCATTGGTACTTTGGTAGAGATTGGTCAATGCTGTCCACATCTCATGAGCATTTCTCTTTCCTCTCACATGAGGAATGCAATGGTCTTTGATTCCGTCTAGAATCAGTCTCTTACCCTTGTTATTCTTTTTATTATAAACTGCCAACTGAACAACATCAGTAGGCACATTAACAGGGTGCTGTGCGGTATGCACCATGACATCCCAGACTTCTGCCTCCTCAAAGATGCTCTGCATTCTCTCCTTCCAAACACTGTAGTTACTATGCCCATCCAACCTATCCTCCACCCTCAAGCCCAAAGACATGCTTGTTGTCCTAAATAAGCTGAAAATAACACTGCTGTAGTAAAGGTAAAATTTTCTGTGTGAAAAATCAGCTTGCTGTAATTTTTCCTTCTTGCTGTTCCAAACTGCCTTTTCAGCGAAATAGCTCTGATACCATGTAGAAATTTCAGTTTCCCACCCCGGTTTTAAGTTTCACCTTATTTCTCCATATAGTTAAATGCCCATTCCCATAGCCTTACATTCAACAAGCTGAAAAAATAAATATTTTTTGAAAACACAAATTCTGGAAATTTTCACAACGCTGGAAATGCAGAAATAAAACTCAGCAAAATAAATCAGCTACACAGAAAATTAGACACGCTGAGTTTTGGTCAATGTGACCCTGGAAAAACCCCCTACAACTCTTGGGGAAAACCAGTGCAAAAGCTTTTCTTTATTTTTTGAATATTGCTTTTACAGTGAAACAGAAAAACACTGTAAAAATTTCAGCAACCAAATTTACAGACTTATCTCGATTTCCGTGCTTGAACACCCTGTACGTTGCTGTATGGACTATACAGATTCGTACAATAGCCCTCCTCGAAATCCGTGCCAAAAAAACTACGCTGTAGTTGCTGTCATTTTCTCGGTATTTGTGCCAAAAAATAACAGTAGTACCTTTCCTCGAAAATCATGCCCAGTTTTGTGCCTCAAACTGCATGCTTAATGCTGCTGCCCTCTTCCTTAATTTCTGTGCCTCCTCTCTTGGAAACAGTGCCTCTCTTTTTTGTTGTACGGATTTTCTGCCTCGGTATTTGTGCCAATAAACGCTGCTGTACCTTTCGCTGAATCTCCTCAATGCTGTCCTCTTTCTTCTCACTGCTCATAAAATCTCCTTAGCTTTCTCTCCTCCTCTCTCAATCTGCTCATGAAAGAATGAATGACCTTTTCCCTCCTTTTCCTCCTTTAACCTAACCCTAAGTGACTTTTGGCGAATCCCTAAATCCAATGGCTGAGATAACTTTAGGTCTAGGGCTGAGATTAAATGCTCATTGAAAATTTACTATGAATTAATTTCAATTTTAATAAAGACCCTACTTAATACGTTTCTAAAGTCATTTTTTCTTTTCTAATTATTATCGACTTTATTAAAGTTACTTTAAAATTAATTACACTTCATCACTAAAGTCACCAAATTAGACTGATTTTTACAACTTTATGTCACTAGTGAAAAATTAAATTGGACACGTTTCAGGGCCAAAGACCAAAGCCTTAAGGACCACCTGCTCCTCCGCAATCATCAGCTATATGCTTTTCATTGTAAGAACTAATTTTCACATCTGGAAACAACAACCATTATGTATGACGCCGAAGCCACCTGTCATAAATAGCTTTTCCAAGAAACCCTCGCTTCATCGTTTCGTCATAGTTGATTCGTTTAATACACCACGTTTGTGTTGCTTTATAAGTAATAATACTCACCTGTTAACCTAATTCGTTACCATGTTAGTAGGTGTCACTATCTTGTAATATCCCCCGTCAAGACAAGGATCATGGTGGGATTTATGTTTAATCGATCACAACCTTTGTGGGATAGAGGAGGATTGCATAGTTGTTTGTTACCAAGATGTCACAATATTGAAGTAATATGTTTATTTGCACCAACTAATTATGAATGGCGACAAATGTTACATATTGGAAACTGTGTAATATTTTTTTTAAACATATCTACCAGAATGTTTGTAATTTTTTTTCAATATATGAGGTCATTTTTGAATGTATCATACAAAAAGCGTACTAAGATAGACACAATTTATGCATTGCTTGCATCCTCAAAGAAGGCTGGTAGAAAGCACCTCCTCTTTAGTGTAAAAATGATCAAAAGAAGTATTGCCTAGCACCATGATACGCGTAAACAAATGGAAAAAATTTACTATAATATAACCAGACCGAATCAGTAGAGAAGTACAACAAAAGGGACAATATGTAAACGTACCTGATGAAAGATTAAACAAAAAATATACTAAATCCCAAAATTTTCATTTTGACCAAACATCCGATGTTGTTGAATGCTTAGACAATGCTCAGTCCATTCACTATTAATTTGTTGAAGTACTGAGAGGGGGGAAGAACTGTATTTCACTTAATTTAATAATAATTGTTAGTTACTTACCAGATAACAGAATATATAAAGCAATATCACATGAAAAGATCAATAACAAATTATGTCATCTGAAAACAAAAAGCAATACTAGACAAGACAATATTTATCGGATGTCCAAGCAAGCAAGACCTCAAGGGCTTTTTACCAACAAGCTAGAAGCAATGATTTCACGTTGGCCCCTGCATCAGGGATAATGGCCCACCATAGTTAGCTCGTCCTCATCATGTTCACTACTGCTACCGTTGCTGTCACTACTGCCATTACCACCGTTGCTGCTACTGTTGTTGCCACCCTTACCGTTTCACTATCTCTGCTCACTGCTCAAACACTTCATACAACCCTGTCACTTTACCTGCACTTCAATAATTGCCACTCTTCTCTTTATCATTCTAATAACCATCAGCTAAGTATCACTTTCACCGGTTGCTATTAATATGACATTTTGATTTCTATCTGCTACCACTATACTGCATTGTTGTTAATACCTTAACTTAGTCACCTGCTTTCTACCAATTTGTTGCTTCAAATTGATTCTATATTATCATTGTAACAACAACATATCAACCTACAACATTTGTCTAACACATAGGCCGTTGTTATCTCGACATCGTAACAATCATATGCACAATTTCAAGACCGCTAATGCTCAATTTTCTGCTTCTTGATATTGTTAATATTTGACCGTTATATTCTTGAGATGTCTTTCTTCATCTTCAATTAGAGAAAATAAGGCCTTTAATAACCAACACTTAGCAATAACTTTGAGTCATATTTTGTTTCGAGAGCCAGCCATATGCAAGGAAACACCTGGTTCTACTTTAGACGCACTTTTCTTACATAATCGTTAGGATTTAACTATAAAACAGCATATATTGATGCTTCGTCGAAGATTTACCATCAGTTGCCTCACGCTAGTTGGTTTCCACGTCATTGCTACTTTCTTGTCATTATCAATGTAGGTTTTCATAGGCATATTTGGATATAATGCATCTCTAGTTTCAAATTATCACGGCTATTTCACTTCAAGATTAAATTATTGCAGTAGTTTCCATCTATTGTCCAATCGTCAGAATCATCAATAGCTCGTTTTAGTAATCTCAACAGACCATGAAACGTATTAGGCTACTCCTTTAGTCTGCATATCAGGTTCTGCTTGTTGAAAAACAGAAACATGTTACTTTCATCTTGAAAATTAAAATGGATTTGAATTTTTAAAATTCTGTCGCAAGTTTATTAGGCCTGCTGGCCCAAGAGACACTCATTCAACCCGCACTTGAAGGTATAACAGACTATTCTCATTTGGGAGAATAATGAAACTTGATTCCATACATTTCTGTCCAAAGTAAACTATAGGGAGGGCTAAATTTCGTAGAGGATAACAACGTAGGGGAGGCCAAAATTAGCACTGACATGGTATTTGATCATGGTTTTGTTACCGGTTTGGTTATTATTCTACTATTATTATTTATGATGTATATAATTGAAACCTTCTTCTACAAGAAAGAACTTTTCCGGTTTTCTTCTCATTGACTAAGCTTGCTGTGTGCCTAATTTCTGTGTCTTTTCTTGTCTCTTTGTTTCATGGTCATTTTCTTTATTGTTTCTTCATTCTTATTAGTTGATGTTTTTCTTCCAGAGAATCAAGCCAAATGATATTGAATTTAATGCCATGTGAAACTAATGTTTTATTGATCATTGAAGTAGTTATTAGGTGAAAAAACCTAATTTCACTGTCTCTCAGAAAACTGGGTTATTAAGCCAAAATGAAGAGCAATGAAGATTGACATTCTCGGACTATTAGACCAAAGTTTTGTCTTTTTTCATTTATCTCGTACCTTGTTTTCCTGTGGTATTTGTGAACTTTTGATGCGCCTATCAGACTCTATTAACTTTCCTATGACCACTTCAGACCAGTTCCTTGAGATCGACCTTTCAAGAACTAAAGTTCTCACTATAGCACGTGCGAAGATTTAGAGTTCCATGCTTCAAGTAAAGAACTGCTATCTCTTTCTCCTGCACACCCGAGGCTACATATGAGGCCTTGTTTGACCATGTTTAAACTCAACTGTGTTCCATCTCATTAGGCTGCTCCGACTCGACCGACTCAAGCGATTTAGCTTGTTTTGCTTCAATGACTCGTTTTTTGTAAAAATACATTAAATAATACCTTTTTTAGTAAAAAGCTATAATTTTTAAAGATTTTCATTCATGCCCAAACGCAAAGTATTACAACTTATAGTTTTAAAAATCGGTTCGACAAAGCTCTGACGGCCGAGTCAATCTAGCTATATCTCCACCGCCGTATCGTACCTTTGGTGAAAAATTCAGTTTTATGTTCGCTGTACCAAGTCACTTTGTGTTGGTAATAATTTGTTTACTCATTTTTTTGTTCATTAATTTTTAGCCACCTTTGTTGTACATCGAGTCGACGAAAACAGATATATCGTGTCGTAGATTTGAGGCTATTGTCTCAATTTTGTCGAGATTTAAACCGTATTTTGAGTCGTATTTCATGAAGCTTCGGTGAGCGCACTGGTTTTTTCTTGAGAGGATTCATACAAAGAAGAGAAACTGTTGGGAGTCAATGCGGCATCCAACAGTAGCAAAGCCCGTCTTCAACTCAGTCTTCTTCCAACAAACGGCATCTTCTCTAACAACCACGATAAAGGGCGATAACCGCCTATCTTGTACCAACGTGGCCACGCTTCTAGCGGAGATGGGTGATTCAAGAGACAAGAAGGTTCGTCTATGCTCTGAGGCGTAGTGATATTGTCTTGTCGTATGTCTAAGGTGACTATTCATGTTTTGTTGCAGAGCCATTTAGAGCTCTCAAGTTAAAAGTTTTTTTGACCTCTACATTACCGGGTATTGGACAACGCATTTGGGCACTCTTTACGAATGGATGTTATTCATGTCAGGTTAAAAATGAATGAAAACTAAAATTATGTTTGTTTATAAAAAATAACATTTAATGTATTTTTTACAAAGACCGTGTCATTGAAACCGAACCTACGAGTTGATACCGAGTCGTAGTCGGAGCCAAACCTCTACTGCCGAAACTGTAGTCCGATTTTTAAAACACTCGATTACAATATAGACAAAAGACAACATATGATCAAAGGAGGCTCATGAATATATCCATTATATCAAAATTGCACCCAATGCACCGTCCAATACATGATGATGATATAGAGATGAATACAAAACACATAAACAAGGAGGTTCTAAATGGCCTCCACAACAAAACATGAATAATCACTAATGCTAGCAAACCTAGACATCCTACAAGCCAATGTCCTCTTCCTCAAACTCGAAATCCGCAGGGGGAAACTACTCGCTCCTCCTCCGAATCAACATCCTCAATTGGAACTATAGCCCTACCACCCCGAGATAAACGAATTATGCGCCTTCGTCGTGGCCGACTAGAGGAAGTGCCCGCGTCCGTGAATCGGAGGGTTTGGGACTGGTCCGTTACTGCGGATCCGCATTGAGCATAGCCTCTGGCTCCGTGTATCGAAGTCCATCCCCACACCAATATCCTCATTAGAGTCAAACTCGGTGGAAAAGTCTTCTACTACCCAATCCGATGTTGGATCAATATCCTCCAACAATGGGATTTGAATCAGCTCTTGTTCCGCAATTGGTTGCGTCT
This sequence comes from Pinus albicaulis, assembly GCA_034641835.2. NCBI lineage: Eukaryota > Viridiplantae > Streptophyta > Pinopsida > Pinales > Pinaceae > Pinus > Pinus albicaulis. The sequence goes on along the minus strand of CM076579.1, from coordinate 15,501,530 downwards.
TAGTCGCGAGGTTGTGATCGACATACACTAGATCATTTAACCGTTTTTGCTCCAAACGATTTCTTGTGTGAATCCTCTCAAATACGTAACAATTGCGCTCACAATTCCGGTAAGCACGTGTTTAACTCAAAATTCGGATTGCAAACCGCAATTCGTGACAATAGCTACCAAATGCCTCCCATCATTGTGCGCAAAATGAGTTTCAAACTTTAGCTCAACAATTTATATCCAACTTTGAAATTGAAATTATAAACAATTATACAAAATAATAAAATAATATGAATTTGAAAATTGAAATTCTTTGTTTACCCGGCTCATCCGATTCCCTTGCAATCCTCGTGCTCCCGTTTAAAGGTACCCGTGGCTTCGCCGAACATACGGATCCGATTGTATCTTCAACTAGCCACTTCCTATGGGGATCATGCGATCAATGCAAATACAATCAATCCATGTCTAACCTCCTGAAAGCTCTTGTTTCCCGAGCTTATACGATACCTTGGGTTCGTAAATACCCAACAGTATTTATAGGGCGATGGAGTTGATTGTTCCATCTCTCGATCAATGACCCAAATGGGCCCATACTTGTTGGTCCTCGTGTGTCGCCTTATTTTCTTCTTTGCTTGATCCATAGCCTCATAAAATGAAGCCCATAGCCAATCTTTCCCCATCCACCAAGTGCAACACCTTAACTAGTGGTTCAACAAGTTTCACAAACTTCCGTGCCTTTTTCCAAAATATTGCTTCATTGACTTTCCTTTTCATATCTTTGCCATCTTGTTTGCGAGCCCATTGACATTCATTCCATTCATCACTAGAAAACAACTTCTTGCAAATATTTCTATAAGTTGGGCAAGCATAGATTGCAATGTCAAAATGTGTTGCAAATCTAGTGATGGCAGCTTCCACAATTTCCTTGCCCCTTGTGTGTTTCCTTATCGCATTCAAAATCCATGAGTGATTGTAAATATATTTTGTGATGCTTTTGGCATGCTCTATAGTGTTCTTGATCCAAGCCTATTTTGCCAATATCCTCAAGCATGAGGTCTATGCAATGTGCAAGACATGGGGTCCACAAGATGGTTGGGTGTTTTTCCTCTAATAATTCACCAAGCAAGAAAATAGTTAGAGGCATTATCCGTGATGATTCCGAGCAACATTTGCCACCCCCACCTCTTCAACAACCTCATCCAAAAGATGAAACAACAAATGTGCATCTTTTACCCATTAGATACATCAACCTAGATCTTAGAAACATGGTTCCCGTGGGGCAAAAGACAAGAAAAGTTTATGATGGTACTATTCGATCACTCCATCCATCTAACATGATGGTACATCCCGTATGTGCCCATGAGTTTTTGAAGTCTTTCAAATAATCATCAATGGACATAATCTTTTGCAGCAAGAGATTCGCTTAACTCATGCGTAGTGTGGCCTTTGAAGCCCTTTCCGCAACATATATGGCATCAAAACTAGGTTCGTAATATGGTGAACGAGTAGCATTGAAGGGAATATCAACATCATACCACCATCTAGCAATGTAATCACAAGCAACATCTCTCACCTCTTTTTTTTCCAGCCAGAGCATCTAAAGTGAGCTACACTTGACCTCTACTTGGAGGACTAGGACCATGTGCACTCATCGATGGAGAAGAGGGCATGAAAAATTCTTTGATAGTACCCTTATTTCTCATTGCATTACAAACAAGTGATGTATGAAGAACCCTCATAATCAAAACTTGGGTTGGCAACATCATGTATCGTATTTCTTCTTCCTCCCAATTTCTACCTCTATTTCTTTGCCTAATTTTGTTTTCTCTCAAACATCCAAATTTCTTTCAACTCCTTCCTAATTTCCCCAATGTTTTCTCGCTTTCACATGGAGTAATTTGGCCTCTAAGACTTCCAATGTAGTTTTGGCCTATGAATGCCCCCTCTACCCCCCCGTTTCTCTTACAAAATTTGCAATGCATTTGATCATCAACTATTTCAAAGATATGCCCAAGAAACATCTTTCATTCTAGCTGTTTGGAAATGAGTTTTTGACTTTGGAAAGAAAAGGTTTAAATATGAAAATGAAAAACAAAAAAAAGACTATTCATTCTATGTTCATTTCTTTCATCAAAAACTATGTTTACCATTTTCAAATTTGCAAAAAAAAAAATAAAACAAGCAACAAAGATGCCGTATTTTAGAAGAGAAAAAAAAACACTTAGCCTCTAGCCTCCTCAATGCAGCCTCCAACAAACCAACTTCTCAATGCCGTCTCCAAAGCGGCCCAATAAGCTCCTCACCGCTACTCCAAAGTCGGGCTCAAAAGACTCTTTAAACCGTTTCAAAACGACCCACAACTCTTCACAAATTCTCACAAATGCTCATTAAAATTCAATGAGATAGATGTGAGGTATTGAGAGGGGTTGGGTAGGTTAAATAGGATGGGAAGGGGTTAGAGACACTAACAAAAACCTACCGCAAAATAAAACCCGATTTCAAGTCCAATTTTTTGAGATTTGGGGGCCCACTTCGCCAGCTTGGAGCCGTCTCGGCCCGTTTAGCTTGGTTGGAGCTGCCGAGTCGGGCAAAGAATTTTCTGGTCGGCTCGGTCACAAATCGGTCGCGATACCGAAGCGACGAGTTGGACCGGCGAGGGTATGGCTCCTGGCCAACTCGGCCGATTCCGAGCCGGGCCTAACCGTTTTTTTAAAACTATGGTTTGGACCTCTTGGAATTCTCTCAAAGACCTAGTTAATTTAATACCCTCATGTGAAGGCTTAGTGAAATCTTTGTGGTGAAAGTTTAAGTCCGGGCATATGTTTTGTACAACTGTAGCATTTTCGGACGAAGTGTTATGCAGCACTTTATCTCGTGACTTGTCTTATCTATTGTTCTCGAAGTTCACTTTAATATTCTCTCGTGGCTCTATCTCACATTTCAATGGCTTGTGTGGTATTCTTTGTGGTGCTATTTCTATTGCGAATCACTCGTAATATCTCTTTATGACTTGCACATTTGTGGTGTGTAGCTTGCATTACCTACAAGGCTCACACTAAGACACACACTTATCTCTCAGAATGGCTCACAATCTTCATAAATGTTGGCTCACATTGACTCGCACTACTATCTCCACGCACGATTACAGTCGCCAGGATCTTGATGGCAATGACCCTTGTCTACACTTTTGTGACGACGCGAGAAAAGTATTACTATTTATGTGATTCTATGCGAGGAGTATACAATCGCATGATACTAAGTATGATTTCGTGACAATAATGCTAATCTTTGTAATGTGAGATTCTATGATACAGAGACTTATCTTTGAGATGCTAAACCCTTGATGATACAGACTTAATTTATTAATACGAAGTGACATCAATCCATGTAATATGAAGCCCCGTGATGCGAATAGGTTAGTAACCTTATGAGCAATGCGAGTTGCTTATGACTTCGATCCAAGACACTTTTCGCTCAATATTCGAAGCTTATCCTTGATGGTTCGGGGAGGTGTGATTTAACTCCTAAGGTATGATAGTAATATAAGTTACTTTTTCTAAGTAATGCGAGTCTCTTTGAGATATAATCCAAGGCTTGAGTTGCTTTCCGAGGTATGATGCAAAATTATAATAGTGATGTGTTGTCTCTTCCAAAGGCCTGGCATGACAAGAGTGCGCAGTTAATTTCTCGTGACCATTGATGATGTGGATATAACTTTGATGCAGACATGGCGGTGACCTTGTTTATATGGCAATGACAATATGATACATGATGTATGATGATGGACCTTGTATATCGTAACCGTGATGACAATGACCTTGCCATGACATATAGTAGTGACACTTTGATGTATAAGCAATGGATCTGATAAGGAACAACAACTCTTAACAAGAAAACCCTAGGATTGATATTAATATTGAAAAGCAGAGTGATGAAGTTGATTGGGAAGGATGTGTAGGCTGATAGATTGATTATGGTTTGAAGTTAAAACCCTAGCGGTTCAAATTGCTAACCCAAGCCAATAGTTGTCAACCCTACCTCGATATAGAGGGTTAAGAAAATTTGGACTTTTTGAATTGATTGCTAAAAGATCTAACACTCCGATGATAAGGTTGATTTGCAAAGTTGGAATCAAGAGAGCTAAAGATCAAGTGGGAGTTATCTTAATCGAAAAAGTTAAGTATCTTGTGTTTTTATTATTTTAATTATTACCGACATTGGATTGTTCATGATTTGTAAACTCTAGGTAGGGTTGTAGAAATTAATGTGTAGATTCTAAATTGCTCATGAAATTTACTAAATCACAAGACTAGAAGCTACTCCACCGATATCTCTAAGCAAATTCACGATCGAGAACACAAATCATTAACATGCAAAACGAAACATCACACATGCACAAAGATTTATCTAGGGAAAGCAACTCGCTCAAAACCCTCACTTCACGCATTGCATTAATCAAAAAATCCGGATGAATACAATATGCTTGCTCAAGCTTGAGCACAACTCGCACATGTATCTTCTATCCTCTCGCCCGACCGGGATGGACCGTACATGTTGGCAAGAGATGGAACAGAAATGCAAGGTTTTCTAGCCTCTCGCCTACCGATTGACTGACCAATGCTTAGCCAAATTTTAAAGCCTTGAAGCTCCTAATTCCTCGCTCGTTCGTTGAGGAATTAACTCCTATTAAATAGGAAATTCCCTCATTTGGATTGCGCAATTCCTTTAGGTCCTTCCTTCCGATCGCATGCACCATCCGTACACATTGGAATAGTCTACAACTCGATAGTGCAATCGCCTATGGAATCTCCATCTCAACCGGGTAACTCGAATTCTCCGCATGCATGAGCTAATTTAAGTTGATTGATTAGTTATCCGGATGATCACCGAGAGGTGATTAGCGACCGCACAACTCGACCTTCCACAAGTTTCTCCAACAGCTTGGAACTAGTTTAATCGACCATAACTCAATTTAACCGAGTTAAATTGCTACAACTAAATTAACTCAACGTAGGCTTCTAAAATTTAGGAAACCTACCGCACACAACTCGAACTTCATGCCCCTAATCAAATTAGCCGAGCTAGACTCCTATTTTTTAGGAATCACCAAGTAAACCGAACTTGAACTCCATTAACTCAAATTCATTGTTCTTAACCGAGTGACAAGAGCCGTGTCACCTCGCTAATCTGGCCCAAGTTGTCCGTTGATGTGGAATTTCGAATCTCCTCAATGCTAACTAAGGAAAAAAATAAAATTGAGACTTTCTTGCCGCATTTTCAACACTCCTCAAAGAAGAAAGGGATTATCAACCACCTATATCCGCACCCGTGGAATGTATTCAGATGCAACACCTCTCACCGTTGTTGTTGCTATTGCAACATTTGCAACCGAGAAGCATAAAAAGAAACATTGATCAATCGTGTCTACAACTGCCTACTAGGAAATCCTAGCGCTCGCCGACTCGCTTATTGAGCCTCGCTTCCGCTCGTCAACACTCCTCTCGCTCTTCCCCGCAGGGGACCGATACCGATCCTCCCGCTACCGAATACCGTGAGCCCCCCTCGTAGCAAGGTAATGATCCATGAGGAGAATGCCTAAATGGACCCCTTCCCAATCCATGCAATTCTAGGACTAAGGATTGCATCGCCCCCACCTTACTCCTAGAGGTATAGCCGCATGCATGGAAAAATCTAACTTGCCCATACTCGTCGCTACCGCTTCCATACTACTCGCAATGAGTCCGATCTCCCCAAATCCCGAAGTACTAGCTTCCATAGGGTTACTCCCTCATAAACTAGACTTCGTGGGAAATCTCTTCTACCCCCTCAATTTTCCATTATTAATTATCACAACTCCTCTTTGTGTCACTAAACATTGTCTACCGATCTACCCACTAGAAGCCTTCTAGCTCCACTAAGAAGTGTGCACAGGTTAGGGTCTTCTGGATCTTTATGCGGACTAGGGCTCATAACCATGATAATAATAATAGTTAGTTCTTCGGTCGTTGTGCAGGGACTTCAATATGTTGATTTCGTATTGAATCCTATAATTTTCATGTAGAAATTAATGTGTAGATTCTAAACTACTCATGAAATTTATAAATCCTGGAACGAAAAATATAAATTGCGGAAGCAAGTTGCGATTAAGGAAACACAAATCATTTAACGTACGAAAAAACATACATGCTAAAGATTTATCTGGGGCGCAGCAATTGATCAAATCTTACTATCGTATTGCATTAATCGAATGCAGATGAATACAATATGCTTGCTCAACTAAATTCATACTGCTGTATGTTATCTTGTGCCTCTTGAACAGCCAATAACAGCGATTTTAAGTCTCCAGCTCTAATTCGCCGTGTTCATTGAGGAGTGCCTTCTAATAAATAGGCATCACATCATTTGGATTAGCAATTCCTTTAGGTCGCTTCCTTTAATGCGCCTTTCATCTTTACACATTGGAATAGTCTGTGATAGTACAGCACCTTGGAATCTCCATTTCAACAGTGTAAAGGTCTTCGTACCATTAATTTATGCTGATTGGCGATTGTTGAATGATCAGGTGTGATTGAAGTTACTGCTTTGCTGGCACCAAACTTCTTCCACTAGTTTCTCAGCAGGATTTGGAACTAGTTTGCTTCACGACATAACTCAATTTTAACTGAATTAATTTCTGCAACTAAAAATTAACGCAACTAAATAAAATTTAGGAACCTATTGCACAGCAACTTCATGCCCCTAACTTGGATGCTTGAGTTAGACTCTATTTTTAGGAATCGCTCAAATGAAAGCGAACTTGAACTCATTAACTTGAATTCGGTGTTCTTAATTGAGTGAAAAAGAGCATGTGCCTCAATTAACTAATTGATTGTCTGTAGTGTAGATTTGTTTATAATTTAATTGAGCAAAATCAAAATTGAGACTTTCTTATACATTTTCAACGAGGTTTGGAGAAAACATGAACAACAGTGCCAATTGATGAGAAAACCCCAACATACGTGTTGATAGCATACTTTTAGATGATATATGTTCTTTGATAATGATAAACTTTCTTTGATGATGACAAGCTTTAGTATCATATGTGGGGCAATAAATCTAAAGACATCAAAAAGAAGTCTTTGACCTATAATAAAATTCTTGCTCATGAAACCACTTGATGCAAAGTAGTACAATAAATACATTTTGTTCCTTTCTATTTTGTAGTCTGCAGTACATGTCATTATGTAAGGACAAACATAATTACACTTTTCAGCACTCAGTGTTATGTTAAGAAGGCCAGGAATATTCTTGTTATTGATGATTGAAGTGTTAGAAATGGATCAAAACAGGCGATCGACAAGGTTTTTGCTCCAAATGAGGGCATTATTAACTTTAAGCAGCTTTTAAACTTTGTTCATTAACAGCCTTTCAGTTTGTAGTCTTTATGCAGATCATTTGGTAGAGACTCTTGCAGGATAATTGATTAAATGGTAGAATGCATAGTGATATAACTAGAAAGGTTTGAGTTGCCATTCATACACTATTACAGGTTTGATTTGATGGTGAAAGTTCATAGTGATATGTCTAGAAGATTTAGCAGGTGTAGGTAGCCTGTACAAAAATTGATTCCATGGTAAAAGGCCCTCATACTTACTTAATTCTACAGAATTTGGCAAGTTTGCCATTCAACATTATTACAGGTTGATTGAGTGGTAGAAAGTTGGTATATCAAAGTTGTAGGTTACCATTCAACCACTGTTACAAGTTAATAGTTCTTATAGCTGCAAGGAAGGAATCTATATATGATCCACACAACTTGAGAGGAAACAAAACTCACCCCTAAAATGTCAAGCCATTTTATGTTCATAGCAGTCTTTATCTTCAGACCTGGCTGGTTCCAGAGTATCTGAGAGGACTGGTAGTTGCGATGGTGGATCTAGAGGATGTTGGACAGATGGATGAAGATAGTGCTTTCAAACAACTTGGTCAAGAAGCAGGATGATGGGAAAAAATGACCATGAAACACAATCATGGAAGACACAGACATTTTTCCGTTGCTTGGAGATGACGATGAAATCCTTACTGGTGGTTGTTCAGTAGTCAGAACTTCAGAACTGGAATTCCGAAAATCTTGAACTGGAACTTGTAGAAATATCTGTCTAAAAAGTTAAAAACCATTGGAATAAAAATCTGTATTAAATATTCAAGTTTGTAGTTTTAAAATATATATTCATTTACATCAATGTAAATCCCAAACCGATGAACCAAATATGCAAAGGTTGCTCACTTATATTGAATGTGGGGTGCAAATATGAAAAATATATTTAAAGATATAATGTTGGGATCATAAAGTTAAGAAATTAAAAGTTCTGAGGGGGTATACATGAACATCGAGGCTTTAAGTAGCATCTAGGTTCAAAAAGTAGCTAATTTATTTAATGGGTACATTACTCATTGTTATCATCCAAGCCCATAAGTTTAGGTCAGATTTCTCTTGGTGAATGACCAATTGCTGCATTTGATGTTATTAATCTACTTTCAAAGTTTTAGTGCTAGCGTTTCAATCAGTTACGCCATTGAGGAGCCTATTTTTCTTCGGGTTTTTTAATCTTAGATTCCACAAATGCCTTTTTGCATATATGATGAAATGCTGAAATATGAAAAACACTCCAATTTCTATCTTTTCTGTGTGAGCCTGTGAGGTTCAGTGGGTTTGATTTTATCACCAAACAGATCTTGAAATGGCGGTCCCACTTGAACTTTTGATGTTAAAATTAACGGAAATAAAATCTAAGTAATGTTAAATGTCAACATTAAGCTTTTGAAAAATTATTGGGGTTATAGCATTAATTTGTGCTTTTTGGCATGGTTGATTTGTGGTTTAGGTTGGTGCCAAACTGGCATTTCAGTTAAGTACTCATCCTAATCTAGATAGGTTGGTGCCAAACTGGCATTTCTGCTAATTACTCATCCTAATCCAGATCAGGGCTGGAACTGGACTTGAATTTCTGAAAACTGGCCTTGCACTCGAAATGGTGAGTTTAACTGCTATGGTTTGTTCCCTTATATGGTATTTGGGATTTTCAATTTTTTTCTTTTAATGGATCTGTCTGAGTAGCTAGTTCTGTTGGGGTTCTTTTCTCTGTTTCCATGGAGGTACTTTCAGCCTGTGTTTCTACTAGTTTTCTTGCCTTTGTTTTGGGAGGCATGACTGCTGCAAAACATACGAACATCCACCAAAGCACCCAGTATCGTTAGACAGCTAATCACAAGTATAGCATATGCTAAAACCTTGCTCATGGGAAGGTGCACTGACATCTTATTATTGCTGGCATTTTGGGCAAAACACACTGCGAGGTAGAGGGGGCTTTAATGATGGGCTATTCGCAGCATGGGTATGACATTTTAATGGGCGGGTGTTCATTGACTATGCAATTCAAGTTTGAACCATGTAATTTGGATTTTCAATATTATATTGAATATCTCAGTAAATTGTATGGAATTTGAATTTTGGTTCTACGTTTGTTGTTCATTTTTCAATGTTACTTTTGGACATTGATAATCGATGTGTGTTATAAACTTATAAATCATTTGTTTCTTTGATGTAATGTTAAATGTCAAACATGTATTGAATTTTTTTTCTGTGTAATTCTTCGATGCTCCCTATTTTTCCATGATGCCTCCCTCAAGCTCTCCTGAGATTCTCTGGCAGGCCCTTGGAAACCTTCCATGTTTCTGTGACCGTTTTCCTTACACTCCCCCGTCACGAAATATGGAATATCTGTTGTCTTAATTCAGTGCAGAGTCTACAAGGACATGTCTCTAGCTAAAGAGGAAAAAAGGCGTTTAGAAATATTGACAATTCATGAACCTTTGCAAGATTGCAAGAGCATTAATGCTGTTCTCGTTTTACAACATGATGTTTCAAGTCTTAACGGTGTGCTGTCTTGCACACGAGGACATATCCCTAGCTGGATATACTATACCAACCTTGGTTTACCAGTAGATATAGAAGCTACTTACCATTTTTTCTAATCAAGTGATGATTATGAAAGGTTACTGATTCTGCAATACCAATACGCATACAAAACAGAAGAAATTATGCTTACTCCTTATTTATGCTAATGCATTAATGTCTTAGATAATCCCTAGTGGGATAGACTAAATCGATTCTACTTTGTTTACCAGTAGATATAGAAGCTACTTAGCATTTGTTTTTCTTCAAGTGACGAATATGAAAGGTCACCAATTCTGCAATACCATTATGCATATAAAACAGAGGAATTTCTGCTTAGTCATTATTCATGCTTTGTGTGTTAAATGTCTCATATAATATCTGCATTCTCTGCGATCTAATTTTTGCATTTCACATCCTTTAATGCAGGCAGGTCAAACTGTACACATTGGAGGTCTAATGAGACTTGATGTGAATCAAGCTTCAGTGGAAACAATTTATGTCACTGTCTGGGCTTCGTTTCATATCCCACTGCATATGGGCAAAATAGAGAATGCAAATGAGATAAAAGAAAAAAATTTTGGAGAACAGTTGCAGGTATGCCAGGCATGCCCTTTTTTAATGCCCAGACTTAACAATTTAAACAATATTTTGTTGCAAATTAGCAATACAAATGTTGTATTGCCTCGTTGCTTTTAGAGTACGTTGTCTTGTTTGGCTTGTCCTTTTTTGCTGCCAACATGTTACTGCTGTGTGGTCTTCTACTGAGTTTTTACACCAGGAGTTCAGACAAACATTGTAGCAATATTGTTTCGTGCATTGGTTATTTGATTGGCACACACCTAGGAACATTCTTGAAGTGAAAATCATGTCTTTTTTCCATGCCATGCATAAACTACTCATATTGTCCAACTTGCTTTCTCTTTCTTTTCACTATTTTCATGTATGCCTGACAAACAATTCTTATGGAGAAGATGTTGCTTGCAAATTTTTTTCCATGGCGTCCATGCTTTTTGTTCTTTTCTCATCAATACTGACTGATAGCGGAAATGTATTTGATTGTACAGCCCCCTATTGGAGAAGAAAGAGTTAAAGAACTTGGGGAGTGGAAGCAGACAGAAATTAAAATATCAGGAAATAGTTGGGATGTTAATGCTGTGGATGTGGCTGCAGCAGGGCTTGGTTGGTTTTCATTGGGCATCAAAGGGAATGCAACTTTGGCTATATGGACATATGATGGAGTACATATTACAGTACGTGAACCTTTAGTCCTTGATAGGGCACATCGCTTGGAAAGCCCTGGATTTTTACTTTCAAAAGTAGTATCGCAGGCAATTAGCAAAAAGGCAAAATTAAAATCAAACAATTCAAGTAAAACTGAAACTTTAGAATCAGAAGAAAAGAAACGGGATGTTTCAAGTACATAAATATTAGTAGAAATGGATTAGTTAATGCTTTCATCTAATCATTTTGGCTAATTTGAATCAGTTAATGCTTTCATCTTATCATTGAGGCTAATTTGAATTGCAAAGGAAAATAAGCACGTGGGAGTAATATATAAAAGATTATTTCTCATATTAGAAAGCATGAACTCGCGCATTTCTATACTAGGTCCATATAAATGTCATTATATAAATGTCATCTTTGGAACCCAACTAATCACATTACCACCTCGTTTGGGCACAGTATTTCAACCAAACTTTAATGAGTTTGTTAAATGTCAGAGAAGTTGTTTTCCAGCATGATTTCCAAGACATCCTTTGGGTGTTAAAGATTTCTAAAAGAGTTTGTTAAATGTCAGAGAAGTTGTTTTCCAGCATGATTTCCAAGACATCCTTTGGGTGTTGAAGATTTCTAAAAGAGTTTGTTAAATGTCAGAGAAGTTGTTTTCCAGCATGATTTCCAAGACATCCTTTGGGTGTCAAAGATTTCTAAAAGTTTGAGATATCATTTTAGCATGATTTCCAAGACATCCTTTGGGTGTTAAAGATTTCTAAAAGTTTGAGATATCATTTTACCGTGTTATTCAAGGGTATGCTACATGGTAGTGCTTTACCACAGAAAGTGCATAGGCAGTCTAAACATTGCTTAGTCTAAACATGCTACAATTTCTCCCGGAAAACAATAGAAATTCTGGCAGATTTTTGAAAAGCTGGGTTACAGCTGTCAGGCTTCAGGAAGAAAACCCAGAGGCTTTTGATGGTTCTGAATCTATTTCTACTATCAAAAACATGATTTAAATACTGCATCTATGAGATTTCCTTGAATATTTTTGCCAAATTCTGACAAGAAATTCAACTTCAAAGCAAAGTTGTGGCCTTTCTTCAATTTTTTTAAACTGACAAAATGTATATCTATATCTATCCTGTATAAAGAAAACCTATTCTTTAAACTATTTCGAATTACTTGATGTAATAAATATTATATATCAACTGTTAATATAGAGATTTTTGAAGGGTACTATTTTACATTGGAATACTGACCAGTTTGGGTTACCAAATTGCTTTTCTACAAGAATGCTTGTTTTGCCTAACACATGTTAAACTTGAATTTCTTGAATATAAATTAAAGCCCATGTTATTTTGAAAAAGACTTTGGGTAATTAAAGCCCATGTTATTTTGAAAAAGACTTTGGGTTTATCATCGAAAGGTTGGGAATTTAGATAAATATTTTGGATTATGAGCACCATGTCTTTTACATTGATTAATCAATTGATTGTGCCAAGAGAAGTATTATAAGCCTAAGAGGAGTATTATACAGCCTGGTATGAGAGCGACGTGTGATTTTAGTTCATACTTAACACATAGTTCGTACTTCGTGCTTAATACATGCAGTTGACAATATTTAGTTAATAAGAAAACAATGTAAAATGAATTATTTACCATTTGAAATAAGGATTTGCTAATTTTAGATTAGGCTAATAAAATTTAATATCACTATTTAATTTTTAATAATTAATTTTCTCTAACTAATCATTTTGAAATATACATAATTTTAATTCTTTTAGAAACAATGTTATTTTAAGATAATTATTAATATTATTAATTCAGAAAATTAGTTATTATTAAATATTAATTTACTATTATAATTAATTAATATAAATATCAATTTAATAATATTATTACAAATATTTAATTATTAAATATTAATTTACTATTATAATTAATTAATATAAATATCATTTTAATAATATTATTACAAATATTTAATTATTAAATATTAATTTACTATTATAATTAATTAATATAAATATCATTTTAATAATATTATTACAAATAATTTAATTCATTAACTATAATAAATTATTATTTAATTAAAAATATTCTACACCAAAAAAGAAGGTTTGGTCCTTGAGGCATTTGATCCCTCTCGACGTATGATAGATCTAAAGTTAGATGAATTTAAGCTACTATTTAAATCTATTGCTTGATGCCTTGGTATAATGCATATGCCTCGATATAATGCATATGCCTTGACTTGATTGTTTGCAACGATACCCATAAGAGAAAGCCATTTATTCATGTGTCCTTTAGGGTGTATTAACGCCTCACACTTGCCACCCTAAATTGTTTTTATATGCACCATCAAAACAACGAACACATTTTCATCAAAACAACGAACACATTTTCTCCGATTGTTTAGCTAGTGTTCAAAGCTTTGAGGGTTCAACATCAATTTCCAATTACCAGTAGGATGGGAAATAAGCGTGCTCGAAGATTTTAGATTGAGAGAGGAAAACCAATTCCATTTTTGTCTATCCAAAAAATATGGGTTGGAGATTGTAGCGTTGTTAGAATTTAGATGCTCAACAAGTAAAGAGGTAGCCTTTTCAGCTACAATTCTAAGCCAGATCTGATTTTTTGAAAAATGGCTTTGTTACAAGATAACTAGATGTTCCAACATATGAATTTGGGGAGGGCTTGCCAAGTTTTTTAAGGATAAGTTTTCCAGTAAAGGACCTTGCATACACCTTAGTCCAATCAACAAAAATAGTTGCGAATGGTGAGAAGACCAAAGTATTTCAAAGCACAAGTCCATAATTGTTTGGTGAAGAGTGGTAGGACAAGAATAAATGAGAGAGAATTTCATTGGTTTCTAGACAAAGATCACACAGTGAAGGTCCTTATATGCCTATTTTAGAGGGACATTTTGCTTTGAGAAGTTTTTTATGAGCTAAGATCCAACAAAAGATATTGATTTAGTGATCCCATGTGTTCCAAATTTGCTTCCAAAGTTGAGATTTAGTAGAAGTCCATATTTGTTTGGTGAATATGTAGGACAAGAATAAATGGGAGTTAGTTTCATTTCTTTCTTGACAAAGAACACATATTGAAGGTCCTTGTCTGTTTCTTTTAGAGAGATTTTCTATTGTGAGAAGTGTTTTGTGAGCTAAGATCCAACAAGAAATTTTGATTTCAGGGATTCCATCTATATTCTAGATTTGCTTACAAAGTCAATATTTAACTGAAGACCCTTGGTAGAGAGGAGGGATTCATAACCTTTTCTCATTTGATAACCTAGACACTGTTCATCCTATTTGGTCTTCTTCATTACATGACTTAGAGCTCAACCAACCAGATTGGAAATCAGAAGGCAAAGAGTAAGTTGAAGATGAGAAGGAACATTTCTGAAGTTCCATCAATTCCATTCCCCATTATGACCCAATTTGAAATGTTCGATAAATATTTTTTACCATTATTTTCTATCCATTCTTTTATGGGGAGCAGGGCTTTCTTGAATCTTAATGGAGGGAAATTGAGAATGCTTTCGCCCCCAAAATTTGATATGAGACTCACTGCCTAGGATCCAAGTGAGTTTGTATCTTAAGAGAGGTTGGGTTGTTACTAATAATTTCCATGTTTATGATCCTTCTTGAACCAGTTGGGATGATTCTAGGTGGTGATGCCTCTCTCTCTCTCTCTCTCTCTCTCTCTATCGATCTATCTATCTATCTATCTATCTATATATATATATATATATATATATATATCCAGTGTGCTTATTTCCACCAACCATTTTGCTTTGTGATTAACATCCAAAGGAGTTTGACCCTCAATGTTATATTAATCAGAGAGGGGTCTCTTATTCCCAATCCATCGTGGATTTTGGTTGTGCAAACCACTATGTAATTAACTAAAGTGAAAACATTTGGAATTCATTTTCCCTCGCCACACAAATTTGCTTTTTTCTTATGTGATTGCATTATTGACTCCTACCATAGTCAACATGGTGGATAATCAAAAGATAGGAAGAGCAGATAATATAGATTTTAATGAAATTAGTTTCCCTTTCAAATTTAACTATTGTGCATCCATTGAGTGAATTCACTTTTAAATTTCTTGAGAAGGAGCCAAGAAGGATGGGGGAAAGGCTTAAGGCAGATAGAGATGCCTAGATAGCGAAATATAGACCAACCTTCTTGAATAGGAAATCTCAATACTATACACATGGAAGCTTAGATTTGATAGTTGATTGGGTGTACAAATGGCTCTTTTTCGAGTTGGATTGTCCTCTTGAGACATTTAGAAAACTTTGGAGGGCCTTTCCAAATATGATTGTGATGTTTAATGGGGTTCCACCTAGAAAGAAACTATCATTGGAAATTTGGGCATGGTTAATACTTTTAACCCCATTGACATAACTGATACTTGGAAGCTAATCTGTGAGCCTCTCATGTTCAACTTTATGACTCAATGATTCAACCATCAATATGTATAGAAGAGTAGAAAAGTGGAAGCCTTTGCAAAGACCTTGTGAAGATTTCCTCTTTCGAGTGAGATAAAGCCCTAGAACTAGATGGTTTCTCAATGCACCTTTACTGGAAATGTTGGCACATTATTAAGCCTAATACATTAAGGATGATAAATTATGTCCATCAATCATCACAAATGGGCATCAACATCAACTCCACCATAAGTGGGAAGGACATCTAGCTTCTTGATTTAAGTGGCCATCATTCTTCTTCTACCTTGAGAGCTTTTTGGAGGCATGTGAACTCTTTCTTTTCTCTAGTTGAAAGCTCCTTAGAAATAGGTCAATAATCTATTTGATTTGAATTTCTCCCAAATGGGATTTTAATGCTAATCCGCCTTGATCTTGGTGTTAAAGTGATTTTTAGCCCATTCTTTAAGCTCAAAATTAGTAAACTTTATTTTTTGCTTCCAGATATGGTTTTTGGATCCTTCTATTCTTTCTCTCCATGCGCCTAAAACGATCTTTAGAAAATTTTGATATTGTGTCCATTGTGGATTGAGAGGGAAGGAAAGAGGGTCGTAGTCTTCTTGAAGATGGAGGAGAGCTATTTGCTTATGATCAGATCCACTCCATGATATAATTTGGGAGGAAAATGAGAGCCTATGCTCTAGATAATTTCCGTGCATAAGAAGCTGATCAAGGTGAGTTGAAATATGCTCTAGCGCTTGTCTTTGATTATTCTAGGTGAATTTTCCTCTTGCAAGTTCAACATCAGTAAGATCTAGCTCTAAAATAAATTCTTATGTACATTTTGTGAAAGGATCTCTTACTATGGAGTCTCCTTGTTTATGCACACTTGAAGGGTGGTATTAAAATCACTAACAAAGGTATTATGTTGGCTAAATATTGTTTCCTTTGAGGAGCAGAGAGAGTTCCAACATTGAGCCTCTTCATGATAAGCTATGGGAATGTAAATATTAGTTATATTTTAGATCTTACTGGAAGGAGTACGAAGAAATTGTGTTACTAGCCAATGGAGAGAACATTGAATCATCTGGAACTGAAAGGTTTGTGGCCAGAGTGTTCATATACCTCTAGATGCTCCTCAAGAGCTACCGCTTTGATGCCATTCCAAATTATGTTACTCTTTTGGAGAACTTCTTGTTCCCCTAGCTTAGTTTTCTGTAGTAGGATGATTTGGGGTTTTTCTTCCTTGATCGAGCTACATATTGTTGTTATTTTTCTTTCACTTCTTCAATGATTGTGATTCCAGGAATCAACTTTCATTACTCATTAATACACTAGGGGTTTCCTCCTTGGGGAGGAATTGAACCATTATGATTCTTGGTGGATTCAGATCCTTTGTTGTAACTCCTATTATGTGTTGTGTTTCTAATTCTTTCTCTTTGTCACCTTGTTCTTCTATTTTATGATTCTTGAGTTAGTCTTCTCCCTACCTTTTCCCCTTGTCTAATCATTATTGTGATGTTTTCCATTTCACCATTTGGTCTTTCTTTTTGTCTAAAAAAGTAGTAATACTTCCTCTTTAGGACCATCATTGTTTCAATTGTAGGTGGGAGCATCATGTCCTCTAGCGATGGTATTTCATTTGACTTTTCTCCACCTTGTCTATGTTCCTTAGAGGTTTTGTATTCTAGGTTAGAACATGGTTCATATATACTCCTTGAGGGAGTTTTTGTGACAACCCCCAAGCTAATTCCCCTTCATTGCAAAAATATATCATATATTTTGATTTTAATTAAAAAAGCTTGAGAATTGGGACATAGATTCCAGAGTTTGAGGAAGGAGATTGCTTGGGGTCTGAAGAAAGCTTGATTTGTTTTGTTGTAGCCATGAATGGTTGGAAGATATGCTTTAAATTGGGCTGATCATATTAGTTAATGAAGTTGGGAAAGGGTACAAAGGAATCATGCCCGCCTAGATAGAGTCCATAAGGAAGAAAGGACAAGATTAAATGGAGAATGGGTTACATAGGTAGTTGGGGATATTGAAGTCAACCAATAGGAAGTGGGGAGGAAGGGGAGTTGACACAACAACATCCCCACCACCACTCAGGACAAAACCACCATGAATGAGCAAAAGGAACATGTGACAAGGATGTTGGCCTACACAACCTAAATGGTTGCAACACAGTAGCAAGGACCCACATAGAAGGAATGAAAAAGTGGGGTATTCTGAATGAAACGAAGGGAAAAAGGAAACATTTGTGAAGAGAGCACTCTCATGTATTGAGGGAAGATTAATTATGATACATATAACAACAAAGAGGGAATAACACAAGAGAGCACTGCTGAGGAAGAATACCAAGAAACTCCTAGAAAGAGGGTCGTAGCATACATAGTTGCACTACAAAGAAGGAAAATGAAGCATAGTGCGGGAGGAAAAAAAAGGAGCACATAGCTCTGTGTTTCTATTAGAAAGCAACGAGTAGAGAAATCATTCGGTTAAGCATTGAGAGGTGGTAAGAATATCTCTCAGGTGAGGACAATAGTCTCTAGATTCCCTGCAAGGCTGGAGGGTGGAGATGAATTTTTCTGGATAACCTTAACAACTTGGGTGGAGACCTATTCCTTGGATTCCTGATAAGGAGAGTAATTTAGTCCCCTATGCTTTTTTTTTTTTCTGGTTTATACAATGATTTCTGGATTCACAGGATTGGGTGGAACCAATGTGTGAAAGAATTGTTGAGGTTGGAGGTGTTACACCTATAGATTCCTTCATTCGGTTTAGGGTGGAGGTGGTGAACCTTTAGATTTCTTGCTTGCTCGAGGGTGGAGGTGTGAGCCTCAGGATTCCCTTGCTGATTTGAGGGTGGAGGTATAAGCCTCCAAGTTCCCTTGTTGATTTGAGGGCGAAAAACTCTAGATTCCCTTGTCTAGCTTGTGGGTGGAGGTGAGCCTCTCGATTCCCTGTTTCACCCTATGATAGTGTTAGACGGACAAATCCCTCTTGCAGACAAGACCGATCTCCCTAGTATCCTAAGGATATATAGAAACAAACAGACAAATGTAGACCATTTTCTCTAGACCATTTTGCTAAAGAATTATTTATTAACTATGGAGAGATGCTCCTACCTGAAGTCTAACGCTTTAATCGGTCTTTAATCCAGTGGCTCCAGAAGGTATTGATTCAGCGTATAAATCTGCAATCAAAGACAAGCAAACACGATCAAAAACATCTGCAAGATATGATAATTCAAAAGCAATAATCTATATTAGTGATCAAGGAATCCAAGAATTAAATTATTCAAAAGATAGATGAACAACTCAATGAGAAAATAGAATCCATTTGTATTAACTTTGAATAAAAGAAGAAACCTTACAACCTTGACGCTTTGATGTTTGTACAGGTTCTTCCGGGGTCCCGAACAGCCGTTTTCCTCAGTTTGACAAGACTCCAACTCTCTGAATCAGCATAAGACTATGGCCATGAGTATGTAATCTCTCTCATGCCAATGATGCCAAATGTGGAGAGTATAATTTCTTCAGCAATTCACCTCAAAACTACTAAGTTCTAAGTACCCTTGAGACTGAAACATGGTCTCAATTTATAACAGAAGGGAAGTAGTTTCAGCTCCAAAAATGAAGGGATAAAACCCTCTCATCATGGGATTTCAGCTCCAAAAACCAAGGGATAGCTTCATTTATGAAGGGATAAAGGTTCATGAATGGAAGGGGCGAAGCTCGACCAAATAGCGCTTCTAGAAGGCCCCAGTTGGGAGAATATTCAACTAGCTGGGCTTCTAGAACTTACTTTTCTCTTTATTTTACCTTTTACAGGGGTTCGCAGTTTTAATGAGCAGAACGTGCGGAAAGTGCTGCAGGTTTTATAGCAATAAACTGCGGTACCGCAGGAAATCACTAGGAAAAGTGCGGAGTTAGGCTTTTTAGGGTTTTAATAAGCTTTTTCCCAATTCAAGGACTTGATTTAGGAACTTTATGTTTTTAGACCTCTAAGGGAGCAATAAATAGGTAATGATGAACCCATATAGACAACTAAACATCATGGTGACAAATTTTAGTGTAACAGATTGCCCCCTAAAGTGCGAAGTTTGAAGAGTTCTGAAGAGTGAAGTGCTTTATCATTCTGAGGATCGGGCTGTAGGCACACCGGTTGAAACCCTGAAAAAACATTCAATGCAACCATATATATATATATATATATATCATCGTTGAGGTATGGATTCCCATACTCAGATCAAAACTAACTACATGTTTTGATACAAAAATTATTTTAGAATTACATGAAGTAGTAGACACAACATGGATGCAACCGTCTGTCATAAGTAGTCTACTGTATGATGAATAATAAAACTCCTTGCAGCCTGGATGGTGGAAACTAGATCTAGGGTCTTGATTCCTGCTTCTCAAACTAGTACGATTCTATCCATGCGATTGATTGTGTCAAAGTCGAACATGGTAGAAACCACTTGATTACCAGTCAATGATGTGAAATGTTAACAAGTGTGAGATAAACCACCAATAATGAAAATGGTTCTCAAAGTACTCAGTACAATCTATGAAATTTGAATTTGTGATCTGAAGTCGAACATTTCGTAGAATCGTTCGATTGAAGGTCAAGGATGCAACCTATCGTCGAAGGTGAGAAACCTGCGATTAGGGCATGCAAGCTCCAAGGTACTGTTGGGATTCTAGATCAACTTTCTAGATGATGAGCTGTCGTCGATAGAAAGTGATCCATCATAGGAAAGCTCACGACACGAAACCATTAGATCAAGTTTTGAAGAAATTTTAAATAAGGACTGACTCAGGGATGGTCAACGCAAATGGAGACAAATGTTTGCAATGAATGGTTTATTAAAGTGATCTCTTGAACACATAATGACACTGCAGATGGTAACGATTGACCTAAAGCTAATACCTAGAAACTGGTTGAAGACTTTCAATGTGGTTTGATTAACTTCTTGGTCAAAGGATTTTCCCAACCCAAAAATGAATGTGACAAAAGTGTCGTGTTCAAGAGTGGTATACAACTTTCTAAAACGAAGTGTGACAATTGGATTCATTTTCTCTCTTTTCCCCCACCATTTCTGGCAAGTACCTCTTTATTTTTGACAAGCTTGTGGAGGATAACATTTGCTTGTTATATAAGCTCATCCTTCCGATGAGTCCAACTTAGTATTAAAATCTAACCCTAAGAAGCAGTGGTTTGTTCCTATTTATAATTTACAGGTCCTTTACTGTTAAGTTTTAACGAGTCCAGTATAGGTGAAACTCGGTGTTTTTCAATTTTAGGGAGTCAGAAGAAAAGAAACTCGGTGTTTTTCAATTTTAGGGAGTCAGAAGAAAAACTTAAGAAAACTTCGTGGGTGTACTTTTTCGTAAATTTAGTTTTTCAAACCCGAAAAAGAATAAAATAATGCAGCAGAGAACTCTATTGACCATGATTAGCCAATGTATACTTTTTTCGTAAATAGTCCATTTCAGTCCTAAAAAGGGGTAAACTTACACTGAAGGGACGACTGTTCATTTCCTTTAACGAGTTCGAATAGTCAAGTACTCAGAAATATTTTCATATTTAGAGAGTCTGAAAAGGGCTTAAAAGAGAACTCCAGGGTTTCGCTTTTTCGTAATTTTCAAGAGCCCGAAAAAGTGATAAAAGTATACTCATTATCAAAATAATCTTTTTCACTTGACAATCTTGTTTTCTGCACATAAACTCAAAAATTAAACATATCTGTTTCCAATAAGTAAAAACTTTCGAAAAATAGCTTTTTAAAGTAGAAAATAAATAAAATATTATTTTATTTATTCAAAAAATCTTATAAAAAACAACTCGACTAAGTCATTTTTACCTTTCGTGTTTAGAATTGAGAATTGAGAGCTCTGGGCAAAAAACATTCCGGAGGTGATAATGGGAGAACCAACCAGTCAAATCGAATTCCGTCGAATCCAGGTAATCCACAACACTCTTCTCTTCATTTTCATTTGTTTACATTCCCTTTTTAAGTTTTTAAATTATTTTTTGGAGGGAAATATGGTTCAAAATTTTGTTCCCGGGGGTATGTAGGCCAGCCATTGGTTACCTGCGGACCCAGATAATTTTCTTTGCCATTGGTTACCTGCGGAACTCGATAATTTTCTTAAAAGAAAATTATCAGCCTACCACATTTTCTATGAAGGATACATGCAGGGGTCCACATTGTCTTAATATAAAAATTGCGGGGGCGCCGTAAGAAAAAGAAATTGAAGAATTCTCTAAAAAATTGATAATTTTTTTTACTCTAATAGCTTCTAACCATTAAATGCGTCCATTTGCAGGTCATTGCACGATGTTGGAGTGGCGAGAATGTGAACATGAAGAGATATATGATATGGCCATGAATAATCTGGCCATAATGCGCACTTTGAGAGATTGCGGTTTATATAAATTTTGGGCCATTCAGGGTATGAGAGCACAGGTAGAGCTAATGACCTCGCTAGTAAATTAATGGGACGTTAAGGAACAATGCTTTATAAGCTAGAAATTGAGCTTGAAGATATCTACTTCCTCACCGGTTTACCAAAAAGAGGCGAACCAATCTCTTTGTTCAGGGCTAGGCAAGGTGGCCAGCTTATTGCTAGTTACAAACAAGAGTTTTGTAATGTGGAAGATGACCGCAAGGACAACCAGATAGACATAAAAACTATCATACGTCTCGATTTGAAAGTCATTGCATTTACTGTTACCAGATTATGTGGGAGTTCAACTCTACACGTGGCTACCAAGTCACATATGCAAAAAACTGTTGAGTGCTTCAGAGGCACTATCTTCAATTGGTGTGAGGGGGTGTTGACCAACATGAAAGGTCAACTGACCAGAGCGAAGAACTCAAAGTTGAAAAACTTTGGGTATGGAGCGATTTTAGTATCTTTCGCTTTGGAGAGGATTCTGTCACTTGCCCCTTAGCTGATCCCTATTGATCCTGGTGAACTCAGAGAGCCTGGCATGGTACGGTGGGTGGCACTAATGGTTTGCCATGGTGGCAACAGTTGTATAGTAGTCCGCTTCACTTCATCATACTTCTGTTGGTTAGAGAACCAAATCTTTGCTATTGAGGATTTGCCATATGCAGGTATAGACTTTCGAGGAGATCACGAGATGCCTTTACCTCCAGGGACACAATGGGATGAGTCAGGTAATTGAATTATTTTGATGTGTTTTTAATTATAATTTTTATTTGTTTTTTAATCGTCTAATACTGATAACAAAAATTCGAACGCAAATGTTGGTCCACGAAGACCAGCCAATCTCCGCCACTTCGAGAGGAAGCGAACAGATTTTATTTCACTGCCAGAGAACCAGGCAGCAGAGATTCTCACCGATTTAAAGTATAATTTGGAGAGGTTGACTAGAGACATTCCAGAGACTGTGATGGATGATATTCCTCTTCGTCTCCAGAGGCATGTCGCTAGTGTTCTTGCTAGTTCGGAGATACCTGCATAGACAGGCACGGGCTATAGTATATTATCATGATCATGATCATAGATAGTGGATGATCTTCGCAGATTACTGTATTTTTGTTTTTTATATCACTATCTTTCAGATCATAAGGTAGTTTAAACCTATGGTCCTAGACGATGTAATATTTTTTGAAACACAACTCTATCTATGATATGACTACTTTTGCCGGCTATCTTGTTCAACATATATCGAATGTTGTTTTAATTTACTTTTTAATGTCGCAAATGTCTATTTATAACATTATTAGCTAATGCATCAGCCAATGTATTTAATATTCTTGGAACGTGTTGATATTCAATGTAATCAAACTGTCTTTCCAAAAGACGAACCTTCAAAAATAATCTTAGTAACGCTGGATTTTTAATTGCGTATACTTTGTTTAAATGTAATACAATGAGTTCTGAATCTAACCTAACGATCAAACATCGAATGCCAAATGAAATGGCATCAGATAATAACTCAATCACTGCACTATATTCTGCAACATTATTCGTTGTTTGACCAAGGCTTACCCCATGCATAGAAACTAACTCATCGGTGGGTGAATAAATAACTCAGGCCGCGGAAGAGATATTCCGTGTACTACGACATGCCCCGTTAGCAAAACCAATATACGCTTGAAGGGATGTCGACATCTGCAATATCAAGAGTAATCAAGATAAGCATGAATAGTAGTTAATGCAAACTTAAACTAGACACACTCATTTAATCTAAATCAAATAATCTTGGAAAAATAACTAATGTACAAGTAAGATCTTCACAAAAAAAAATCAAGCATAATATCTCTTTAGATAAAGTCCATTTCTGGGTTTATCTAAAGAGACCCCGTCATAATCAATAAATTCGTAAGCCCCTTTTGCAAGCACTCGCTTGATAATATAAGGACCATGCCACATGGGTTCAAATTTGCTAGCTCCTAGTTTATCGTTAGCTTGGTCATATACCAATACTAGGTCACCTTCTGAAAAAACACGAGGTGTAACACTTTGGTCGTACTGAGCTTTAATGCTTTTTTATGGGGCTTCAGCTGCTAATGCAGCGGTGCACCGAGTCTCATCTAATTGTGTCAGGTACAAAAAGCGTTTTTCCTCTTCAGAAGTGGCTAGTAGTAACTTTATGGCTAATTGGAGTGACGGTATTTTACATTCAATCAATAACACAACTTCTAAACCGTAGACCAGTTGAAAATGAGTGAACCCTGTTGCAGTTTTTGTTGAGGTTCGGTATGTCCAAAGTGCTGAGAAAAACATAGTATGCCAATTTGATTTATGAATTCCAATTATCTGTTTAAACATAGTGGTTAAAACTTTATTGACGGCTTCAACCCGACCATTAGCCTGCGGGTAATATGGAGTAGAGTTATCATGGCGTAGGCCAAGTTGGTCAGAAAGTTCAGTAATCATGATGTTTAGAAAATGACTCCCATTATCATTAATGATAGCTTGGGGTACACCGAATCGAGCAATCACGTGATTGAATACAAATGTAGCTGCAATTTTTCCATTTGTTACAAATGTAGGCATCGCCTCGGCCCATTTGGTAAAATAATCTGCTACGAGAATAATATACCCATGCCCCCCGGCTGAGTGAGGGTTACATGTAATGAAATCAATGCCCCATTTTGGAAAATGATCGATAGAAATTATGGGGTGAAGAGGAGCTGGTGGTGCATGCATATTTTGATAAAAAATATGACAGTTGTGGCATTTTCGGACCGCAAGAATAAAATCTTTGAATAATGAAGGCCAAAAATAACCAGCGCGCAATATCTTTTGGGCTGTGGCATACCCAGACATATGACTTCCACATGCTCCAGAATGGTAGTCATTCAAAACTCTTTCAACCTCTTCATGAGTCAAACAACGTCGAAATACAGAATCCGCACCATGACGATAAAGCGTGTCTCCAACAATATTGTATTGTTGGGATTGGTAACGGATCTTTCGTCGATGTGAACGTGAAAGTTCAGGCCGAAAAGTTTGGGTTTGGAGATAAATGATGATATCCCCATACTAAGAATCTAACGTACTGATAAGAAACAAAGATTCATCAACGATTGGATGCTCTACCACAGTTTCTGTCTCATTATTCAAGAAGTCACACATAAGTTCGGCGAACACTAGTGATTTCTTTGATTTGGATTTTTAAAATTCTAAATCAAACTCCTGAAGGATAACTATCCATTTAGAGTATTTCCCCCCAAGCAATTGTTTAGTCAAAATGTACATCATCGGGTTACAATTAGAAATCACAGTTGTTTTTCGTAACAAAATGTAATGATGAAAACGTTGGACAGCTTGAACTGCTACCAAGGCCGATTTATCCACATGCGAGTATTTAATCTTTGTGGGATTGAGATTTCGATTGAGATAATAAATCACATGCTCATTTTGGAATTCATCCTCCTGAACTAATACCATTCCAATGGTGGAATCAGAGGCTGCTAAGTATAAAAAGTAATCCTGGCTGTAATTTGGTGGATGCAGTAACAGTGCATGGGTCAACACGTGTTTTAAAGCATCAAAAGATCAATCAACGATCTCATCCTAAATGAAAGGAATATTCTGTTTCAAAAGCTTGGTAAAACCTTTGGTTAACTCAACATAGTTCTGGATAAATCTACGCAGAAAGTTTTCTTTCCCTTGCAAACTTTGGAGTTGGCGGAGTGTGGAAGGAGGAGGTAAATTGATAATGGCCTCAACCTTCGAAGGGTCGACACGAATGCCTTCTTTAGAAATGAAAAATCCCAGTAACCTACCAGGTTGTACACAAAAAACACGCTTGTGCGGATTCAAGCGAATCTTATAATACCTACATCGCATAAAAATCGCTCGTAAGTGAGTAAGATGATCTTCCCTGTGTAACGAATGAGTAGGTAAATCATCGATATAAGGTTGCACAATGTGTTTAATGTCATGAAAAGCATAGGACATTGCCCTTTGAAAAGTAGCCCCAGCATTCTTTAATCCGAAAGGTAATTTATAGTAAGCAAATGTTCCCCAAGGACAAATGAATGTTGTTTTTGGTTGATCGGCAGGAAGTATGTTGATATGATTGTATCCGGAAAATCCATCCATAAATGAATACATTTCATTTCCAGCACAATCGTCAATAATTTGGTCGATATAAGGAGTTGGATAATTGTCTTTAGGACAAGCTTTGTTAATATCTCGATAGTCAACACATACTCGTATTGTTCCTTGTTTTTTCGTAACAGGAACAATATTAGATACCCAATCCGTTAATGGGATCGGATAAATAAAACCTGCTCTCAGTAATTTCTCAACTTCAGCTTTAATGGCAACAACTTTTCGTGGATGTATCGGACGTAATCCCTGTCTGACAGGTTTAGCATCCGGGTAAGTCTTTATTTCATGAATGACAATGTTGGGATCAATTCCTGGCATTTGTTCATAAGACCAGGCAAATATGTCGCAGAATTCTTGAAATAGGGCTTTATGTGTAGAAATTTCATCTGACGTACACAAAGCGCCTATATGAATGTTTTCAATAATTCCGGGTTTCATTGATATGTCAACAGGAATGGTGGAAGAAATATTCCCCAAATTTACTTCAGAATCCAAATTTGTGATCGAGATTGGACTTTGAGGTTCCTCGACATAGTCAGCTGTAAAAATAGAGGAAAAATTATTTTCGAATTTATCAAGCTTAGATAAAAATAATGACCTATGATGGAGATCATCTCATGGTAATTCATCTATGGACAAGAATTCACGAATGCTTTCATCAGTATGAAACACTTGTTGAAAAGTATCAGGAATTGATGTTGTAGCCGAGCTTGATGTTGAAAATGATTCTTTGTTGATCACATTCATTGGATCATCATCAGTTGATAAAGGATTGGAAAATGACTGTAGTGCTTGATATGCTATTTCAAAAGGACTCAAAGGCATCACGCCATTGAATGAATCCAGTTCTGCTTCTAAAGACACTATCCAAGGATCAACAAATGGAATAGTGCTTGATGTAATCATATTGATGTTAGCAATATTATGCAGTAAGTTAGGTGGAGGCATAGAAAAAGTTCCCATTAAAGTAGAATATTTGATTAAACCTATTCCTACATCCTCATAAGGGATAGTCGTTTTTCCAACATGCTGAATACTATCAGTAGAAGCTGGGTCAGACAAATAATATGAGAGCTGATCGACTTTCACAATATTTCCTTGATGATGAAACATAATTATTCGAAATATGGATGACATGACAATAGTCATAGCATAAGACCAACTTCGACCCAAAAGAAGGTTGTAATCTAGAGGGGCATCAACTACTTCTACATCTAAATTAATGGTTTTTCCTTCGACCTCTATAGGTAGATCCTGTAAAATTATGAATGGATGGAATCCTCTTCTGTCAAAAGCTTTGAGGATTGTCGGTGACTGGTTAAGGGTTGGAGAATCAAGTGATTTCCAATAGTTTAATGACATGATAACAATACGAAAGCAACGTCTGTTTTTGACTAGTACTAGGATCTGAAAAGCCATTTAATGAGGGAGGCGAGGTGTAAAATTTTCTAAATTGAAGACCATGAGGTTGAATCCTGAAGATACACAGCTCCAATTGCTGATAAGAGTAATTTCCTTTGTGCTAGACATGATTGCAGCACTTTCAAGGCTGACATTGCTGAAGGAGATATTGCTAAATCCTCTATAATGTTGTAATTCTGAGCAGCTCTCCCATGTGGATTGAAAGTTGATTTACGAAGTACACCTTTAGCAGGCGGTTTGATTACTAAATCAGAATTCGGTTTCTCGATATGCAGTGTATCAGAAACCGAAGGAGATGTAGCTGGTGCAGAACTAGAATTTTCTACTTCTTTACCAACAACGAAATTTTTACTACCATAATCTTGCGATCGAGTCGCAACCATCAAAATATCTGCTGATGCATTAGAAGAAGATCCAATCATTTTGCTATCTTGAACAGGAAAATGATCCTTCAAAACAGCAGGGGTGGATGAACCTTTGACGAATTTAGTACCTCGGCCCTATGCGGACATTCCTTGGTGAAATGATCCTCGTCACAGATAAGACAAGGATAACGAGGTTTCCATTTATCATCAGTGGATTCATTTTTATCAGTTTTTTCCTTGGGAGATGAAGTTTGTTTACTTTTATTCTTCCCTTTCTTTTTGTTGCCAGATTTCAACTTTGTAGTTGATGAATCTACAATGTGAATATCGGCAGAAGTTTCCAGGGAAGATTCTCCTTTTGGTGAATCAGGTAAAGTTATTATGGGAGAAGTAACCTTGGAAGATTTTTTCTTATTCTTAGTCATACTAACTGAACCGATTACACCATCAGCGGCATGAGACCCTGAAGGAGTCGCTGTTATCTGACCAGGGCGCAGTAAATCGAGAATTTTCTTGTACAAAGTACTTGACTGGGTGTATACCAAGTCAAGATACTGAGCTTGAGCAATAAATTGTTCTTCTGTAACAACTCCTCCTTTAGCTACATCTTTAGTGATTTTTGGTAGTAATGATTTAATAAACCATTCTGCCAATATTTGATCCTAGATAAAAACTTTTACCAAATGTCTTCTACGTCTCCATTCATGTATATGATCTGATATGTACATAGACGTAGATTGTTTTAGTGAAGTTAATAATTCCGTGCCATTGTTGTATCTGACTGGCAACTGAAAATGAGTTAAGAAAGCAGTTGCTAGAGCGTTGAAATTGGTAAATGAGCCTCGTGGTAATTCATTGTAACACTTGGCAGCTAATCCTATTAACGTTCTTTGAAAAATTCAAAGTCGAATGGAATCGTCGATTAATGAGTTAGATGCACACCAAAGGTGGTAAGTCATGACATGGTTAGAAGGATCCTCTCCTGATTTTCCTTCAAACTTAGGGATATCACTAGGCAACTTATGCGGCATAGGCAGACAATATGGATGATAATAGATAAGGCGAGATAAATTAGGTAGATCTAAAGTTGCTATGAATGGTAATCGACGGGTAGGGTCTTGCTGATAACCTTGTGAGACTAAACCAGTCCCAAGAGGAGGATAACCAGGATATCCAGGAATAGCCTGTGCATTGGGAATTAGAATGCCTCCCGGGTAACCAGGAATAACTAGACCATATTGGGGTTGAACAGGTGTCTGATATGTATACCCAGGGTACGGTTGTTGCGAGTAAGATGGATTTTGAACAGGTCCATATGGATATAGCCCCTGATACGGTTGATAAGTAAACTGAGGTTGACTTGTTATAACTGTACTTGTACCAGGTTGTCCCGTCGACATCTGAACAATATTATGAATTGTAGGTCCAGACTGCGAAATAGAGACTTGAGGAATTTTTACCGATGTTTGAGGGGCATAAGTAAAATGAGCTGTAGACACTCCAGGAATAGGTGTGGTAGGTTGAACAAAAGTCTGAGCAACAGTTTGTGGCGGAGTCGTAGGTGTACTCGGACCAGGTTGTTGAACAGGACTAGATGCAGGTATTTGAATGGTAGGTTGGACAGGTTGTTGGGGTTGATTATAACCAACTTGTTGTCCAGCTTGATAATAAGGTACTTGCACATTGGTTGTAAATTCTGTTGGACTTGAGATGAATCCCACACCATTCCGGGATATGAAGGTCCCAATGAAGGTTGTACATAAGACGGACCGTAACTTGGTTGAACATATGGTTAATGATTGACTGGATAATTTCCACCTTGTAACAATTTCTGTTCTAGATAGAAATTTTGTTCTAAAGGAGGTTGCAATCCTTGAGCTAGGCACTGCCCTTGAGGTTGATATTGACCTTGAGGCACGTACTGACCTTGAGGCATATATTGTCCCTGAGGTTGACCTTGAGGTATGTACTGTCCTTGAGGTTGATACTGACCCTGAGGTATGTACTGTCCTTGAGGTTGCCCCCCAGGCTGTATTTGACTACTTTGAGGTTGCCCCCCAGGCGATAAATTACTACCTTGAGAACCGGGGTTTGGGATATTTCCAGACATCATATAAATTTTCTCATTGTTCAAAGTTCCAGTATTTGATTCATTTGGGCCAAATGATGACATTGGTTTGTTGGGAAGAGGAGATGCTCCTGAGAATGTACCAGAGAGAGACTGATAGCCTATAGGAAGAGACGGACCACCATACAAATTTTTTTCTGGTGATTCAGTAAACAAAGATGACTCACTAGACATGTTTAGTGGAGGTCTATAACCTATTGGTGTAGGGAAAAAGGGAATTCGGGGTGGCGAATACTCTAGACCTACGTTTTGTAGAAAATTTGTTAATGAAGAATACCAAGTGTCTTTTCTGAAAGGACTGTAAAAAATTGATTCACGTTCTCTAAGATTTAAAGATTCCTGAGCTGAAGGAAGAACAACTTCTTCAGTATCAGTAATTTCTTAAATACTAATGAGACCAGGAGGAAGATCTTCTGTGATCTGGTTTCTTACTCTGGGTGAATCAGGATGACCAGAAATTGGAGGAGCGAATTCTAAAGTAGGTTCAGACGTAGCAGATTTAGTTTCCGGTTCAGAAATTTCAGGTTTTTCAGCTGATAACTCACTTGTTGCAGAAACAACTTCAGTTAATTCGGAAATCGAAATTGTCTGTGGAGTATGTTCTGCTATTTGCGGTTGATCTACTTTAGAATCATGATGAATAATTATGGATGATTCTCTGTGTTCTGTTAATCCAGTGCTACTAATAACATTTGGTATCAGAGATTTAAGTTTTTCTAATTGGCTTGGTGTATACTCAGGGGGTTTCCCCTGAGTTCTACGTGACTGTCTTGGTAATTCTGCCACGATTAAAACTTTTAACACACACAAACAAATAAAATTTCAATCAAATGATCCTAAGGTCACTATGAAAACAATCAAATGAATCACACGCCTATAAAAAATCTAAGAGATCAATCCACACACAAACAGTAGATCCCCGCACTAAAAACACTAGTTGGTGATGAAATTCAACATTGTAGAATTTTAATGCAGAAATGGCGGTTGGAACAGTTACCTCGACAACCTGCTTAATGAAATAGACTGGTGCAAGTTTCTCCACTTAAACCATCTCGAGTGAAGATAACCCTCCGGAGAGTCCAAGTGAGTCTAGTCGACGTCTGCTCCAGGTACAGTGGGACCTCCCCTCCACCATCACCTTGGGAAAGAATCCTAAAGTTTATGGCCACTAAGATCACCAACGAGAACACATATACCTGGGGGAGCAGTCTACGATCTGATATACATGCAAGGGCAGATTAACAAGCTCAATCCCCTTGAAGGCTCCTTGACATAATCCAAGATTTACCGACAAGTGACCCCAAGCTCCTTGACAATGGTCTATCCGAGGTTTACCGTTTCTAATACGTGCACATATTCTATCGTTCCCAATGAGATAGGTATGATTATCTCACTGGTTTGGATATGATCTTGTGCTTGACTCCTTTAGGAGGAGCTTCCCAGAGCATACATACCACAATTGGATTTTCCTACTGCAAGATCAACTACTTGTTTGTTTTTACTGTCTTGGAAAGTTAACTAAAACCTATTCCAAGACACTAGCCTAAGCTATGTTGGTGGAAAAGAGCCCTAGAAAATGTAAAATTTCTAGATCGATTTTAATTAAGCGTTACTTTTAATTGGCAGTTTCTTAGGACAATAGGTACGAAAATGAAACTTTGATGATGTTTTAATGACCCGACTCAAAATACGCTATAATGCATCTGTATGATAAACAACTCATTTCTTTTCAATGAAATCTAATTAGAGGAAAGAGTTGAGAGATTTTCAAAAACTTTCAAACTATTAATTCTTTCTTTCCTATATGAGAAACTTTGAAAAGAAGAAAATTCAAAGATTTCAATTCCAAAAAGATCTTTGGCTCAAAATGAAATTCCCTATATTATTAAGATCGGAAACAAAAATGAACTTCTTCCAAAAGAAAACAAAAAAGCTTTAAAACTACAAAATTCAAAACTAAAAGAAATTTCTAATCTTGAACTCTATCTAAAAGTTGTAGGATGTCTTAACTCAATTTGTAATCTAACTAGGATCTTCCTACTTATTTCAGCAAGAAGAAAAAGAATCCAATAATAGTTTTAAAAATGAAATTCAGACCTTATCTATCCAGAAGGTTTTCTAAGTTTGCTAATGAAAACAAAATGAAATTTTCATAAGAGTAATAATTGCATCAAGTTCAATGGCTTAACAGAACAATGACATACCAAGTAGCTGAGGTATACAAAGTTTCTGATTCAGAGCAATGGGAGGACAAGGCAACATTTACTCATAAAAGAAAACTAACTGAAAAGATCATTTTAAACATAGAATTGCTACAAGAAAATTTTCACAGAAGTCTTTGACAACTAAGACAAATTGGGTAAAGAACAAAAATCAAGTAATGGGATACCAGAAAACATAATTTCTACTTTTTTTCTAAAATTTTCCAGAGGTCCGCAGTTTTTAATGGAATAAGGTGCGGTACCGCACTGTATTCTACTAAAAATTGCGGAGTCTACCGCTCTGTTTTTAAGCAAAAAGTGCGGAAGGCAGGAAAAGTAGAGAAAAAATAAAAATATAGATTTACAGTCAGGGATCCTATTGAGTTTTCTACCCAATCAAGTTTTGAGCTAATCTCAGTCAAAGAAATCTCAAAAATCAAACTGAAAATAAAAGAAAACTATGTTTAGATAATTCCCCAGTGGAGTCGCCATTTTGTTAGATGGACAAATCCCTCTTGCAGACAAGAGCGATCTCCCTAGTATCCTAAGGATATCTAAAAACAAACAGACAAATGTAGACCATTTTCTCTAGACCATTATGCTTAAAAATTATTAATTAACTATGGAGAGATGCTCCTACCTGAAGTCCAACACTTTAATCGGTCTTCAATCCAGTCGCTCCAGAAGGTATTGATTCAGCGTATAAATCTGCAATCAAAGACGAGCAAACAAGATCAAAAGCGTCTGCAAGATATGATAATTCAAAATAAATAATCTATCTTAGTGATCAATGAATCCAAGAATTAAATTATTCAAAAGATAGATGAACAACTCAATGAAACAATAGAATCCATTTGTATTAAATTTGAATAAAAGAAGAAACCTGACAACCTTGACGCCTTGATGTTTGTACAGGTTCTTCCGGGGTCCTGAACAACAGTTTTCCTCAGTTTGACAAGACTCCAACTCTCTGAATCATCATAAGACTATGGCCATGAGTATGCATTCTCTCTCATGCCAATGATGCCAAATGTGGAGAGTATAATTTTTTCAGCAATTCACCTAAAAATTACCAAGTTCTAAGTACCCTTGAGACTGAAACATGGTCTCAATTTATAACAGAAGGGAAGTAGTTTCAGCTCCAAAAAGGAAGGGTTAAAGCACTCTCATCATGGGATTTTAGCTCCAAAACCAAGGGATAGCTCCATTTATGAAGGGATAAAGGTTGATGAATGGAAGGGGAGAAGCTCGACCAAATAACGCTTCTAGAAGGCCCCAGCTGGGAGAATATTCGACTAGCTGGGCTTCTAGAACTTACTTTTCTCTTTATTTTACCTTTTACGGGGGTCTGCAGTTTTAATGAGCAGAACGTGCGGAATGTGCCGCAAGTTTTATAGCAATAAACCACGGTACCGCAGTAAATGACTAGGAAAAGTGCGGAGTTAGGAATTTTAGGGTTTTAATAAGCTTTTTCCCAATTCCAAGACTTGATTTAGGAACTTTATGTTTACAGACCTCTAAGGGAGCAATAAAGAGGTAATGATGAACCCATATAGATAGGTAAACGTTATGGTGACAAATTTTAGTGTAACAGATAATAGAGCTCCAATTTTTTTTAAGGCATTTGAAGGGTGGAGGTGGTGGACCTTTGGATTTCTTGTGAGAAATTCACTGACTAAGTCATTGGTGGGTGGAGGTGGATGGTCCTCTAGAGTCCCTATTTTAGCTGGAAGCATTGGTTTAATCCCTTAAGCACTCATCCTCTAGCTCTGGAATATAGCTTGGGTAGAGAGTGGAAGTCCCAATCTCAATTTCTAGGCCTTTCAAATTCTAAGATAAGTGATACTCAAGCTTTGCACCTTGAATGCTAAAAATGTGTTTAATGTGTCAGATTAAGTCCTGTATTGATCTTGATCTAATGTGCTAGTTCAATGCTTGTGATATGTTATGAAATGAAATTTTATGCTTGCTTGAGGAATGTTGATTTCTTGTGTATTTCATGAGTAAATGAATGGATTCATACATGTATCCATGAGTTTGTTTTATGCTTATCATTAGCCTAAAAGGTATGTAGATTTCTGAACTGTTAAGAGCTTGAAATTTGTTTAATGGGCCTCAGTGATGATGAATGGGAATATTTATATTGTGAGAGTTATGAACTAAAAGTGAATGGGATATTAAGCCTTTTTTAACACACACACATGTTGAATGGGATAGAGCTTCACAATACATATATATGCATGTCCATGTGAGGCTAAACCTTAAGGCGTTAAGGGTGTAAACCTCGAATCATAATAAGCCATATATAATAGTACCACTGTGATTGAGATCTAAGGGCGGGAAAAGCCACATGGCATTCACATAATGAATTATGCCGTGTGTTGGGAGTTCAAGGCCCATAGGAACAAGTAGGCCTGAGCGTTATGCGCCATGCGATCGGGCGCCACGACCATGTGCTAGGAAGGTATTAACATTAGACAGGGAGTAGGCCATCACACAACAATAATTTTAGCATCCCAAAGGAATTACCTTGGAAATTCAAAAGGAGACTAGGAAGAACTTGCCAGAACCATGTGGATTTATGGGTTCTTATTATAACATATTTTATCACTCCTCAGACACCATATGCTTTTATATGGCATGGGAAAATCCCTTCCCCTTGTAGACCCGCCCATATTTCAAATAAAGTGTTTTTCAAAATCTATACACGACTTTTCCCACTATAAATGCGCACATACACAATACTTATGAACAATATCAACATACACTTTTTTAAAATTTGAAAAAATAAATAAAAAGATACTTTTCGGGCAGGGTTTATGAGTTTTACCAAAATCCCACCTACATGAGCCTGTGGCCTAACCGAATTAACTGGTTTGAAGTGGTATATATACACCCCCTGGGTAGGACCAATTCATTCCAAATGAGAGGTATCATGATTATGCCCCAATTTCCTAGATCAGGTCTGCGATTTTCCCGTGCCTCTTTCACTCCCAGTCTTTAAGAAACCCTTGTTTCCTTGGAGAGATGCTCAACCTCCTTATCTAGCATCTTCTTGCATATATTGGAGAGGAAGTATTTGATGGCTCGAGATGGATGGATCTGGAGGAAGGTTTTTTTAGTACCTCTGGTTTGGACCAGGTTGTAGATTTACCTGTTCTTGCTGCTTTCAGTTAATAAAGAGACTCATGTCCTGTTTTTAAATTGCATTTTTATTCTATGAATGTTAATTTGTGATGCTTATGATGATATATATACTTTTAATTCAGTGATTTTCTCGTATCTATGTGATTTATTCACACGTCTTCACATCATGGAAGAAGATTAGGGGTTTGGACCCTACAGGATCTACTTCAAACGTAGGACCTCCGGGTACGCTTCTAATCCCTACTTTTGTGAATTCAAGTGCTTGGTCTGATTGTATGAGTTCTCTTTGTTATCTTTTTATTATGCTCTTTTGGGGCTCTCAAACCTAGTCCTTGGGAAGTTTTCCCTTCAACAGAATTGATGACTCCACTAGGAAAATACTTCTAAAGTATTTCCTATAGTGTTTTCCAGATTGATTTGGGTGTTTGGCCTGTTGTTTTATTGTTTTCTCAGTCTCGTGGCGTCTTAGATGACCAGATCCTTGAACCCAATATTTTAGAACTGGGTTTTTTTTTTTCTCCTTAGTTTATTGTTTATACACAATTTTTGTTTATAACAATTGCATATATACATAGTTGTAGTGGTAGAAACTTGTTTATATACATGTTGTTTGAGTAAACAATGCGTACATATGCAAACTTTCTTATAGAAGGTCGTGTATGTTTTCGAAAAAGTGAAATTTTCACTTGGATGAGCCCTTAGAAAGCTTGAATGTGTTTGTTTCTATTTTTATGTTCCTATTGAAGGTTTATAATTTTGATGTCAATAGTTCTTGATATCTTTCATTTGTGTGAGAAAAACCTTGTGTCAACCTAGGGTTTTTAATTTTTGGAGCCTTTGGAGTGTGGAGTTGGGTTTCAGATCTTCTTTGTGAAGTATCTAGATGTTTTTGTTCTTCAGGAGCAGCTTTATGCCTCTCTAAAGATTGTTTATAGCCCATTTTTCTCTTTTGCTTTTTTTTTACCCCAAAGGTTGACCTTATTGCTTTTTTATTTATTTTTTAATTGTAAGGGTTGGAGTTTCTTTTTGAAGATATGAGATGCCATTCAATTGATGCCTTCTTGATCTTTTGAGCCTCTTACATCTTCTTTGCTATTTTTTTGAGTGTTTCATGCTCTTGTTTGCATTTGTCTATGAAACTCCTTGTTTGGAATCCTAGACTTGGTGGAATTGAGTATTCTTCATTTATTTGGTTTTGAGATCCTTTGTTTGCTTCATTTCTTGAAGATTTGGGTTTCATTTAATAAATATAAATAAAAACATTGTTGTGTTTATTTTTTTCCTTTTGTTTTCATTTCATTAGTTTGAAGTCTTTTGGTTTTGGAAACATGAGAGTCTTTGTGGAAAATTCAAGCATTCGTTTTGTTTTAGGAGTGTGATTGACATTGAAGCCTTTTTCTTTTTTGTTTCTTTGGTTTTCCATTGTTTTTCTTGTCACAAATTTGTAGTTGAATATTGCATTGTATATCAATGTGAATTAGGGTCAAGTGCATTAGAACAATCATGTAGTTATTTCTAATTGATTCTAAATGTGTGAGTGGTTATCAAAAGAAAAAAAGTTTTTCTTTAAGTAGATTCTCACAGAACCTTGTAGAATTCTCTTTCATCGAAGAGAAGAGAGTTGCATTTGCATGTAGCCTAGGTTTCTTATTAGTTTATTTTTGATCAAAACATCACAAATTCCATTTTGATATCCTTTAGCCTAAATAACAAACATTAAAATGAACTAGACTTTTTTCTTTTGTCATAGAAACACCAACTAGTCTAGGGAATATTTAGGGCCTTGAAATAGGTGTGTGGAGATTAAACTCTCCAAGTCCACTCAAACTAAAGTATAAAAGTTGATTAAAGAGTGGAAGTCCAATATCGTATAGGTTGTCGGGGAAAGCTCCTCTAACACAAGAGTCAAACACTATGACGTGCAACGATAAGGAAAGAGAAATACTCCCTCTCCTACTTGTCTGACCACACACCCATGACTATTTCCCCACACACCCATGAATGTTTCCCCTCAGCTTCTGATTACGAGTTGGTTACCTTAGTTTCCTTTCCTAGGGACCAAAAAGGTGACTGTGGGGGGGAATGCCCGTGGTACTTGAGACAAACATTGTATCACTTTCATAGTACATTTGGAGGGTCCCTCACAAAGCGAGAGTACTTGCACTGGCAAAGGATACTATTTGGAGATTGGAGTAACTATTTCTAATCCTTTCCTTGGTAGGAATTGGGCCCTCATCATCCCAACTTACCTTCGGAAGGCCCCTTTATCTACTTTCTCGTATTTTTAGTGTCTGATCCTATTCACCTAGAGCATAGATACTTGAAGGTTGTTTGCTTGTCTATATTTTTAGGAATTTTCAGTGAGTGATTTGTGATCCTAACCTGCCTTAAGGTGATTTGAGTCTTTTGATTTTATTTTATTTATAAAAGGTGGTTGATCAACTAGTTCATTGATGTAGGAGGCTTCATGGGCTTTCACCTGCGAGTGCTGAGCCTTCACCTAATAGGTGTAGGATAAATTCTGCTGGTTCTTTTGAGCCAATCCAAGCTAACGTAACAAAGACAAATCCTTCATCGAGGGTTTCTATTCTCGGGGAGAAACCTAGTCTTTCTCATAGTTTGAATGGTAACATCCATGTTATCACTAGGGTACTTTTTTAATTGGAATACCATGTAGAAGTTGAGGATGTTCCATATTCTTCTGAGACTCCTTCAAAGCCTCTTCCTTCAAACCTTCCCTATGTTATATCATACGTGGGTAGTCCCCTTTGTTAGCCTCCATAACCTCCCAAGGCTGATGAAAGGATGTTGACGAAGGTAACCTCAAACCAAGGTTTCAGTTTGGTAGCTAGCCCTACCAAACGAGAGAGGGCTCTCTCTATGAGATCACAGCCAAAGGGTTTGACTGTATGAGGAATATATTTTAGGCTAGTTAGGTCAGCTCTAGGGCTTTGAAAGTTTGATAGTTTTGATGCTGGATCAGGGATGATACCAGGTAGCTAGGTCTAGGTATCAAAGGATTACAACTACAAATATATAAAGGAGCAAGGTATCAATTATTTATTGATGGGTTTAGGGTTTTTTCGGTGCAGTTTAGGGTTTTAAAGAGTGGAGAGGATCTTAATGAGCATGCATAATTAATTCATTAAAACTGAAGGAAATAAACATGAAATGTTGTTCGCAAAACAAACAGAGCTTATAAAGAATTTTTCTTATCAAACTTTTAGGAAGATCACCGAGGAAAGCAAGGCATGGAAAGAGAACATGTATATCATTTATAAAAGACTATAACAAAGAAAATACAACATCAAAAACTCACTTCACATGAATTCCTAGATAATAGATGCAACTGGTCCTTTGAATTTCTGAATAAAAGCTGAAGCACAAGCTACAATGGTCTTAAACCTCTGATGTCCAACCATCAAAATGACTAAGAAATGCATACATATAGACAAAAAACCATTCCCCCTCTCTTAGGGGTTGAATTCTTAGTGGAGGAATTGATCATATGATCATCTCACCTAAAACCTAAAGACTATGGAGGTTAACAAGACTCTCCCCAAGTTAGAAAAACTGATACCTTTGACCAAAAATGACTTTACAAGCATGTACCTACCTGATGTTTACTCTATCCAGCATAATTACACATGTTTACACCATCAAAACATAAAAAGTGACTAATTACATCGGCTGAGGTCGAATCTCGACCAAGTCAACTAAGAAAATTGAAATTTAGGCAAAAACGCAGCGAATTCAGGCAAAAGTGCAGCGTGCAAGGAGAAAACGCAACGAAATTGGGAGATGTGAGTTTTGGAGGCCTTCCCAAGGTCCAAATGACGATAAGAAAGATGCTGGAGATAGCTCTTCATGTTGGATACATGATAGAGTCCTCAAACATTGAATACTATTTCTCCTAGCCCCTCAAAACTTGATTCTCCCAGAGGTACTCCAAAAACGCAGCGTGCTGCTAAAAAAGAGGGCATAAAGGTGGTTTTTGAGTGGTTTTTGGGCCTTTTCACCTGCCAGATCTTGCTAACACTGTGATCCCAGGGGCTATAAATGATGTAAGAGTGATGAAAAATCCAAGGATGAAATCCATTTTTCATTTGGAGGCCTCCAACAAAAGCGCAGCGTGGGCCACGCTGTATTTTTAACCTAGTGATTGTGTCAAAAAGTGAAAAAAACCAGAATTCTTCAAAATTTCTCTAATTTTCTCCAAATTTTCTCAAAGTTGCTCCAAAATTTCATCATGAATAATTGAGATGGAATTATAAGCTATGAGGGAAGCATTAGCTAGCAAATCAAACTTTCCCTTCTCCTTTTCCTCCATTAGGGTTTCTTTGATTTTTGCCTGAGAGACCCAATTTTTCTTGTAATAGTGCATGTCCATGTGTCTATGAATGTTATTTTTCCTATTGGCCCTCTTCAGGACCTTTTCCAAATGACCATTATCCCTATCAAGCCAATAATCCTTGTCTTGCTCAATGTTTGCTAGTATGAGCTCATCTACTGTCATTTGTGGAAATATGTCTCTTTGTTGCTGAAGTGCCCTTTTCAGGCCTCTAGTTCTTGGCCTCTTCCTTCTAACCTGCTCTTCATGCTCATATGAATCATCTATATCAACTATTTATTTTTCATTTACAACCTCATTAATAGCATCAACTTTATGTCTATTCAAAATTTGCTGATTTACCTTCAATTGCGTGTTCTCCTGCTCTAGGAATGAAATCATGAAATTGGCCTTGGACAAGCTATCCTTTAGTTCTATGATCTCACCATATTTATCCATGATGACCTACTCTACTGATCTATGCTCCAATTTTTCCTTGTCGGTGTCAAAATGGATAGGCTCCTCATCATTCAAATGTGCCTCATGCCGTGGGGATGATCTCTTTTCCGTTGAGGTAATGACGTTGGAGCATTCTACTCGAAAAAACATTGTATTTTTGGTTGAATTAGGGGGTCTAATGTTTGTTGAATAATTTAATTTATTAATAGGAAATTTGTATATTTTTAATAATTTGAGTGAGAAATATGTGTGTGATGTTTTTAATGTAAATATTATCAAATAACTGAGAATACGAGAGATATTATACTTGTGAATATCTCATAAATATCTTAGGGATTAGGAAGTCCTAGAATAGGGATTTAGTTGAGTTAAAAGTGGATTAAGAGATTTTAGGAATTATTTGAGTGATCTATGGAGAATATCACGGATCTATAATGATCCATAACTATGTAATTGTTCCTATAAATGTAAGCCTGCATATGAGAAGAATATGTGGGTGTGAGTGTGTGTTAGAGTGTGATGAGATGTATAGGGAGGCCATTTCAAATGAAGAAAATCATGCCATAGATAGATGATAGAGGAGAAGTTTTGAGTATACATACCTGTACAAAATTTGTATGAATGAAGTAGTATTCATGTAATATTGCATTGTATCTATGTGTGTTCTATCTATTTAATTAACTTATTATTGCTGCATGAGAAAAATCTTGTATACAATCCAGGATGCTGGAGATATATTGTTGTTGAAATTGGAATGGTGCATAAATTCCAGACACTGTTGTAAACCACAATTCCATTTCCTGTTTGTCGAGGAACAAATTTAAGCCATTGTTCGTTGGGTGTAGAACGAAAATCGAAGAGAATTCCTTGAGGAGTAAGTATGAGTCATGGCAAGCTTTGAGATGTTACAAATAGTCAAAGCCTGCACCCTAGTTTCATACAACAGTTAAATTCTATGTGAATTTAAATCAAACAGAACATGATTAAAGTGCCAGAAATTGGGTGTCGATGGAAATGGGTAACTAGTGAGGTTGCAGATCAAATTCGATGTGGACCAAAGTTCTAATTGAGGTCTAATTAGGAGGTGTATTGAAGCACTATTTGCAGAGGTTGTGGAATCAGATTAGTCTAAGAGGTAAATCAATTTCTTTATGAAGATAACAATTTTATGCCTTGCTATAATTTCTAATAGTTATTGGTGTCTAAGTGTATGCATTAAGATACAAAGGGACTATAGTCATAATTTACGATGTAAGCCAAGGATTGGAAGTGGTCATGTGGATTGAATCTGTCCTCAGAATGCATGAATGAGGCAATGATACCAGATCAGAATTTAACCCCGGGAGTGTTCCTGTAAAGAACAAAGTATGGTGAATTGTGTGAGTATAGGAATATTCAAGTCCTATACTCCAGAGGAATTCAGTGTCAAGGGGAAGAATTTTGGAGACAGATCAACAAGATCGTTGAGGAATATTGCAGGGGATCACTGAGAAAGAAATTGGATCCACTGTGACCAAATATCTAGGTGGACTCGATGTGAGGAATCAAGTTTCTCTTATTATTGATTTGGCTAAACTTGTTCTATGATCAAACAAGTGAGCATTGTGTGGGATTTGTATTATCTCCGAGCAGACGGAGTAGCAGAAGAAGGATATTATGTTTCTAGAAAAACAAGTCTGTTCTTGAACTAGTGGTTTAGTTCCTGTTCTGGTAGATGGATTCCTATTCACATCTTTAATGTTCTCACACATAGTACTGGTAAGTCATCATTTGGTATCAGAGCATGGTGTTAAATCCTGTTTTGAGGGAATGTTGTCAGAGTGAAGGCATGAGTTTGAGGTGTTAAATATTGATTTATATTAGTGGTGAAGGCGACATGATATGGAGTGATTTGTGTTTCATTGGATGAGGTTAATTGAGGCTGCATAGCCGTGGAAGGAGTGCTGGGAGAGCCGCTCCATATGATACTGCGACTTGGACGTTGAGACACAGTAAAACTAGATTTGATTGAGTTGATTAATTAAAGAGCTCATTGGTGGAGCCCGAGTCTCGGTCAACTGTGGAACATGTCGCCTGGAATCTGAAAGTGTACAAGAAACGAATCACCGACGACAGATTACCAGTCGAGAACGATGGTGAACCACTATTGGGGAAGCGGTAGGAGGAGTTGACTTGTGGAATATGTCACTTGATGGTTATGGTTGTGGTTCATCCATTCCTTAGCTGAGAGATGTAAGTGGGCATTGCAGATCTGCATGTGATTAATGTTGCATATGAAGAATACAATTATGATTCTAGGAAGAGAAGAAATCAGATTTTAAATCTGATAGGCAGCGGGCACAACAGAAGATCTTGAAGGTTTGCCATGATTTTACAAGATAATATAATCTCGTGAGAGATTCGACAAAAAATTATATATACATATTATATTATTAATAAAATCGCCTTCCATTTTTCCTATGTATCATGGGGATTCACCTATTTATTATATATATAAATTTAGGGGGGTTGTTAAAATTTTCCCTGGTCCCGCCCTTACCTCGCTAAGATACTTTCAAGACTCGTGCACTCGAGATGGCATATAAATGGATGAACATCTCCAGGAAACAAGGGTTTCCTGTAAAAATCTGGGAAAGTGCAGGAGGCACGGGAATTTAGACTTGAATTAGGGATTCCAACAGAGTATAATATCTATAAAATTTCTCTCTCCCTTAGGCCATACACATGAGGGGCTTTTATACTCCCTCAAAGTAGTTTCAATCAGTTGGAAAGAGTTGGCCACGTGCTGGGGTGGTTGAACTACTGGAGTAACCATCAACCCAACTCGAAAAAAGGGATTTTTTATATATTTTTTAATGATTTTAATGGCATACGCGGAAAAGTACATGTGGACTCACGTATACACGTGGAAAATTCTGGGCATACCCATGTATGGGATTTTTAACACTGTTTTTTAATGAATTTTGTTCAAGTCCATGGGAATGGGTGCCTAAGGCCATAGAGGCAATCATGAATCACATGAGGGTGAAAAATGATGCTATAACAGATGCCCCCTAATATATGAGGTCAGAAGGGGTACATGATGGCAAAAATGTATTATGCACCTAGAAAGAACTTCGCAAGGACAAGGGAGGACTTCACCAGATTTCAGCCTGCCAAAAACCAATGAAAGAAAACAGAGAGTCAAATCTTGCTGAGGCGGGCATACCCATGCTCAGTCAAAAATACATCATATCGAAATTACAGAATAGATCCAAAATGTATACAAGTATAGCTGAACTGAAAGTACACAATGAATCATCTGAGCATGGCCCGGAAGTACAAGCCAGAATCAATGTCTAAGTATCACATATAGAAAGCTGATCAATGATGCTGAAACTGGATGTCTGATCATATAAGTAACTGAATCTCCAAGTACCAAATCATAAGAGGTGGAATAAATGGTACAATCACGCAACTCGGGAGCCAACATATAGGATGCTGTTGTACTGACACTGCAACATATAAGGGTGAATGACATCACTGGCAGAAACTGAATGGACTGTCAAAAGTGAACCGAGAAATGCTGATGCAACCCGAGGTCTTCATCGATCACTATGGCACAATTCTACACAATGGGAATAAATGAGCTGAATTCGACCATGTGAGAAATCGTTGGATTACCGATCAATAATGTATACCGTTAACCAACACGAGACAACCCACCAATAATGAAAATGAGTGTCAAGGTGCCCCAGTACAATCTAACAAGTGCGAATAAATGAGTTGAAGTCGAACACTTGAAAGAATCTACCAATCAGGAGGCAATGATGAGTCCCCACTGTCGATAGCGAAGAGTCTGCCACTGATGACTGCAAACCCTAAGGTACTTACAAAAAGATTCTAGAACTTATTCCTAGAGTAATGAGTCGAAGTCGATGGGAAAAGATCTGCTGGAAGGAAGGCATTAAGGCATCCCACATCAGTCCAGCGCAAGTGTAACCCGCAGGCCAAGATTTGGAAGGAATCGGACGAAGTAGAGTGACGGAACCAAACCGAAGTACGTTTCTGACATGCACAAGATGAAGCTAGCGCACGGAAGAAACCCTCTGAACCAACCAATAATGAAAGCTGACACAGAGGCGAGATATCCACCAATAGGGTCAAATGGAAATCAAGGTAATGCACGAATCCCAAGTGTGATAATGTATGCTGGCGTCGAACACAGGGGAAACCACTCAGTCAAAGACCCATAATGATGATCAAATGCTGAGCACAAGGTCACCTATCAATGATGGAAATAGGGCCAGGGTGCGGCTCTAGGTTTGCTCTCAGATCAATGTGTTGTAGTCGATAAGAGACAAACCCACCAGCAAGAAGTCAATGGAGACCTTCTCAAACCAGCACGAGCAGAAGACCAAAACATTTGATGTGATAGAACAAGATACTGACAAGACCGGGAAGGCCGACTGAATAATGAGTCAAGAGACACCGCAGAATGGGCGACTCTGGTTAGAATTCCCTTGAACAAAAGCATGACTCGTGATGACCATGGCAGCAAAAAGTGACACTGTATAAGTCTATTATGCAGGAGGCAAAACAAACTCTCCATATGATTGGAAGAGATAACCAACTGGGGGAGGACTGACCAGTGAAACAAGGAAAAGGTTGAACCTAGGTCAAAACTAAAACCATCCCAAATGGAGGAAATATATAAGTGTAT
Source organism: Pinus albicaulis (assembly GCA_034641835.2). Lineage (NCBI taxonomy): Eukaryota > Viridiplantae > Streptophyta > Pinopsida > Pinales > Pinaceae > Pinus > Pinus albicaulis. Next base: position 15,456,585 of record CM076579.1, on the reverse strand, counting down.
GTGCTTTGTTCAAGGGCGACAAACTGACACTGTACTGCCATCAAATTACAAAGTTACATCCCGTTCCCACTCTTTTTGTTATATTTGATTTTTTTTGTCTTTTTCATATAATAAGCCTGAAAAAGAATAAAAGAATGCTATGGTACAATGGATAGAATGAGTATCAAGAAACAGATGCACTATTTCCTGGGATTGGAACGATCCTATGCTCAATGCAAGGTGGCGAAAACTGGTAAGCGATACTCAGAGGAATGTTCCATCCATGGGTAAAAAGGGTGTCAAGTCGCGATAGCCAAATGCATGCAATGGTTAACTTGTACAGATAGGCAAGGTCAAAAGTTGGCTTAAACATTGAGTCCAAAATGAAGCCGGCTAAAGGCCAGGATAAACAAGTAGCCAATATGCAATGCAGTAATACAACTCAACAACACCAGGGAGCCTCTAGGGTAATAGCTAGAAAAATGATAGTGAGGAAGAAGAAGAATGAAGCTTCAACACATAAGTCATGGCGGGACTAAAGAGAACTCCCGAGCCTACATAAAACGCTGCATGGGCAACAAGTGATAGCAAGGAACTAACTAAGAAGCCCATGTAAAGGAAGGCTCTACCACCAAGTCATGATTAAATAATCGGCGAGTGAAATGGGTGTAATACTCATGACCTGATGGGATCGACCCTATGGCAAGTGATCAGAATCGAGGCTAGTATGAAAAATGCAACGGAAAGTGGATTCCCTAACCTATATGCCAGTGAAGATCATATACCTACCATCACGGGTCAGCAGTCATGGATCAAAAACCGGGAAATATCTCAAATTCGTCAAAATGTACCTAAAAATATACCAATCTGGGAACTTCCAAGCATCCGGGTTATGCAGCTTAAGATAGATTGAAAAAATAAGCATAACAAATTTTTGCAAAAAAATTTCAATTTTGGGCATAAATACACAAGTTACCCATATTTGGTTCATTTTTACATCGCTGATTTGGGAAAAAGTGCTCTGGAGAAAAAGCCTCTTTCGTCAAAACAGGAGCAATCGATCGTCAAACTTCACCGAATTTGTTAGGTAAGCTCTTAATTCATCCTTGTTATTCATTTTGTCCATTCATAAGTTTAAAATTAGGAATTTTCACCGTAGAACCATTTGTTTAAAATCACAGGTTTGTGCATACGCGGGTTTATAATGACCAAGTCGCGTATATACGCGACTATGCACAAAGAAAGTCGCGTATGCGCAACCCAAAATGAAAAAATGCGTAGCTAATGAACGAATTATTGAATTTTTTCAAGATGACTATATCTTGGAGAGAGCGTGAACACAGTGCCATTGACAATGAAGTCATGCAGGACCAAGTATCACTCAATATTCTTAGAAATTATGGATTGCTCAAGTTTTTAAAAATGCCAAATATGAAGAGTAATGTCCAGTTGCTCGAAATGCTTGTGAACTATTGGGAACCAGAAGAAGACTGCTTCATTATAGATCAAATGCCCATACGCATCGAGGTGGAAGATATCTATTTTATTACTGGACTCTCCCGGAGGGGGGAGCCAGTAGACTTGCATGGTAAGCCTTTGGGAGGGCTAACCGTGGAAGATTACGTCCACGTCTACTGCGTAGAGGGTTCCAAGAAATTTGGAACTCAAATTGCGATCAAAGATTTAAGAGACTTGCACATAAAAATCCTCCTTTTTACCATTGGCAGGGTGGCAGGATCTGCTTCCCTACACCAGGCATCCAGGACTCAAATGAGTATAGCAGTGGAATGCTTAACTCATTTATATGATTGGTGCACAGCTCTACTGATGAACATGAAGCAACAATTGATTTCTATCCGAAAAGTAAAAACAAAACATTTTGGATATGGTACAATCTTGATGACATTCTTCTTCGAGAAGATTCCTGGGCTAAGACCCAAAGTGATCTCTTCTATCAGCAGCCCGAGAGACCCAAGAATTGCCCGATGGGCTGACTTGATGAAGAGATTGGGGGGAAGTGAAGTTCCCCGAACCACTTGGGATGATGAGTTCTTCCTTTGGTGGGGAGAAAAAATCATCGCTGTGGAAGACTATCCCCATGCCGGGACGGATTTCCGAGGCGATCCAGACCTTGTCCTTCCACCAAGCGCGGCATGGGGCATAGTCGGTAAGTTTGCAATTTTTTGACTTATATAATTGTTTTTGGATTTTTTCAATATGTATGAAAAAATGTGAAAAACAAACATGTTTTTGATTGGATTCAAAATGTCTTACAATTTTAAAATGATCATGAAACAGATATTGGACCAGTTCGACCTGAGGGTTACCCATGACATAAGCGTCGCAGAGGCGAGGCGGATACAGTAGATCCAGACCGAACCCTCCAGGCTGTACAGAGGAACTTGGAGGGGTTAACCCGCCAAGTACCTATGGCTGCAGTGGAAGATCTGCCTGAAGCTATCCAGAGACGGGTGGTAGGAGTACCCTGTGACTGGGTACGGTTATTCCGCCGAGTTTCCACCGCGATCGTGTTCTATAGGAACACAACTTCTGGGCAGGGACCATAGGATTAGATAGATATGACATATCAGATGATTGTATATTTTTTGAGAGTGAACATGATCGGGCATAAGCCCAATTTTTTGTATGACTTATGGATCCAAATTTTGTATAGTTTTTTGAACATTTTGATGATATATATACATCGATGTTTGATGTGATGTGACAAATATATAAAATTGTATGATGCTTTTGATGATTAAATTTTATTGTATGGAATGATTAATATGCCAATCAATTTCTTTATTAGCTAATGAGTCTACCATCCAATTGTCAGCTCGAGGAATATGAATGAAAGTTAAAAATTGAAATGATCTTTGTAACAAACGTACCTTCAAGAACAACCGGAGTAAAAATGGATCTCGAACCCGATAAGTATTATTCAACTGCGACACCACCAGCTGAGAGTCCAAGAAAACTACCAACGAATCAACACCCAAAGATATTGCGTCCGAGAGTAGATAAATAATTGTAGTGTATTCTGTTATATTATTGGAAGCAGGACCAATGCAGACCCCTCTTGATATTAACAGCTGACCAGATGGATAATGAAGCACCCAAGCCGCGGAAGCTAAGTTCCGGGTGTGTCTACTAGCACCATCGGCGAAACCAAAATGACTCATGACATCCGACACAACCTGCCAAAGTAGATCAAAAACATCACCATCCCATCAAAGATCGAAAAACAACCAGATATGTACAAAGAAAAACTACTATATACATAAGCAAAATGTCAGGCCGAAGCCTAGGCATAATAATTTTTCAAATAGAGCCCATTTCTGGGCTCCGGCAACTCGTTTCCTTCAAAATCAACCAAGGTATATGCTCCTTTTTTAAGGACTTTTTTAACGATGAAGGGGCCATACCACATAGACTTAAACTTTCCTACCCCCAGGTCATCTTTTTCTTGGGCATAGACCAAAACAAGGTCACCTTCCGAAAAAACCCTAGGTTTGACCGCCTTGTCGTACTGAACTTTAACTCGATTTTTATGCGCTTCATTCATCGTGGCGGCATCCCGACGCTGCTCATCGAGATGTTCCAGATGAAGGAGACGTTCCTCAAGACTAGAAGTGCCAGGAAGAAGTTCAACAACTAACTTAAGAGAAGGAATCTCACATTCAATGGGAAATACAGATTCCAACCTGTGAACTAGCTGAAATGGAGTAAAGCCAGTTGCAGTTTTCACTGACGTCCTGTATGCCCAAAGTGCAGGATATAGCATAATATGCCAGTTGGATCGAGCTTTATCAATTGTCCTTTGAAGAATTGTCTTCAAGGATTTATTCACGGCTTCCACTTTCCCATTGGCTTGAGGATAGTACGGAGATGAATGCTCCTGCCGGAAACCTAATTTTAGAGCCAACTCAGCCATCATGCTATTCTGAAAATGACTGCCATAATCAGTGAAAATCTCTCTAGGAATACCAAAATGAGCAATAACCTAGTTGAAAAGAAAAAGAGCTACAGTCTCACCATCATTCCCAAAAGTAGGCATAGCCTCGACCCACTTCGTAAAGTAGTCTACTGCTACAATAATGTACTTGTGACCTTTAGCCGAAGGTAGGTTACAAGTAGTATAATCAATACCCCACTTTGTAAAGGGACCGACAGTAATGACTGAAAAAAGTGGAGCTGGGTGAGCGCGCATTTTTCGAGTATAAACTTGACACAGATGACACTTTTTGACCGACTCCATACAATCTTTGAAAATCGAACACCAAAAGTACCCAGCACACAAGATCTTTTGGGCTGTAGCAAACCCAGATAAATGACCACCACAAGCTCCACTGTGGCAATCATTCAGCACAGCCTCAGCTTCTTCGAGAGTTAAGTAGCGTCTCAAGATTGAATCAACCCCTCGACAGTATAAAGAATCACCAATGATCAAGTAATTCTTAGCCAAGTGACGCAACTTACGACGCTCATCTTTCGAAAAAGTAGAGGGAAACTTCGCAGTCTGAAGATACACAATGATATCTCCATACCAAGGATCCTGTGAAGAGATAAGAAACAAATGTTCATCCGGAAAGGATTCATCATAGATCATCTCTTCCCCACAGGGAAACTCGGAGATCAATTCCGCGAAAACCAATGATTTCTTGGACTTGGCAGACATAAACTCAAGATCAAATTCCTGCAAAATCACAATCCATCTATTGTATTTGCCCCCAATCACTCCCCTACTGAGAACAAACTGAAATGGATTGGCGACTGCCAAAACATAAGTTTTTTGTAGAAAAATATAATGCCGGAGTCGCTGCACAGCATGAACAGCTGCTAAAGCTAACTTTTCTATCGAAGTATACCGGAGCTCAGGACCTACCAATCCTCGACTAAGATAGTATATAACATGCTCTGCAAGAGCATCATCCTCCTGAACCAAAACCATAACAATGGTAGATTCTGCTGCTCCAAGATACAAAAAAAAATCCCTGCCATAATCAGGTGGACTCAATAAAGGAGCAGAGGTCAATGCTTTTTTCAAAGCATCGAATGAGCGTTGAGTGAAGTCATCCCAAGGAAATGGAGCACCCTTCTTCAACAATCTCATAAATCCCTTATTAACTTCAGCATAATTTATGATAAATCTTCGAAGAAAATTAGCCTTTCCTTGTAGACTTTGAAGTTGACGAATAGAGGACGGGGGAGGCAACCGAAGTATTGCCTCAACCTTGAAGGGATCTACCCTAATCCCTTCCCTCGACACAATGAATCCCAATAACCGACCGGATGTAACCGCGAAAACGCACTTGTTCGGATTCACCCTAATCTTGTAGAAACGACATCGTTCAAATATTTTACAGAGGTGAGCAGGATGATCCATCCTCTTTCGAGAATGAGCAGCTAAATCATCCAAATATGCCTCGATAATCTGTTTGATGTCGTGGAAGGCGTATGACATGGCCTGCTGAAACGTAGCCCCAACATTTTTAAGACCAAAAGGCATCTTCTTGTAAGAAAAAGTACCCCAGGGACAAATAAAGGCAGTCTTATGCTGATCTTCAGGACGGATAGTAATCTGATTATATCCGGAGAAACCGTCCATGAAGGAGAAAATTTTGTTACCGGCACACTCATCGATGATCTGATCTATGAATGGTGTGGGGTAATTATCTTTAGGACATGCTTTATTAAGGTCTATGAAATCAATGCAAACTCGAATTGTTCCTTGTTTTTTATCTACGGGAACAGGGTTTGAAACCCATTCAGTCAAAGGAACAGGGAAAATGAATCCCGCCTTAAGCAGCTTCTCCATCTCAGCTTTGATAGCTACTGCCTTCCTAGGATTGACCGGACGAAGTTTTTGCCTCACAGGCTTGGCGTTTTCGTAAGTCTTGATCTCATGCTGGACAATAGATGGGTCTATACCAGGCATTTCCTCATAAGACCAAGCGAATACATCCCTATACTCTTTAAAGAGATCGGTGTAAATCTGAATCTCTTCAGGGGAACATTCAGCTCCGATGAAGACATTCTCAATAACATTGGGATCCCTGGAAATGTTCACCGGGATAGTTGGAGAAATCATAGCCATGTTCCCTTCAGCATATACCTGTGTTGGTGCTAAAGGGTTCAGGACTGGGTGAATAGGAGCAGGAGATGGAGGACTTGGAAAACTCGTTTCAACTTCGCTCAAATCAGGTAAAAAGTAAGATCGATGATGCAAATCATCCCACGGTCTATCTATACCAGTCATAGCTTCTAGGATGGCCTCTTCAGATGGAAGAGTGGTATCAAGGCAATCCTGGGCGGAAGAAGAACTAAGTGTCCAAGTCGGAGCCACATCTCCATCCAACTCTTCTGGTGAAAGAGGAGCTGGGATAGACTCTGCAGAGTCAACAACAGACTGATAACCAATCTCAGCTGTAGACATTGGAAATGCCATTCCACCCACTTGACCTATGTGGAGGTAGGGGAAGGCAAGGTCCAAGGGTTCGAAAAATAATGAGTTCTAAAGAACTCTCTTCGAAGAGGAGCCTTGGAGGATGAAATTGCATTTATATGAACCGTAGGAGGTGGAATATCAAAAGTACCCATCAAGGAAGAATACATTCCAACCCATAAATTCTCAATAGGCGCCTTAGTATTATCCAATTTTGGAATAGTTGAGTCAGTAGATGCATTCGGGTCTACAGGAGGACAGTCCAGTTGGTCCACTGTAACAATCCTCCCTTCGTGAGGGAAACAAATAATCCGAAACAAAGAATATGCAATGGCATCCATCTCATAAATCCAGTTTCTCCCCAAGAGAAGGTTGTAGTCCAAGCTTGCATCAACTATCTCAACCTCTATATTTACAGTTTTGCCCCCAACACAGATGGGCAAAGCTGGGACAATACCATGCGGTCTGTGAGAATGACCATCAAACGCAGTCAGAAGAGTAGCAGATGGAACAGCTGCGAGAGATCCAATTCCCTTCCAGCATGTGAGAGACATCACACATGTGGAAGCACCCTCATCAACGACCGTCCGAAAAATATTGCATTTTCGGTACAATGATTTAATATGAAAATCGATATGATGGGGGAGTCTCTTTTTAAAATTAGTCATATCGAAAGCAATCATAAGAAATTTCTTTGGATTGACAGCCCCAAGAGCAGTGAGCAGAGCACTGCGCTGAGCCGGACAAGACTGGAGCACCTCAAGAGCCAACATGGCACAAGGACTCTGCGCCAGATATTCTACAATAGAGTAGTTCTGGGAAGCCCTAGCATTTGGATTAATCGTCGTACACTTAGTAGATGCTTTTGGCATCCGAGTTATATGCTCAATAGTAGGCCTCGTAATATGAAGCGGCTCAATAACATCAGGAGCACCCTTAGCTTTTGAAGACTCTTCTTCGCCATAATCACGGGATCTCGTAGCGACATCCATGTAAGCACTCATCATGTATATGTTTTATGGAATTTCCCCTTCCTGGGTGCCCCCAGTGGAAGCCCCAGTATTTTGATTCGCGCCAACAACTAGCTGTTGCCCTTGGGGAAAAGGGTTTGTCAACACAGCCTGGGAACTGGAAGAACCCTGATGAGATAAAAAGCGCTGTGCATCCTGAATTTTAGGGCAAAGGTGAGTAAGATGGTCTCCAGTACATAACTTGCATGGAAACTTCACTTTCTTTTTATCCTTCGGACCCTCACCAACATGCTCGTTGGTTTTATTCGCATTACCCTTCCCATTCTTTCCCTTTTTATTATTGTTCCGTCCTTTCTTCTTCCCTTCGGATTGTTGATTTCCTTTCGGATTGGAAGTTTGGACGGCATTGACTGATAAAGATTGGGAAGGCGATGACTCAGCAGGCACAGCCTGACCAGAAGGAGCAGACTGTATAGACAACTGCTACAATTGAGTAAGCAGGTTAGCTGCACCACTATTGATCGACCCAATAAGTCCATCACCATGAAAACCAGGATTAGTCTTGGATAAATCTAATTTGGAGCGAGGAGCATTGGAAAAATATTTATGAAGGACTCCAGACTGAGAATATATCAATTCAAGCTGTTGGGCCCTAAAAATGGCCTGCTCCTCAAAAAATACCCCAGACAGGGATACATCTTTAGAAATATCTGACTGTATAGATTTCAAAAACCATTCCAAAAGGAATTCTCCTGGAATATGAGCTTTAATAAGCCTCTTCCTTCTCCACCATTCCTGAATATGGTCAAAAATGTGGGTTGCGTCGTCCTGCTTAAAATTATCTAGGAGTTCAGTCCCGGCGTCATAACGGACGAGCAACTGGAAATGATTTAGAAATGTAACAGCCAGCTCTCGAAATGTAGCAAAACTGCCCCCAGTTAACTCAATATACCACTTGGCAGCGTTTCCAGTTAAGGTGCGTTGAAACAATCTCAACCTAATCGAATCATCGATCAGGGAGTTAGAAGAGCACCATAAATGGAAGGTGGTGATGTGATCAGCCAGATCTTCTCCATTCTTGCCTTCAAACTTTGGAATGTCTGAAGGAAGTTTGGTGGGAACCGGAGGCGACCCCGGACTGTACCGGATCGTATCATTCGTCAATTTCGACAGATCTGGCAAGTTTAACGTTGCCAGAAAAGGTAAACGAGGCGGAGCCTGAGGATTCCATCCTTGATGGGATAATTCCCTACATTCTGAAAAGAATACCCTGGCTTTGATAAGGCACCAGGTTGCCAAAAAGAACTCGTAGAAAAAGGAGAAGAACCTCCTCCCAACGCAGAGTTACCAAAGACCAGACCAGTTCCCCATCCTGAAGTATGGAATGAAGAGGAAAGCCCCTGATAGGGGTTCCAGGCATTAGAAAGAGGGGAAAAAGTTTGATAAGCACTCGACGAAGGGAAAGAAGCATTCCCTTGGTGACCAGCGTAAAACTGATTCCCTACCCCCGCTGTAGTGAATACAAGGTTCCAACCTGTAAAAGTAATCGAATTCTGACCTCCAGACCAAGGGTTGAAACTCTGAGTCTGAGAAGTAAACGGAAAGGACCCTAAAGAAGGATTTGAAATAGGAATATGCCCAGTTCCGAAGGAGAACCCTTGAAAAGAAGCTGATCCACTAGCCATGGAAGACATGGGTGTAGATCCAGCTGCAACAGCGAAAAAGGAAAATGAAGGAATCCCACTAGTGGGCATTCCAAAACAAAAGGGACCAAATTGAGAAGCATGTGCTTGGGTGAAACCATAGCCAAACACAACAGTACTAGAAGCAATCGAAGATATAGCAATAGTGCCTCCTCTTTCAATAGAAGTAGGAGTCTGAATGCCTGCAGCACTCACAGCAGAAGCCGTGTTCCCAGTCGTGGCCATCGAAAGGTATGAATAATATGGATGATCTTCTGGTCTCTCTGACTCAGGTCCGATGTATTCAACAACGAACGGATAATCAGGAGGAAGAGGAGATGGAAGTGACTCAGAGGGTTGAGACACTTCCTCTACTTGTACTTCTTCTTTCTGCGGAAATAAGACTCTCGAGGTGAGCGGAACGCTCCTCTCGGAACCAACACCAGAACCGGCTACGAAACCTTCAATCCCTTGTGGAGGATCTCCCTCCACTGCGTCAGACGCCACAGGATGATACTTACCTGCAAAATTACTCCTACGCCTTCTTGAGGAAGGCTCTAGACTCTCGGGAGATAACCCCCGGATTCTCCTCGATCGACGAGGCGCTTGATCAGCCACTTTAACAAATTTTAATTAGACTCAAAAAAGTAAAAATCTAGGCAAGCTAGGAGGAAAGAGCACTCACTACAAAAAATCCCTTAGATACAATCAAAAAAACAACCTTCAGGTATTTCCGCTCCGTGTGATTAGGACCAGACACCAAAATACAAGAAAGCGAAGAATAGGACCTCCCGAAAGTAGTCTGGGATAATTACGGCCCAGGCCTACTAGCGAAGGTAACATAAACAGTTACGCCAACCTCCTAACAACAGCCTTTGCCAACACAAGTACCCAAGCTTCGCAAGGGCACCCCCAGAAGTACTGCTGGAAGTGATATGACATCTGCCTCAGGTACCACGGGTATTCCCCCCCGCAGTCACCTATGTGGAACCTAGGAATGGAAACTATGGGCACCAATCCGTGTCAGAAGCCGGGCGGAAGGGTCTTGAGGTCAGATCCAGCAAATCAGAGAGGGGGTATCTCTCTTCTCGGCCTTCACTTTCCCTCGCGCTTGACTCTCTGGAGGAGAGCTTTCCCGGTCCACCTAACGGAGTTGGATTTCGCTCAATTAATAAATTTCTATGTTTTTGTTTGAGCGGCCTTGGAGAGTTAACTCTCCACTCATCTAATCCAAGGCCCTACAACCTAGCTAGTTGGTGTATGAGACTTAATCAAAAACTTGCTAGTTGTTTTTAAATTATAGCGCTTATTTTAATCGGCTGTTATATTAAGTCAAAGGGATACGGAAATGAAACTCGTGGTGTTTTGTGACGCAGAAAAGAAATTAATGAAAGCCAAACTACATGCAAATGCAGTAATTTCCTTTCGATGAAAATAAATTTCTACACGGGTTCTACGAGATTATATATATATATATTTTTTATTTTTAGATAACAAACTTCACACTCGCAAAAACTATGAAAAAGAATAAATGCTTAAGTGCACCTAATGCAAATAACTAAAAGCATGCAAATTCTAAGATGCAAAAATCTAACAAAGAAAAGAGAAATTTCCCAAAGATCCTTCAGTTTTATCACTATTTGATTGTCCACAAAACTAGTTCCAAAAAGTAGAAACTCTCAATATGAAGACATCAAAATATGCTTGAAAACAAGAGGAAGAAACCAATGACAATTCCTTTCCAAAATTAAGTCAAAAAACAAAGGCAAGAAATCCCAACAAAGCTTCAAAAGATGTAACAAAAAGAAAACAAAAATGCAAAACAAAAGCAAATGACAAAACAAAATGTTTTTTGAGCTTTCGAATTTTATAAAAAGAAGAGCTCAAAGAGACCAAGAAGACTATCAAATCCCAAGCCAAACAACTCTTGAATTTCAAGCAAAACTTCAAAAATGCTCCAAATATTATAGTGCCACTTTAGTAGCAAGCTTTGTATGAGTAAAAGAAGACAAGAAACTGAGTAACTCAGCCTAGAAGAATAGTACAGCCTTGCAGCAAACAAAAACTTCAAAGAATCAAGAAAGACTCTTTAAAAATTGCAACAAGACCTAGTCAACCGAACTCAAGAAAACTAACCAAAAGCAGGAAAAAATCGAAGCGCAAAGCAAGACACAAAGGTAGGAAAGAGTAAATGAGCAGAGGCTCTCTGTTCTGATGAAGCAGAATAGCCAAGAATCCCCAGGAAGAGATCTTGGTACTCGAACCAGAAATGCAAGCACTAAAAATAAGATTTTCCTAATAAGCCAGTCTTCAACCAAGAGAGAAAAAAGACTAATAACCACTATCAACACAATCCATAGGATATAAGGACACTGCAGGAACAGGTCTCCACAGACAAACAAGACTAAAAAGTCAAGAAATCAAAAATTTCAAAATTTACCCAGGCATATGCTACTTGACAGTTTTGAAACAAGCGTGCATACGCGACTGTGTCAAAGGAAACCTGCATATACGCGACTTCCTTTGAAGCAAACTGCGTGTATACGTGTCTGCGTATAGCCAAACTCGCGTATGAAAAGTTAAATAATGAAAAATAAAAAATATCAAGCCTGGATAAGGAACTAGGTCTTCAGTCTGACTGAGAAAAAGTTAACTGGACTGGAAATAATAGTTAAAACTGTTGCAAACCTTTCAAACAGCTGAAACCACCCAACAGGGGAATCATAAGAATGCGATCCCTAGCGGAGTCGCCAGTTCTGTTTCGGGGAAAAACACCCTAGAGGTTTGTTGGGTCAAAACCTCCACAGATCAGGGCATGTTATTCAGAAGGACTCACACACAACCACACTTAAATGCTAAAAACTAGATAACAACGATAGTAGAACTCACCCGTAGTCCTACGTTCGATGTAGATCCCGCGGGGTCCAAACCCCCAACAACCCGTCTTCCTCTTCAACCTGAAAAACAAGAAAGAACGTGCAGGGAAACCTAGTTGTACAGCATATATTTCTCCTAAATGTTAGTGTAATCCATGTGAGACATTATATAAACAATAATAAATGCTTAAATGATAATCTTTTCACATATACAAGTAAACGTTAACACATAAGTTCAGGAACAAGATGGTTCTTCATTATTGCGAACAACATGTACAGAAATAAAAAGTGGAGAGATCACCTGAATCCTTCCACGATCTTCGAACAGACCGTCGTCCGGATCCGTCCCGTCCTTGCCTCGCTAAGATACTTTCAAGACTCGTGCACTCGAGATGGCATATAAATGGATGAAAATCTCCAGGAAACAAGGGTTTCCTGTAAAAATCTAGGAATGTGCAGGAGGCACGGGAATTCATACTTGAATTAGGGATTCCAACAAAGTATAATATCTATAAAATTTCTCTCTCCCTTAGGCCATACACATGAGGGGCTTTTATACTCCCTCAAAGTAGTTTCAATCAGTTGGAAAGAGTTGGCCACGTGCTGGGGTGGTTGAACTACTGGAGTAACCATCAAACCAACTCGAAAAAAGGGATTTTTTATATATTTTTTAATGATTTTAATGGCATACGCGGAAAAGTACATGTGGACTCGCGTATACATGCGGAAAATTCAGGGCATACCCGTGTATGGGATTTTTAACACTGTTTTTTAATGAATTTTGTTCAAGTCTGTGGGAATGGGTGCCCAAGGCCATGGAGGCAATCATGAATCACATGAGGGTGAAAAATGATGCTATAACAATAGTAGTATACACAAATGAAAATGTAAGATTATTTCCAAAGTAGTTATGTATTTCTTTTCCTTTTCATTAAATACATTAGTTAAAAATTGTCATATGAACATGTGTCATATAAAATGAGTTATGACATTTTGGGCATGCGATTGTTAAGCCATGATATTAGCCCATGTTATTATAATAATTCCTATTTATAGATTAAGAATCTCTATGATAAAATGGGTTGAATCTTCATGGTTAGATATCTTTACAATAAGTGTAAGGAATATTAGATCTCTTTACAGCAAGAGAAAGTTTGTTTTCATTGGCCCGAGGGTAGTATCTTTATTTCATCAAGGGAATGGGTGTTAAACTTCACATAAGTTAGTTGGGTGAAACCCTTTCCTAGTCAAGATAAGTTGTTGAGATAAATTGAGGGGTCCCCTCATAGTCAACCTTTAATGAGAAATGGTGGGGCCATAGTTTGGATTAACACCAAACCAGAAACCTTTGTTCTATGGTTATGATTCATTACAAGCCTTGAAGCCACCATTGAGGGTCTTGCATTACTAGTTGTATTTGGTTGAGGTAGAAGCATAATGAGTAGGCACAAAAGAGAGGAGAATGGGAGCAGGGTGGAACCTTGCTTATGGAACCATGTTATTAGACCATTGGAGCTTCATCATATTCATGGAAGTCAACTTGCGTAAAGGCCTAATGTCGACAATTCGATAAAAACCTCAACCATCAACCGAAAGTGCTCGATCAAAAAGAGGAAATGAAACTCGATTCCCAGATCTCATCAGATCTGGGACCTTAAGCCTCGACTTGAGTTTGGAGGAGAGGGATTTGATGGGGAAGACCCATAATATGGAGGTGCTGAGATGATGTGGGTCAACGGGACCCACTACGTGTTGAATCCTTAGTTAAACTGAGAGGGGGGGGATGAATCAGTTTAACACATGCATAAGCTTTTTAAACTTTTCATCAAGCTTATTTACAGCTTAATTTTATAACCAACTTTAATATGTGAGCAGTCTTAATATGTTGCAGCAAGTATTAAATTAATGTGACACCAAACTTATTATGAGAGCAGCAAACATTAAGCAGATTGGGTAGATCATATCAACACATAGGCAACACACACAGAGACAGCAGATATAAGTGGAAACCAATAAAGGGAGAAAACCACATCTTATTAGTGTTGTGATGCAAAGGCAAGCTCCAACTCCCTCTCACCATTGATTTTCTGCAGGCATCAACCTACAGGAGGCTCCAACCTCAGTCAGCTACAACTGACATCTATCAAGCTTCAACTTGATAGGGAAGCTCCAACTTCCTCATTCAATCAAAAGAAAATATATGCTGATTTACGTCAAATATCAACTCTATTCTGTAGCATCTCTTTCTGCTCCTTTCTTTCTTATCTTCTCTGCCTCAATTTTTCATACTCTGCATTCTCTAACCTCACCCTCTAACCTCCCTATGCATATCAATGTGATATGATTTATACAGTTTACCCCATAACAATTTGTATTCCACAGGGAATTCAAAGTGAATAGCCGTGACTTTTTGCATTCTTCCTCCTCACTTCTTTTTCCACCTCATTCAGAAAATCTCAACAATTTATATAACTTTCAGTTTTACAGTGGAGTTTTATTTCCTACGGAGACTTTCCAGTGCATCACAAACAATATAAACCAATCAAAAGTGTATACATTCAGTTACAATGAGGATTACAAATCAACTCATTTAGTTTTGGATCACTGTGTTTGTATTTTCTGTGACTGTGTTTGTCCTTTTTTGCTCTGTTTGATCTCCTGTTCACTGTCGTACTGTAACTGCCATATGTATGTAACTGCGCTTTTTATATAACAAAATTCAACTCACGGCATGATAATGAAGTGCTTTTAACATATAAACTGCCCCTTTATGTAGCGCAAATCAACTCTCGGAGAACTAAATAAAAATATTTTAATACATAAAATGCCCTTTCGGGCCCACTCGTTGAGCTTGCTCTATTCTCCGATGTGATGAGTCACCTCCTGAATTCTTCCGATTGCGATTAATCACAATTGCAACTTCTAGTTGTATGCTCCGATGCTCTCACTCCGATTTGATGATTCACTGTTCACTGCACTTCACTGTGCCGATGCGATGAATCGCTCCGATTCTATGGTTCACTGTGCTGTTAGAACTCAAACACGTATGAATCACAGTTCACAAACCCATCGGATCCGCATCTTCATTGCAATTGCAATCGGAACGTTTATTGCCATGCTCCGTTGCCACACTTTTCTCCGATGCGATTTCTGAGGGTCCCACCTTATAGAACTTTGTTTGTATTAAACCCGAACAATGGAGCACTACACATATATATACTTTGGTCCCTTGTATAGAAAGCTTACATATATAAAGTGCTGCATATATATACTTTGTTGCTTCATTTTTTATGATCCTCCAGCTAGGGTTAATATTCTCAGAATTTTATGTATGGGGGGTCCCACTCTACACATATAATATCTTCCGTCAACATTATATTAAGTCTTTGACTCAGACTTAAACCCAGCGCTAATATATGTAGTAATATAACCTTTCAGGCTCTAGAGTTATTTTAACTCGTCTTGTTTGTAATGATATAATGCACTGTCTAAAGTTTGGGTTACCTCTTCGTCAATCCGCAACATAATCGGGGTCCATAGTTAATATATATAAACAATTCAACCGTTCAATATTTTCTCCAATGGTTAATCACTAACTATTAACACGATACTCCAACAGGGCCCACTACAACTTGTATCCCCATATACAATGTTTTAAAAGCCCTGTATTAATACTGTGCTCATATTATATTGAACCCCTTCCTTTGTTTATTATGTCAAGTGTATTAACCCGACGCATAACCTTATTAACCCGCTCTCTAAGGTTTGAACCTGATAAACACTTGCATATTCCTAACCTTATCACTTAACGTTATAACAATGGATTTGATGCCTTTTATTAAACTCACAAGCATTTATAACCTTTCAACCAAGGCTTATAACATTAACCCAACACTTCATATAACTATACTTGGGCCCACAGTGTTGGTTCTTTTCCCCGCAACTTCTCCTTTGATCGGACAGTCAATCTGCTCTCGCACACCAGCTGAGCTTTGGACCCCCATCCGACGGGCGACGCGCAATATCGCGCAAATTATATGCTCGTCACATAATTCTCCAAAATTACGCGAAAAAATTTGTATTTGAAAACAACTTTAGGACACGTGGCCATCAATGACATATATCGCGTTCATTTTGGAAATACTGCTTACCACTTCAAACAACGCGTGAACCCACTGGTTTTTGAGCGTTGGTTTCATTGTTTGCTCAAGGTTTCGTTCTTGACTCTGGGTTCCAGTATTATAACTTTGCGTCAAAGGTTTATTTTAACCTATATTCTTTGTTTAAAAGTATCGATTGTGTATTAACCTATATACACAGAACCCCGCTGTTATTTAGCTTCTCGGTTCTGCCCTTTTTGCACGGTTCTGCATCTCCTGCAATCATTTCACTGTTGGTTTGTTAACGGCTCTGCCTCTGTATTCTCTCTCTCTGCCTCAGTTATTCTCTATCTCTATGTCACTATGCTTTCTACAGCCTTTCTCTTCTGCTTGACCGTTTCATTTCACTGCTCAGCCTCCTATCTCTGTCTCTTCAACCTCTGTCTTGTACTGCCTTGCTTCTTTTGCTGCTGCTCGACTCTCTCTACATCTTGCTTCCTCTTTTCTCTCTCTGCTCTTCTATGTTGTCTCCTTTTCCATCAATGACAACATTTCCAATAGTCTCCCCCTTTGGAATTGATGGCAATACACTTCCTCTGCTTGTCTTTTAGGACCCTATCTTTCGGTGCTCGCTTTTCCTCCCCGTTTGACATCAATGGCAAAGGGTGTGCTTTTAAATCTCGTCCATGTTGCTCTGATCTTGAGGACCTGTTTTCGGCTCTGTTTAGTTGCTCTGGATTTTTTATAGCTCTCTTTGTTGACTGATCTCCCCCTGGAATGATGTCTTGTTTTCTGTTCTCCCCCTGGAATGAAGCTTTCCTTTTCTTTCAGAGAGTAGTATCTGAAGACACTACCCCTAGTTTGTTTCTTAGATATTCGAATGGCTCTCTAGCAAGAGGTTTTGTGAATATATCTGTTGTTTTTTCTTTTGTTGGCACATATTCCAACTTCACTACCTTCTGTGCTACTTGTTCTCTTAGGAAATGGTACTTGATTGGGATGTGTTTAGTTTTTGAATGAAGTACAGGATTTTTTGAAATACTTATAGCACTTATATTATCACATTTGATAGAGATAGGTTCATCAATGCTTACCTTCATGTCTTGGAGGGTTTGCTTCATCCACATGACTTGTGTGTAGCATGTTGCTGCTGCTATGTATTCTACTTTTGCTGTAGATAGAGAGATAGATGTTTGTTTCTCGCTTAGCCATGCCACCAGACTTTTTCCCAAGTAGAACACACCTCCACTTGTGCTTTTCCTTTCATCCACACAGCTGGCCCAATCTGCATTTGTATATGTTGTCAAAGTGAAACTCTTGCCTTTTGGATACCATAGCCCATACTGTACAATTCCTTGTAGATATCTAAGTATTCTTTTGACTGCTAGAAGGTGATTTTTCTTTGGTGTTGCTTGATATCTAGCCACAAGTCCGACTGCCAACATGATGTCTAGTCTTGATGTTGTTAGATACAATAGACTTCCTATCATGGATCTGTAGAGTCTTTGATCTATTAAGTAGATCCATCATCGGCACATAGCTTGCATCCAGTGATCATGGGGGTTGACACATGTTTGTAGTCTTGCATTTTGAAATTTTTCAACATCTCTTTTAAGTATTTTTCCTGTGAGATGAATGTACCTGTGTTCTTTTGCTGAATTTGAAGTCCTAAGTAGAAAGTGAGCTCTCCAATCATAGACATCTCAAACTCTGATTTCATATCTTCATCAAATCCTTTTCCTAGCTCATCTTTGTTGCCTCCAAACATAATTTCATCAACATATACTACAACAATCAGGAGTTCATTTTCATGGGCTTTTATGTATAGATTGTTGTCTACTCCTCCTCTTTTAAAGCCTTGTTTTTGCAAGTACTTATCCAGCCTTGAGTACCAAGCATGAGGAGCTTGTTTCAGTCCATATAGAGCCTTCTTTAGTCTGCACACATAGTCTTCCTTATCTGTTAATGAGAATCTTTCTGGTTGTTCCATGTATACTTCTTCTTCTAGATCTCCATTCAAAAAGGCAGATTTCACATCCATTTGATATACCTTGAATCATGGTAGCCTGTAAAGGCTAGAAACATTCTGATAGCTTCCATTCTGGCTACAGGGACAAATGTTTCATTGTAATCCAGACCTTTGATTTGTGAATATCCCTTGCATACAAGTCTAGCTTTATTCCTGATTACCTGTCCTTGTTCATTCATTTTATTCTTGAATACCCATTTTGAGCCTATGACATTTTTCTCAGTGGGTCTAGGAACTAATTCCCAGGTATTGTTCTTCTCAATTTGGTCCAATTCTTCATTCATAGCATTCACCCAATACTTGTCTTTGTTGGCTTCTGCAAACTTCTTGGGCTCTATTTGTGATAACATGGCTATGTATACCTCTTCTGTCTATTAAGTTAGCTGCCTTCCTGTCTAGACTCCTACACTCGTATCCAATGATCCGATCTTCTGGATGGTTCTTTTGAGTGTATCTTGAGGGGGCTTTCGAGCTCAGTTCAACATCTTCTGTTGTCTTGCTTGTTTCATCATCATCTTGGTTTTCTTCTTCATGATTGTCTGAAGGACTGTTGCAGTCTGTACTTCTTGTCTTGTTTGGAAGTTCTTCATCAAATCTTACGTCAATGCTTTCTACAATTTTTCGAAGAGTCTTGTTGTAGCACCTGTACCCTTTACTCTTGGATGCATATCCTAGAAATATCCCTTCATTTTCTCTTGCATCAAACTTCCCCAGATTTTCATCATTATTCTTTATGTAACACTTGCTTCCAAAGACTCTAAAGTGCTTTATTGGAGCTGGTTTACCATGCCATAGTTCATAGGGAGTCTTGTCACCGCTTGGCCTTAAATGAGCTTTGTTAAGGATATGCACGAGTGCGTGTACTACTTCTGCCCAGAAGGCTTGAGGAATATTACTCTCTTGCATCATGGCTCTGGCAATTTGTTGTATAGACTTTTTTTGTCTCTCTGCTACTCCATTCTGTTGAGGTGTCCCTGCAATAGTAAATTGTTGCTTTATCCCATGTTCATTGCATAGGTCTGCAAAGTCATAATCTATGAATTCACCTCCTCTATCTGATTTGATGCATTTTAGCTTACATCCTGTTTCATTTTCTACTAATGCTTTGAATATTTTTAATTTCTCCAATGCTTTCGATTTATTCTTGAGAAATGCAACCCATGTCATTCTAGAGAAATCATCTATTATCAGCATGAAGTAGGATTCTCCACTTGGCGTTTTAGTTCTTGCAGGTCCACATAGGTCCATGTGCATAAGATGGAGTGGTATTCTTGTTGATATCTCATCTTTGGCCTTAAAGGATGTGCGGGTCTGTTTGCCCAATTGACAAGATTTTCATATGGTATTTGAAGGCCTTGTTATTTCTGGCATATCTCTGACAGCTTTCTTCTTTCTCGGTCTGATGATATGGTCAAAGCTGAGATGTCCCAATCTCCTATGCCATAACCATGACTCTTCAAGTTTGCTAAGATGGCATGCTTCATCCTCCTCTTTCATTATGTAAACATTAATCTCTGTTCGAACACCTTTGAGTAGAGTCTTTCCTGTGGTGCTTGATCTGACTTCACAGTCTTGTGCTCTAAAAAGAACTTCACAGCCTTTATCACACATTTGACTGACACTCAACAAATTTTCTTTCAGCCCATCTACAAATAGTACATCTTGAGCCTTTCCTCTGCCATTATCTAGGATGACTGAGTGTTTTCCTTTGATTTTTCTTGATTTTTCATTGCCAAAAGTAGCATTACCAGATTTCTTTTCATCAAAATTTATAAACTTGCTTCTGTCTCTAGTCATATGTTTTGAGCAGCCACTGTCCAAATACCATTGGCTTTTCAGGTCTTCAGTAGTTAGAGCCAGGTCACATTTATTCACCTTCTTTTTCTACTGGAAACATCCTTTTGTTTGGTATCTTTTGTGAGATGATGAACCACATCCTCTGAGAGGAGATTTGGAAGGCATATATCCAATTTTATTGCATACACATCATTTGATCATAATTTTCGCAGAATTGTGAGTATGAGTAAAATCTCCTTGATTCATAAACCTCCTTGAGGTGTTGAACATCAATCTTTGTCCATATTTTCTGCACTCAATGATTTTATGGCCAAATTCCTTACAATAAAAATAGTAACCATAGAAACAATTTTCATACCTGATGTGATGTTGTCTTCTCCATTTGTTTGCTTGAGATAGTCTCTTTAATGTTGGCATATTTTGTTGGTTTGAGTTACTCCTCCTTGTATGACAGTATGCAGCAATGTGTCCCAGCTTGTGGCAGGCATCACAGGTGGCATTTTTCATAGGAGGGAAGAATCTCCTTTGATGGCTTCCAAATTTGACATACTCAGGGGTATATGATCCTTTTTGTGTTGTCTGAGCATTTATTTTATTCTTTGTTATTAGAGGTTTCTTCTAGTTTCTGTCTCCCTCATTACATGTTTCTTCTTTTGTAGGAATTATTTGAGCTGCTTCATCAGCCTTCTTTGCTTTTACAAAAATAATATTTTTGTTTTCTTTTTGTTTTCTTTTACTTGATTCTCCTTCACAGCCTATCCCAGTTTTTATTAGAGGAGATCTTTGAGCATCCAGAATTTCGTTCAACTTACCAGAGCTTGTTGTTTGAGAAGAATTTATAGACACTTTCCTTTGAGCATTTTCTAATTTCTTCCTCAGACATACTACTTCTTCTTCCAACTTCTCTTGTTCCTGAGTTTTATCCTTGATTTTATTAAGTAACATGTCTTCTATCTTCTTGGCTTCTTCAAGCTCTACCTTCAGCTTCATGAGGACTTCTGAATTTTACTCTTCTCTTACATACTTGAGGAGAATGTCTTTTTGTTTTCTGCACTTCCGTTTGAGTCTGTCAATCTCCTCCAGGGAACTTCTTAGCTCCCCCTCAAGGTCAAATTCACCTTCTTCTTCATCTTCTAGAAGATGTCCTTCAAGTTCTTCTATGGCCATCAATAAAAATTCAGAGGTTCCTTCTTCACTTGAGGGTTCATCTGAGTCTTCAGATGCACTATTGTCTTGTTGAGCATAGAAATATTTTCTATTGAATTTCTTTCCTTTCTGCCAGTTCTTTGATGTAGTTTTATTTGATTCATGAGTCTGATTCCTTGCTTTCTTATGAGGACACTTAGCAGCATAGTGTCCAACTCTTCCACATTTGAAGCATTTGAATGGAAGTTTACCTTTATATTTACCTGAGCCTCTATCCAGTTTCTTGACAAACTTGGCCTCTTCTTCATCATAGCAAGAACATATATCTCCCTTTTCTTCTTTCTTCTTTTTGTTTTAAAAGCTTCCTCCCTCGCACTTGGCTTCTTCTATGGGAGTCTCATCTCATAGGCTATTAGATTTCCAAGTAACTGGTTCATGGTCAAGGTTTCGCAATCAGTTGTTTCTTCTATGACAGACACCTTGGGGTTAAAACTGGGTGGAAGAGATCTTAGAATATTTTGTACAATTACACTTTCTGGTATGGTTTCTCCAAGAGCTTTCATATTGTTTACAATTTCTGAAACTCTTAAGAAGAAGCTGCCAACATCTTGATTCTTCATCATCATTCATTTTTAAATTTTCAAACTGAGCTCTATATATTTGAGGTTTGGTTGTCTTTACCTTTTTATTTCCCTCATGGATGTTTTCAATAGTATCGCACATTTCTTTGGCAGTCTTGTTGTGCATTACTTTGATAAATTCAGCCTCACATAGTCCATTTAATATTTCATTCATGGCCTTTTCATTTGCTACAAATTCTTGTTTAGCTTCTCTCTCTGGATCATTTGCCTTTGGGCATATCCAAATTCCACAACAGCCCAAACTTCTATTCCTAGAGACATTATGTATGCTCTCATTCTGATTTTCCAGAAGGCATAATTAGCACTGGTGAAAAAAGGGGCTTTATTGGTTGAGCTTCCTTCTTGACTAGCCATCCTGGGGACCTACGATCTCTTTCAGTGGTTAAACTAGTACTAAAGGAACTGGCTCTAATACCAATTGTTGAATCCTTAGTTAAACTGAGAGGGGGGAGGGGGTGAATCAATTTAACACATACATAAGCTTTTTAAACTTTTCATCAAGCTTATTTACAACTTAATTTTATAACCGACTTTAATACGTGAGCAGTCTTAATATGTTGCAGCAAGTATTAAATTAATGTGACACCAAACTTATTATGAGAGCAGCAAACATTAAGCAGATTGGGTAGATCATATCAACACATAGGCAACACACACAGAGACAACAGATATAAGTGGAAACCCATAAAGGGAGAAAACCACATCTTATTAGTGTTGTGATGCAAAGGCAAGCTCCAAATCCCTCTCACCACTGATTTTCTGCAGGCACCAACCTCCAGGAGGCTCCAACCTCAGTCAGCTACAACTGACATCTATCAAGCTTCAACTTGATAGGGAAGCTCCAAATTCCTCATTCAATCAAAATAAAATATATGCTGATTTACCTCAGATATCAGCTCTGTTTTGTAGCATCTCTTTCTGCTCCTTTCTTTCTTTTCTTCTCTGCCTCAATTTTTCATACTCTTCATTCTCTAACCTCACTCTCTAACCTCCCTATGCATATCAATGTGATATGATTTATACAGTTTGCCTCATAACAGTTCATATTCCACAGGGAATTCAAAGTGAATAGCCCTGACATTTTACATTCTGCCTCCTCACTTCTTTTTCCAGCTCATTCAGAAAATCTCAATAATTTATATAACTTTCAGTTTTACAATGGAGTTTTATTTCCTACGGAGACTTGTCAGTGCATCACAAACAATATAAACCAATCAAAAGTGTATACATTCAATTACAATGAGGATTACAAATCAACTCATTCAGTTTTGGATCACTGTGTTTGTCTTTTCTGTGACTGTGTTTGTCCTTTTCAACTCTGTTTGATCTCCTGTTCACTGTCATAGTGTAACTGCCATATGTATGTAACTGCGCTTTTTATATAACACAATTCAACTCACAGTATGATAATGAAGTTTTTTTAACATATAAACTACCCCTTTATGTAACGCAAATCAACTCTCGGAGAACTAAATAAAAACCTTTTAATACATAAAATTCCCTTTCGGGCCCACTCGCCGAGCTTGCTCTATTCTCTGATGCGATGAGTCACCTCCTGAATTCTTCTGATTGCGATTAATTCCAATTACAACTTCTAGTTGTATGTTCCGATGTTCCAATGCTCCGATGCTCTCACTTTGATCCGATGATTCACTGTTCACTACACTTCACTATGCCGATGCGATGAATCGCTCCGATCCGATGGTTCACTGTGCTGCCGGAACTCAGACACGTATGAATCACAGTTCACAAACCCATCAGGTCCGCATCTTCATCGCAATCGCAATCGGAACGTTTATTTCCATGATCTGCTGCCACACTTTTCTCCGATGCGATTTTTGAGGGTCCCACCTTATAGAACTTCGTTTGTATTAAACCCAAACAATGGAGCGCTACACATATATACTTTGGCCCCTTGTATATAAAGCTTACATATATAAAGTGCTGCATATATATACTTTTCCGCTTCAGTTTTTATGGATCCTCCAGCTAGGGTTAAGATTCTCGAAATTTTATGTAGGGGGGGTCCCACTCTCCACATATAATATCCGTCATCAACATTATATTAAGTCTTTGACTCAGACTTAAAACCAACGCTAATATATGTAGTAATATAACCTTTCAGGCTCCGAAGTTATTTTAACTCGTCTTGTTTGTAATGATATAATGCACTATCTAAAGTTTGGGTTACCTCTTCATCAATCTGCAACATAATCGGGGTCCACAGTTAATATATATAAACAATTCAACCATTCAATATTTTCTCTAATGGTTAATCACTAACCATTAACACACTACTCCAAATGGGCCCACCAAAACTTGTATCCCCCATAAACAATGTTTTAAAAGCCCTGTATTAATACTGCGCTCATATTATACTGACCCCTTCCTTTTTTTATTATGTCAAGTGTATTAACTCGACGCATAACCTTATTAACCTGCTCTCTAAGGTTTGAACCTGATAAACACTTGCATATTCCCGACCTTATCACTTAACGTTATAACAATGGATTTGATGCCTTTTATTAAATGCGCAAGCATTTATAACCTTTCAACCAAGGCTTATAACACTAACCCAACTCTTCATATAAATATACTTGGGCCCACAGTATTGGTTCTTTTCCCCGCAACTTCTCCTTTGATCAGATGGTCAATCTTCTCTCACGCACCAGCTGAGCTTTGGACCCCCATCCGACGGGCGATGCGCAATATCACGCAACTTATATGCTTGTCACATAATTCTCCAAAATTACGCGAAGAAAGTTGTATTTGAAAACAGCTTTAGGACACGTGGCCATCAATGACATATATCACGTTCATTTTGGAAAAACTTCTTACCAGTTCAACAACGCGCAAACCCACTGGTTTTTGAGCGTCGGTTTCACTGTTTGCTCAGGGTTCCACTCTTGACTCCAGGTTCCAGTATTTTATAACTTTGCTTCAAAGGTTTATTTTAACCTATATTATTCGTTTAAAAGTATCAATTGTGTATTAACCTATATACACAGAACCCCGCTGTTATTTAGCTTCTCGGTTTTGTCCTTTCTACATGGTTCTGAATATCCTGCAATCATTTCACTGTTGGTTTTTTAACGACTCCGCCTCTGTATTTTTTTTCTCTGTGTCATTGTGCTTTCTGCAGCCTTTCTCTGCTGCTCGACCGTTTCATTTCACTGCTCTGCCTCCTATCTTTGTCTCTGCAACCTTTGTCTTCTATTGCCTTGCTTCTTTTGCTGCTGCTCGACTCTCTCTACATCTTGCTACCTCTTTTCTCTCTCTTCTCTTCTATGCTGTCTCCTTTGCCATCAATGACAACATTTCCAACACTACAGACATGTGGGTGCTACATGGAACCATTGTGATGACATGGCCTCTACTGATAGGCCAAAACTTATAATGGTTATAACTTTTGACCTAGAAGTCAGAATAAGGTAAATTTAATATCATCAAAAATATCTTGACAAGTTAGTCATCATGGTGGTATTAGAAATAAATTCCAAAGAATTGAAAACTTAAACTTTTGATAACCACATCTGCATAATACAACATGGAGATAAGGTCTATTACGTAATACCTTCCTCAACCCTTGATGTTTTAAGGGAGGAAGGGAGGTGATTACTCAGTCATATTAGAGATATGGTTCAACACTAGACTTGTTGAGGCTCACACAAAATTCACAAAATTTAATATGAAGCTTTAGCTATTGTATATGTTGAATTTTTATTTATAGTTGAAATGATTGTTAACCCTGTGTTGTAACTGCTACAACACCCTCCAAAATTTTGCCCTATACCCAATTTCAGAGCCGTCCTTGGTCTTGTTTATTATCGTTGCAAACTTTGAAATTAATTCTAGTTGTTTTCTTAGAGTGTTGTGTTCCCTTTTACAAGTTGGGAAAAGTGTCATCTTTTGGCATGTTGGCTATCGAATTATGTATATAAGCAGGTTATGGTGGTTCCAAGAGGTCATATTTGTGCAAATAAGTTTTCTAACCTTGTAAGTATCTATCGCACTCATTTCCAAAGTCTTGAGCACCATCGCACAAGTGTCTTCATGGTCGTCTCAAAGTATATCTTTATTGTTGTTAGAAAATGATATATTATAGAGAAATGGAACACATGAAAATATGCAGAAATACAAAAAAAGAAAACACATAAAACAAGACAGACACAAATATATGTCGTTGACCTAACTTGGGCTACATCCACTGAGAAACAACAAGTAATTCCTTTATATTATCCAAAAAAATTAAGAGACACAGCCTACACCAGATCCATTGTAATTTCCCCTACTCTCTCACATAGTCCCCCTTTCTCTTCCGTGCTCAATATACACACACCACACACAACCACAATACAATTCCCTCATGTGAACCGAGGGGTTGCCTTCTAGTGAAAAAACCCTAAATTAAACATAAATTCTACTATAAGATCATCCGCCTTATGAATGACCGAGATTGACTACGAAATTACAATATTTTACAATGAAATTCTACATCTATTTTTAGCTTCAGGGGCACTACCCACGAACTCCCCAATTAGGGGGGGATCAGCCCTCCCTACACCCCCCTTTGTGGAGGGGTGTACAATCTTCCTGGGGTATACATCCAGCTAAAAAAGGACCTCTAAACCATGATGATAATTAGGCTCCACACCCAACAAGTGTAGCACTTTTTGTAACTGGGCACAAAGATTTCGCATAAAGGGAATGCTTTGTTCGTACATCATGGATGATCTATGTTCTTGAGTTGTCAAAATGTTCTAAGTGTGTGATCACATTAAATTTTTTATCACCGTTTACACTGAACTCAGTGATCCCACATTTAGCCATTTTCAGATAAAATTCTCAACCAAGCAACCTAGCTTCATTTGACTTTCCTGAGTTACGCACTGCATAGTTTTAGTCCTCTAGATGTGACCTTGTTTCTTGGAACTATAAAATTCATAGTTCCTACCTCTCATGACTACTACACTACATAGTTTTTGTGCCCAAGCTTCGGCCTTGACCTCTATAACTGCATAATCATGTTTGACAACTTGGATTAGATTGTGCACTTTGCAATCACAAACCTTAAGCTCATTTCCTAAGCCCTTGAAATTTACGTTTTCATAGTAGCCCAACCTTCCTTGTCTCCCAGAACTACCCTGCATTCTCACCCAGTGCCCATTCCCTCAGCGTGTCTCACTAACTGTTGGAACTGTGCAGGTTTGTTCCTCAACCCAGCCTGAGCTGCACACTTTGCTATCTCAAGGATCAATGGTTCCCATTTCCTGCCTAAAATATGAAATTGCGTAGTCACTGAGCCCCTACTCCTAGCTTTTCACTTGTTCTAGGCTCAGTCTATGGATCAGAATGCACCATATCAGACTAGAGAGTTTTTGGATTGATATTGTCTCATAATGGGTGAAATATAGGAACACGTATTCTATCATGTCATTTCATGACGATTATTAAGAAGAATAAGGAAAGAATCATGCTCAAAGACACTCTTGTAGCTGAATTTACAAGTTGACCGATAAGGAGAAAGTAAAGGGACACTAGTTTGTGACCATTGTCCAAGGCCTATAATCATTGAAGACTCCTTATCACCAATCCATGTGGAGGTTTAAAGAAAATCATCTTCAATAACACATTCATCCCTCAACAACAACAGTGGCTTGACATTGCAAAATCACTTAACATTCCATGTCAGGAGTCTCATGTCATGTCATGTCATGAGTGGTCATATGCCAAATCACTGTTGTCGGTCATGTAAATTGTATTCAAAATGTATTGTAAAGTGGAAGTCCAAAAGACAGACATGTAATATGAAGAGTCATGTAAGTTGAAAAGTCATCGGAAGTAAAAAAATCATGAGGGTAGTCAAAGAGACATAAGGAGGATGAAGCATCACCCCTTTGTTATATATACTCCCTCATTGTATGACCAAATGAATTTTCACCTTGGCTCCACCCACAAAGCATTAGAGAGATAATATAGTTATTTTGTGGAGCAAGGAGTGGCTCCAATGCTCCACTATTGGAGCAAGTGATGTTCATTGTATACATGTTTCTTGGAACTTTCACTTAATAACAAAAGCCTTGAATACTAGCACATTTTTCATACATGGATTATGAACGTTTGTAAGATTATTCTCCGGATTTTTGTATTTAATTTTTTCTTTCACATGTGCTAAGGTAGTTGAACTCTTTTGGTTATTTTAGTACTTATATTATTGATAATTTGTTGTAATGTTTGTTATCATGTTCATGTCCTTATCGAATATTCCACAAGATATTAGGCATACCTTTCACATTTTTTGGTTGTAATGACCATCACATCTCCTGTCGACTATTCCACTAGATGTTATATGGATCCTTCTAGTCTAAGTGTGTATCTTATTTGGTGCTACTATTAACTCTCTCTTAGAGGCACATTTCTCTTTTTCTCCCGCAGTAGAAGAGACTCAACACACTTACAACTGAAAACCCACGAAGAACGCCCCCCTTGTTTTTTGAAAGTAAATTTGCACTCCTCTTTATTGCTAACAATTCGGGCCAAGGAATATAATTGAGAATTTGGAAATTGAGAATTTATTCCAGATGCTATTCCTACACCAAATGGCGTGAGGTCTAATTGGGACTTCATATCAGGGAGATACTCTAAATGTTGGTGGGTCCATCACCTTCAACATTTCTGGTGCAAGAAGGAGTGCGGCCAATTTTTTATGGATAATAACCACACCGAATACAAAATCACATCTTATGTTCAAGGAAGAAATGCTAATTGCACCTCCCCTACTCTTGTTCTTGAATTTGGTGACTCTTCTCAGCCCGAGCACACATAGACTTGTGAAATCCCATATAATCAGATTCAGGCCATCCACCCTATAGCCCATCAATTTGCAAAATCTATTGGATTAATTATGGGAGTACTCAATATTCCATATTCTCTGAAGAAGAAAGAAACCACCTCTATAGGCATAGTAGTTTCTACCATTGAAAATTTGGTTCTCGCGACCCTCGAAGAGTTAGAAGTTTCTATGGAGAATGAAAAAGAGCCTCCACTTTATAACAGTGGTGATAGATATAATTTCGTACTCTAAAATGAAACATTTCGCGGGTTAGGAGGTGAAGAGGAAGAAGAAGAACCATCATATTCTGATAAGGAAGAGGAGGATGAAGATGAAGACATGGTAGACCAAGATTTGGATTGGATGAATCTAGGTCCACTTTCACTTCTCGGTGTTATACATAAAATGCTAAAGCATCCAGAAAATCTCTTAACAAAGTATGACCCTGACAAGATAGTAAATGAAGAGTACCATTTGGAAAAATTCTACCGACGTCTGCAAATACTTGAGGTACATCATGATGATGTTTTATGTAGACTCGTTCCATGTACCTTAAATGGAAGAGTAGTTGTATGGTATCACAGTCTTCCTATAAACTCCATCCAGAATTGGAGGGGTTTTAAGAAAATATTCCTTGAAAAAATTGTTGATGATAAGACCCCCACCATGTTGTTGAAATAATTGGGTAGTATTAAGCTGGAGCACAAGGAGAAAGTGAGATATTTCAACTAGAATTTTAACCACATTTTGAAAAAATTTCCATAAAAGCCGAAACCTCATGACTCCGTCACTATATATTACTACACTTATGCATTGCTAAAAAGCATTGTGAAATTTGTGAAGTGAACTGCGAAACCAACACTTATGGAAAAATATGAAGAGAAAATCGCAATTGAAAATGAATTTTTGGTAATTGGAGTCATCATAGATGATGAACCAAAAAAATACTCCAAAGACATGGTTAAAATGTCTTAGGCCTCCATAAGCAAGGCCAAAGAAAAAGAAACTTCTGATCTTAAATGCTTGACTTGTCCTTTCAAGACTCTGTCAAATAATATGGAAGAGCTTAAACAAAGGTCAAGTAATACCATCGTGAGCAGCAAGCCTCCCAGATTGAACATGTTTAGAAGGAATGCAAATTCTGGTAGCAGCAGTAACCAACCAATGAATTATGCGTAAAGCTCGAACATCATGTTGAATATCAAAGTTTTGGGCATGGATACATACTATACATATCATCAATCATATCATTCCAATAAAACATGCCCATAATGGAATCACTACATGAAAATTCTTTCTATATTTATGATGCATTACTTGCTGATGAGTAGACTGAGCCCGAAGAAGAAAAGGAAGAAATTGTTGCTATCGAAGAAACTCTAGGTGCGGGGAATTCAGTAAGCATGTTTAATTGCATAATCACAGACCAAAAGAGCATGACCAAAAAATATCCTCTGAGTGATCCTCTAGCCCAAAAGCATACCAACAGGTACAATTTAAGAATCCAAGGGTAGCCACTGAAGCAGAGTTGACGAAGCAAGAACTCAAAGAAAATTTTATAAGAAAAAACATTCCACCTGTCATCTCACGACAAAACACTTAGATTAATTCTAGGAAAGTGATCTTAACGAAATAATTTCTGAAAAAGGTAATAGTAATACCATCACTCCAGAAGCCAAAAGGTAGGGCTTGCCTACAGACACTTCGGCATCCTTCTCGTTGTAGATTACAATATAGTAGAGGACATGAAGAAGTTTCGTGTGAATATTTCAATATTCGAGCTAACAAAGATTACGAGCTGGTGATAAATCATCCTACGCTCACTTGGGAAGTCCTCCATAGGTAATTATGCCCATTTGGATAAGGGATTGTTGAAGTTTGCAACAAGAAACAGTGAAATTGGCATCTAGAAACAACAAGCAACACCTGCACTAAGTGTGGGACCAGGATGTCCAAGAAACACCTACACTAAGTCTGGGACCACAGGTCAAAGCAGCACGTACACTGGTGTGGGCTAAATTCGGTGAATGTCTATTTTAGTTATCCCTTAATTAGGATGGACAACAAAATGTAATCTAATCTGAAGATAACTTGTAATAGTTAACTGAGTGTGATAAAATCAATTTAACTCATGAATTTCGAGTTGAGGGTAGTTGGTGAGGCATGCAGATTAATTCTAGTTGTAACAAATTTCAAAGTGCAGTGGTGCATTAGTTAATGCAAGTTGTAATTAGTTTAACTCAGTTAAGTGAGTTAAACTCAGTTGTAGTAGTTGTAACTGTTAGATAGTCTAGTGAGAGATCAAGTGAATTAAATATTAATTAGTTCACAATCAATAATCTCACATGCAACTGAGTATTATCTATTATTAGTTGCATGCATGTCAGTTCTAGTGGAGACCCAGTTGAGACAAAGGTTAAAGGGAAGTTAACTATCAATTATGATATTAGTAGGCTGCCTAGATGTAGTTAAAACACCATAGGATGCCCATGATACTCAACGCAGTTGAGGAAGGCTGAAATTCCTAAAGAATAGTGATTTTATTCATCAGAGATTGCGTGAGCAAGGCAGGCTGAAGACAAGCTGATAATTGGATGAGTATTGGCCTGATTTTGTCTAGATCAGTGTGAGACAATTAGCTGAAATATAGGAGGGCTCTTGTGAGAAGAGTTGTATGTAATTGTTTCATGATTCCTTGTGGAATATACAATATATGATAGAGGGGTTTTGAGCAGCAAGATTTCCCTGGGAAATTATCTATGTTGTGGTTTGATTGATTCTTCTTTGCTTCATGTTATTGGTGATTGTGTTTTTAATTCTGAAATTTATTTGTAGAAGTGATTCAGTATCTAGCTTTAGCACATTGTTATATTGGATTGAATCCATGATATACATGCTTGTTGTATAATTTCCTCATGGTATCAGAGAATAGGAAATCACAATAGTGAAGGAGGAGTTGAGTCTGTGACTGAATAGAATTCGAATTTACAGAAATACTTTCTTGGTGCTACAACTGATTCAGGATCAAAATGGATTTCAATGGCTTGAGATTGGAGTATGCACTCAAGGGAAGCTCTAACTATATTTCTTGGAGAGACAGGATGGAAATAGTACTCGAAGACAATGTCTTGAAGGAATTCATTGATAATTATGTTCCTAAACCCATTGTGGCAGATGCTACAAATCTTGATGCATGGAAAAAGAAAGTGGCAAGGGAGAGGAGGATCTTAATGGAGGGAGTACGAGACCACATTGTCTCAAGCCTCCATGGGAAATCCACACCATATGCAATGTGGAAGGATTCTACAGATCTATTTCAGAGCAGCAGTGACCATAGGAAATTGGCACTAAAAGATAAACTTAGGAAGACCAAGATGGAGAAGAATGACACTATTGCTGTATACTTAAAAAAGTTTGTCCAATGTAGGGATGAGCTTGGGAGGGTAGGATAATTGTTTTTGATGATGATTTGGTTAGCCTAGCTCTCCTAAGACTTCCTAAGAGTTGGCATAGTTATCAATACTATGTCAATGGAAGGGAAACACTGCTAGATTAAGAATGATTGTGGTCAGATTTGGTGTAGGAGGAGCTTAGACAGAATACCAGAGATGGATCTTCATCTTAGAATGAAGATGAAGAAGATTTTGCTTTGTATGCCAAGGTGAATAAAGGGAAGGGGAAGAAATTCCATTCCAAATCTGAGGTAGGTGAAGAAGGGAAGGAGTGCAACATGTCCAGGGTAAAGTGTTTTCACTGTCACAAGCATGGACATTATGCCACAAATTGTCCACAAAAAAAGAATAACAAGAAGCTTGCAGGATTTGCAGTTGGTGAGTCTTTGGCATTGCAATTCAAGCTCTAATTATCATTGATCACATGCATGGTGTGAATTGCATTGGGATCAGGGTGGTACTTGGGTAGTGGTGCATCTTTACACATGACGGGGAACAAATAACTTTTTAGTAACTTGGAGGAGAAGGATCTCCATATCCAAATCGAAATGGGTGACAACGAAAGGTATAACACTATTGGGATTGGTAAAATTACTTTCCAGAGACAATCAAGTAAACCATTGTTATTAAAATATGTAATGCATGTACCAGTCTTTAAGAAAAAATTAGTTTCAGTTGCAATGTTGGAAGATAAAGGCTATGATGTTTTTTTCAGTGAAGGAAACATTTTCCCACGACCCAAAGCAATAGGAAAAGCCAAGAATATTGGGATTCGTGTGAATAATCTCTATAGACTTGATGTAGATGTGATTTCTATAGAGCTTCCAACCATTGGGTAGTGTGAGAAAGCCATGCAATTGACTCTTGAGAGGGAGCTGTATTTGCATGCAGGTGACAATGTACCTCAAGATGTAGAGCAACCACATGCGGAGGATCATGGAGTGGTAGCAACCACTCAAGCATAGAAATTTTGAGCCAGAGAGGCAAAGGGAGTGCATACAACTATACCTCCAAGTGTGAGGTGGGGAAACATGCAAGATTAATCCCAAGAAGAAATTTTGGGAAGTAACTAGAGATGATGCGTCTCATGGATCGAACCTGACTATGAGGAGCCCACAGAGAATCAATAGCAGGATCAATTAGATTGATGCAGTCGGATGTTAGGAGGACATAAATGAGAGTGGCAGGTGTCGGATATTGGAGCACAGATCAGAGTTGGCAGTAGTACAGAGTGCATGGATGAAGATGTCAACATCGCAGAGAGTCCAGTAGACATGTGCAGTAGGTACTAGAAGTCAGAATACTCTGATGAAAGATGCATTATACTGATTTAGTTGTTTGGAGTCTATTCAGTTTCGGAAGTGTTGCATGCAAAGGTTTCATGTGTGAGAAACACTTGATAAGTGTTGCATGCAAAGCTTGCATGTGCGAGAAACATTAGAGAAGTGTTTCATGCAAGAGTTGCATGTCACATGCAAGGGTTACGTGTCGCATGGATGAGGTGAATTTCGCATGCAAGGACATTCCTTTCTTGTTGAGAGGGAGTTTTGAAGTTTTCAACAAGAAATAGTGAAATTGGCATCCAAAAACGACAAGCATCACCTACACTAAGTTCTCATTATTATGTTTGATTATTATGGTACTGGAGAAGCATTTTGTTATTATGTTTGATTGTTTCATATTTAATGGCCGTTTTATCAAGTGTTGAACTGATCTTGCTTGATGACTGCTTAAGGGTTTCATTCTCCTTCTTTAAGAGTCTTTCTAGCTCATTATTTTCTTCCTGCAACTTTTGTGTCTTAGATATTCTGTTGACCTTATTCTATGAGGATGTTGCAGCTTCTCCATGGGTTTCTGTTTCAAAGCATAGGATATATCACTATATTTTGATTGTTGGAAATGGTGTGAAGAATTTCGTTGGTCACTGTCTTGACATTCAAGCCTTGACACAGCTTTTCGGAGGGCCCTGGAAGTGTAAGTGGTTTCGAACGAGGGGGGTGTGAACTCCCCACAGCTTGCCACGTGGTCTAGGATTGGATTTGAAAATTGCGCTTTTCGGATCCCCCTTATCCATTAAACTTCGAAGTGCTGAAGGGGTCCGAAAATGAATTTAAATCGATGATCTTGATCAAAGCTCATCGTCCATAAAAAGAACATGCACAAGGGATAAGACAAACATATGTGATTGCATGGTAATTCCAACCCTTCCAGTGACAACACATCAAATAAATGAATATCTGAATTGAGGAATTTGGTGATCCATTAAACCCTTGCTGCTAGGCACGTTATAATGAAAAAATTTCAGTCATGATCAGAATAATTCTCAAATTTATAACTGGAGAACAGATACCTATATTATAGGGTCCTAATAGTGGCTCCAATGAGGAATGGCAGCTCTGGATGAGGTGTCAAGAATCCCATATGCTCGGTTTCGCAACCGAGTGCCTTATCCATTGGGGTTATCCCACAACCTTATTCTTGATCTGTTCTTCAATTCAGTGACTGTAACCACAGGCTTGTTCATCAAGTTTATTTGCATCCTATAACTATGAACTAAAACTACACTGCTTCATCTTGAAAACCTGAATTTAGAAATAGAATCTAAAAAATAAAATACGCTTGTCTTTCAAACTTATTAGCACTCTCTATTCTAACATGATAAAAGGATTACCATATCAAGTAATAATCAGACGTCCAATGCAACCAGTCTAGAAAATGAGTGCTTAATTGAAATTGGCATTCCATTTTTGTATGCAAAAAAATGGATCTAAAACATGGCGACTTAACTCTTCCACTGGATCTAATAAATATGTTGATTAACCTGGTGAATTCTTTCTTCATTGATGACTATAATACACTTCTAAAAGGATCAAGGTAAACATGCAACATGAGATATTCTAGGTGCTTTGTAATATAAAAACAAACTTCATCCCAGACTGTTGGTTTGCTTCTGTGATGAAACTAATTATCTTTAAATGGCAAGGAAGACACTTTTTTTTTCTCATTGTCCATTATAATAAACTTCTCTATGAGCTCTTCATCATTCCTTTTGTCATAGAGAAAATTGTGAGGGAGTTGCAAATTTTCGATCATCTTGGGAAAAGGATCGTGACTTATAACAATGTGGTGTGCAACTTCGTTAACATCTAATGAATAAATTAATGATAGAAAACTCTTAAGATTTTCTTCAAAATCTACAAACTCAAAAATGGAATTTGATTGATCTTCACTTGGAAAACCTTCTAGGTATTCATTAGGCCAACTTTATTGGTGTCCAATTTCCGAGGAAAATTTTTTTGACTGATGATGTTCTTGTGAATCAAGACTATTAGGTTTTGCTGCCTTTTCATCCGGATCATCAGACTATTTTAGCTTTTCATTGATGTCCTATGCTGGATCTGGTTCAGGAGGATGAGTTACTTCCTTCATCTTTGGTTGATCAGTTTGTCCTTGTGCTGCTAGAATTGTCTCCTGTGATGAACCTTCAAGAAATTCTAGACAACATACATCATTTATTTTTTCATGATGACAGGACATTTCAAATAATACTTCTACTTTCTAAAAATTATTCTAAAGCTTCAAGTATTTCATGATTGATAATTTGATCATCATCATAGTAATCATCTAGATATTCAATAAAAGTTTTAAAATTATCACAACAGTATTGAACTAGTGACAAAGAGGGATAATCTTCTTTATACTTGTCACAAAAAACAACATGAAAACACTTCAAGGAAGGTATACTGGTAGCTGGTAGATCTTTAGACCAAGACCTAGCTTTCTCTTCTAAACTCGCCACAAACATTTTCATAAAACAGTCTTCTGGAAATTGGATTTTAAACATATGGATGTGCATATGAAGCCTTAACAAATGTGTAAGAGCATCATATCCTTTTTTATGTTTATACATCGGAATACATTTTAACCAATCAATGTTTGGCATAGGGTTTGGAAAACTTTGGATCTTTGATCTATCTAAAAGAGCATACCTGCGTTGTATTCTTGAATTCATTTTGAAAAAAAATCAACCAGAGAATGGAGTCACCATGTCTTCACAAAAATTATGGATTCTTCTACTAGTGGATTCTTTAGGTAAACTAAAACCTGTGGAGTTGCCAGGTGGATGATTTCAACCTACTTGTGTTTAGTTGTCTGCCCACCATCATCAACTAGATCTCAACTTGACAATTTTTACTGAGGAACCTGAAACTAAATTTGAGTTCCCCAGTATGGTCACCAATATGTTAGCGCTCTGTAATTCCGAGGTTGAAGACTGAATCCAGAAGGCAACATCAAAATCACTTCGAGCCTAGGATCTATCCCTCCTAGTCTCAGAGATAGATCTCTCTATTAGATGTAGTTTTATTTAATTGGGTATTTTAGGCTAGTTATTAGGGTAGAGAGATTTGTTTCAAATTTATGGTCGAGACAACAGAAAAGGACCATTGGGCTAATGGAGTCAAAATATCAAAGAAAATTTAAATGAATGATGAATGAGATCGTGTGTAACCAGGTGAGATAGTCATTTCAATGGACCTTAACAATTTGTGAGTGGCAGAGAAGAAAATATTAGGATTCCATCTAAATGTAGAGCAGACATTATCCAAATTCTACACTCAAACTTTAGAGGAAAACATAAATATTGTTTAAAGCCTGAGTAGGGTGTCCAATGACAAATCCTGAACAAAATTTTCTTAAAAACAATAATGAAATAAATAAATGGCGAAATAAAAGACAAGCATATTTCCTTAAGAAGAACTTCACCATCAAAACATGACACAATAATCTGGAAAACAACAAGGCCCATTCGTTCATTAAAAAAAGTTTCTTTCAGCTAGCTGGACATTTTTACAATAGTTTCCTCCCTTTAGGTCTAGCAACCCCTTTCACATATTACATTCTATATTCTATAACATTCCCCATTACATTTCATATCATACTGATTAGAATGATTCAAATCTCTACTTTAACTATTTCAGATATTCTAGGAAAATGTCTATTTGTGTTGTCAAAATAGAAGAGGTGCAGTACTTTTTGGAATATTAGAGTTCTTAATAAACTTAATTGATTAAGTAAATAAAAGGGTGGAGGGACCCATAATCCTCAAAGATAAATAAAATCCACTTTTAATGTGTGTATGTGGATATTTCACTCATATATCTACATAATGGAGTAGTGGAGCAACTACTTAATGTGAAAGGAGTGGAGATCATGTCTCATTAATGAGATAAATCATTGAAGTTGAAGCAGTCAACTAAGATCATGGAAGAAATCAAATGTAATATCATAGAGCATTCATGCTGGGATGATGGAGGAGTAGTGCATTTAATGCACACATGATGGAGAGGGTGATCATTACATTCACACATGATGGAGGTCATGGAGAGAAAACACAGTCAACATGGAGACCTATGTCCACATGTACAACACAATTATAAGGTGTGCCAAAGCATGAGAAGGTTCACAAACTCTATAATGAAGATGAAGGCAACATAAAAGGAGGCTTTTGGATTATTGATTTGTGATCTGTTTGGATCTAGATTTGTCATTTGATATTCCATGCACTCTTATGTTGTTTAGCTAAGTTTGTAGTGTTGTTTAGCACAAGGTGTTCCCGAGCGAGAATCCCACCTCTTTCCTTGAGTGACCTCTAGGGAAGAGTATTCATCATCAGGCATTAGTGCCATATTGTTCCTACTTTCTGCAGAACATCCATATTCAGAAATTCCACATTTCTGAAGATCAGTTTGAGAGGAGTAGGTTGTCCTTCAATATTTCAGTTGAGGAATCGGTGAAGGATTCATCCTATCACCTTGAGCTTCATGATTAGCCTTCCAGTGCTTCGGATCTATATCAGGCATTAGGCCATCTATTATTCATCTCCCAACAACATCACTTCCATCAGGAATTGCACAGTACATTCTTATAGATCCAAGGGAGAAGGGAAGTTGCTAGCATTTCAGCAAGTAATCTAGTGGATGACCATTCCTTCACATTGCATTCAT
The DNA here is from genome assembly GCA_034641835.2 of Pinus albicaulis. Classification (NCBI taxonomy): domain Eukaryota; kingdom Viridiplantae; phylum Streptophyta; class Pinopsida; order Pinales; family Pinaceae; genus Pinus; species Pinus albicaulis. The sequence continues at coordinate 15,418,630 of CM076579.1, read as the reverse complement.
TGTTTCCATCATTTCTGAGCTACATTGCATATCTTAACAGCAAGCTAGAGAGCCTCCTTCCCTTACAACGCAGTTTTTGTGAGCAGTTGTGTAGGAGTAGCTGCAACCTTCATAGGAGGATTAAGGAGCTAGATCTTGAGCTTCTAGCTTGAGGATCTAGTGAAAGGATCAGCCCTTCAAGCTTAAATATAATATTGTGACATATTTCAGCCAGCTATTTTTCAGATATAGCTTAAGATGTGCATAACCCAGAAGACCAGGGATCAAACCCCAAGAGGGTAAATTTCCAATATCATAGATCTAAAATTTGCTTTTTGGGTTATATTGGGTTGCCATCATAGAGCCCAGATCTAGAATATTGGCATCATCAGAGCTCCATATTTCCATAGATCTGCATTTTCATATTCAGCCAGCAGACATATGTACATCATCTGCTGAAGGGACAACGCAGTATTTTCTTCCAGCAGCTCTCCAATTACGCAGTGCTTGTTGTAGCCTGTTTGCAGGGTCATTTTAGGCCATCTCTTTGGCTAGATTACATCATATTTTATACATTGTTGTAACTGAATCATATCCTATGACTAAAATGGATTAGTTATTCTGTCTATATCTGTTTTGATCATAAAATTACATGTACATTTCCTGTGTTACAAATATTATATTTTTGTATCGATGCGTTATTCCATTTTGGGATATTACAGTGGTATCAGAGCTTGATCTTTGGCTTAGATTGTGGACATTTTGACAACATATGAAAAAAAGATAGTAGAGATCTACTATGGAGGGATTAATTTTTTCCTCATCTTTCTGTAGATCTATGAAGGATCTCTCTAAGGAGATCAATGAAACAAGAAGAGAAAGGCAAAGAGAAACATCAAGAAGGTTTAAAGATGAAGAAGGTCCCAGTACTTCTTTTCAGCAGCAAAGAATACCAGAGAAGCAAAGAGCTTCACATTATTCCACTAGAACCACATTATTTGATGAGAAAGAGGACTATTCTGAATATGATGAACGCTTGGGGCATGAGACCCTAAGTAAATATATGTCTGAGTATAAGTCACAGCCAAGAGCATTGAAGGAGAATCTCTCTCTCCAATAATTTTTGCAATTCAAAGAAGAGAGGAGATCCAGAAGCAGCAATAGAAGAAAGAGGCATAGACTCTTCTTGCCTACATTTGATGGATCTTCCACAAACACATTGAGGGCTTGGAGGGAAGAATTATTTCCACTTTCTGAAATATCCTATGTTAGTGATGCAGGAGCATCCGAGCAAATTTCATTAAAATTGGAATCTGAAGTTGTGGAAAGGAAAACGTGGACAATTATTGTAATTTGGGGCAAAATTAGTTAAAACAGAGCTAAATTACTGGGACTAATTAAATGTAACTATCTGCCATGTATACATAACAAGAGATTAGGGGTTTGTTTGAGAAATTGAAGGAGTGAAATTGTGTATCTTGGGTGATTCACACTCTTGGAAAATTATATAAAAGAGAGTCTGTGTGTGTGACAAAGGAGGGCAAGAGTGAATAAAATGTAATTACAGGTGAATTTGTGGCTAAGGCTGAAATGCCTTAGACTATAAGCGATATTTTGTATATAATAGAAAGATTGTTATGGGGTTTTCTGTGTATGAGTATTATTTATTTATGGTTTAGATTCATTTATTAAAATCATTTTATGAGTTTACTGATCAACCATCGATTACTGTAAGGATCGATGGAGATCCAATGTTAGTATCAGACTATAGAAGGAGCTTTCATTTTGTGCAAATAAGTATTATGTACCGATTCACATATTTGGTTGGAACTGTGAGTTAAAAATGTGGCAGAGCAGTGCGTTAGAACCATGCGATTTGGAAACCACACTCATGTTGAACTTCGAGATTAAGGCACAATGGAAGCGTAGCAGAATTACGTGCTTGGAACAGAGAAGTCGTTTTGGAAACCACCAAAGGCTTTATCGCACTGCTTTTGGAGGACAAGCGGTAATTATCGAAATGAACGCGATAATAGTTAGCGTGTGACACATGGTGTTCCAAAACCACTTTAATCGTGTATATTTTAAGCATTAAGGATCGTTCATATTTTTATGCAATATTCGTTAAGATCAGGAAATGGATGCAATGACCTTTGGATCATTCTGGATCAACAACGTAGACTCATCGTTATTTCACATAACGTAGTTGCAAATTAAAAGGTGCGACAACTGTCTGATTGTAGATCGACAGTTATCGAAATAAAAAGTGCTCGGGGTTTTAATATTTACATCGGACTTGATGTTTTATATATTAAGTGGAATGTTTTTGAGTTCCGAGGTTTAAGCAACAAAGTGGGCCATTGTTTGTTGGTCAAAGACTATGGAAATCACTGTTTTTGTTTTATTGCTTATATATATATATATATATATATATATATATATATATATATATATATATATATATATATATATATATCAGGCTAATGGAGTAAAAACCGTGATTTCCATTGCAGCAAATAATATTGCACCTGTTTATTAACTATAGATAAAATTCCACAATATATAAAACATCAAGTATATATATATATATATATATATATATATATATATATATATATATATATATATATATATATATATATATATATATATATAGATACGTGGGCCATAAGCCACAGGTCCTAGGATCGAAGTATCCGATTTATGAATAATGCAGCTTTGATACAGATTTTGAAGGTTGCAAGTTCATTTTGACTAGATGAGAGTTAAAAAACCCTACAGAAGTTTAGCTCTCCATCAAGTGGTATCAGAGTAGGGAAAGGATTTCCTGCGAGAAGGAGTTTGCATGCAAAGAAAGAAGAGGTACAATTTTGTTGAAGATTTGTAAAGCTCGTGGTTTTTATATTTTGAGAAGGTAGCAGTAGAGGAAGGTGAGAAGATTGCAACAGCCTAGAGCAGGAGTGGTCAAATGGTTCCACAGGAGCGAACCAGAGAGATGCCGAAAGACTAAGCTTAGAGGAGAGAAGGTTGGTGAGGTATCTAGTAGCAGGGAGGACTTTCTATTGCAAAGGTTTTGTTGCAGCTCACAAAGGACAATTCCACAAAGGATGTGGGTAGAATTGTTCAAGAATGTTGTTACGGAAGATCAAAAAGGTCAATTCCACAGAGGATGTGGGTAGAATTGCTGATAGATGTAGAAGACATATGACTAGGTAGTCATAAAAGTTTTTTACCTCGGGAGTCTGATGCAGGAGCATCCGAGCAAATTTCATTAAAATTGGAATCCAAAGCTGTGGAAAGGAAAACGTGGAAAGGTCTTGTAAATTGGGGCAAAATTAGTTAAAACGGAGCTAAATTGCTGGGACTAATTAAATGTAATTATCTTCCATGTATGCATAATGAGATATTAGGGGTTTGTTTTAGAAATTGGAGTGAAATTGTGGATCTTAGATGATTCACACTCTTGGAAAATTCTATAAAAGAGAGTTTGTGTGTGTGACAAAGAAGGGCGAGAGTGAATACAATGTAATTACAGGTGAATTTGTGGCTAAGGCTGAAATGTCTTAGACTATAAGTGATATTTTGTATATAATAGAAAGATTGTTATGGGGTTTTCTGTGTATGAGTATTGTTTATTTATGGTTTAGATTCATTTATTAAAATCGTGTTATGAGTTTACTGATCGACCATCAATCACTGTAAGGATAGATGGTGATCCAATGTTAGTACCAGATTATAGAAGGAGCTTTCATTTTGTGCAAATAATTATTGTGTCCCGATTTACATATTTGGTTGGAAATGTGAGTTAAAAACGTGGCAGAACAGTGTGTTGGAACCATGCGATTTGGAAACCACACTCATGTTGAACCTCGAGATGAAGGCACAGTGGAAGCGTGGTGGAATTACGTGCTTGGAACAGAGAAGTGGTTTTGGAAACCACCAAATGCTTTATCACACTGCTTTTGGAGGACAAGCGGTAATTATCAGAATGAAGGAGATAATAGTTAGCGTGTGACACGTGGTGTTCCAAAACCACTTTTATCACGTAGATTTTAAGCATTAAGGATCGTGCATATTTTGATGTGATATCTGTTAAGATCGGGCAATGGATGTGATGACCGTTGGATCATTCTGGATCCACAACGTAGACTCATCGTTATTTCACATAACATGTGCAACAACAGTCTGATCGTATATTGGCGGTTATCGAAATAAAAAGTGCTCGGGGTTTTAATATTTACATTAGACCTGATGTTTTATATATTAAGTGGAATTTTTTTGAATTCTGGGGTTTAAGCAACAAATTTGGCCATCATTTGTTGGTAAAATACTATGGAAATCACTGCTTTTGTTTTATTTCTTCCGATATATATATATACGTGGGCCATACCCACAGGTCCTAGAATCGAAGTATCGGATTTATGAATCATGCAACTTTGATACATGTTTTGAAGGTTGCAGGTTCATTTTGACTATATGAGAGTCAAAACGACCCTATAATAGTTTAGCTCTCCATCAATTAGAAAGAAAGGCTGTGGAATTTGCAAAGTTTCACCTAGATGGTGAAGCAAGAGATTGGTGGTTTAGTCACTTGTCACACATGGAAGTGTCTTCTTATGCAAATCTTTTGCAAAGATTGAAGAAGAGATATGGTAGAAAGAAAATAGAGACATCTCACATAGTGACATCTCCCATCATCAAGGATACAATGCATGAAGATTCAAGAGAAGATGTTCTCATCATCTCTCAAGATGAGGAGCCTCTACCACCACTAGCTGCAGATTTGCTTACATCAAGAGGAGGATCACTTTCATATTTGCAAGAAGGTCTTGAGTTCTTGACATTTTGAGCCCCATGCATGATTGATGAGATGCATGATGAGGAGGAGACAGATACCAGCGCTGGTACTCTTGTAGAAGTGCAACCATCACTCTAACCAGCAGTTGGATGGATTATTGTTCCGATTAGAGGAACTCTTGTGGCCTTGCAAGAGGTTCCCACACATCAATTGATCCAAGTTATGACACCACTTCCACCTCATATTGTTTCAGTACCTTTTATCAAAACTTATAGGGACATGCCATCAGTGCTATTGCATGATCAAGTGTTAGAAAAACATGCTGATTTGGAGCAGCATCATATCACTCTACAGAAGACCCTTGATTTAATCAAGGAGGAGATGAAAAGATATCCCAGTTTGTCATTGATGAACCACATTCAACCCTTTTAGTTGAAGTGTAGAGTTTCAAAAGATGGGATGAGTATGATCCTATGTATAATAGCTAGCTATGAGTTCAACATTGTGCCTTGCTTTGAGACAACACAATTTTTACCTTGTAGATCTACAATGCTGTTAATGAGAAATAGTGACAAGAAGAGGACTCATTCCTTATGGGAGAAATCAAATGGTAGCTTCATTCATGAAGAAATGGAGGAGAAGATGATAGATGGTACACATATTGAGATGGGAAATATTTTCCCTTTTCAAGATGACTCTTTCTCAATGAGCATCTCACAGCTCAAAGAGAAACTTATACCTGCAGCAAGTCAAGAACCTTATTGGTTTTGGAGGGCAATTGACGGGAAGTAGATATAATGGAGAGATCCCATTGGAGATGCACTTCAAAATTTCATGGAGTGCAAGGTTCTTCATTATTTTGAGGTGGATGGTATTCTACAATGGGAGGAAACCAATTGTTTGCAGAATGAGATCCATCATCCTCATTGGGATGAATGGTTTATTATGTGGAGCAAGGGGTTGCCAAACCACTTGCATATCTATGATACAGGGCAACAAGAAGCATGGTTGTGCTGGTTGCTCTTGGGTGAGTATGGTTACCCCCAATGGGTCATATTTTTCGGATTCATGCCTTAAAAAGTTACACATCACTAGAAGAATGTAGAAGAAAAAGGCATGGTTACTTTGGTTGTTGATGAGAGATTTTGGACATCACATGATATATATTATGTCCTTGCATTTACTCTTATTTGGGATATGTCTCATTGCTTTACATGTATTTCTGTTTGGGATGTATCTCATGTTCATGTATGTACTTGGGTTTGGGAGAAAGCATAACTCTCACATGATGTGGCAGAAGGGAGCTTGTTTGTACTATGTTGATGAGACACTTCACGTGTCCATTACTATATTGTTGCTCCATGACTTGCATCATGATGATGTGAGGAGGCAGCAAGAATCCTTGTTGCTATGGTTACTATTGGGAGAGTATGGACTGAATTCTTCCCATACATTGCATGCCATTGTTGGAGGATGGCAATAGGAGGCCTTATAGTGTTGACTTCTATTGGGGGATTATGGTCATTGTACATGGTATGATCATGATGTTATGGGGCAAAAAGATGCCTTGTTAAGGTGGATTCTCTTCAGAGAATGTGGGCACTACATTTGGTACAATTATGATATGGTATGGCAGCAAGAGGCATTGTTGTAGTGGCTTCTATTGAGAGAGTATGGCTCTCATATCAATATTGATGCAGATTTGGCATGGCAACGAGAAGCATTGTTGCAGTGGATTCTTTTGAGAGATTATGGCTCTCTTGTTTGTTTTCATGATGATATAGCATGGCAGCAGAAGGCTTTGCTGCGCTGGTTTTTATTAGGAGAATATGGTTTGACATTGTTCATGCTCATCCATATGTCTCTACTTCTTATTTTTCACTATGTTAATGTGATGTTTGGATCCTACATGGCCAACAGGGCTAATGATGTGAGCATTGATAGATGCAATTTGCTCTATGTATCATGGGTTGGAGAGATAGTTCATGAGTCGGGACTTTCCATTTTGGGAATGAACCACTTCATCTTATGTATCTCATGTGTAGAGGAGATATTTGGTCATCATATGGTTTCCACTTGGAGATTCATTGATGAGGATGGATATCTTACTTTTTAGTTGAAGGCCATGCTATACATTCTAGAGAGGCAACTTTGGAGCTGCACATGCATAACACATTGTGACAAATGGGGAGGCCTTCCACATGAGGATGCCATTTGGAGGGAGAATGTTTGCTGTAGCATCCACTTTTGCAGTTGCTTCAGGATAAGCAACATTTTGCTGGGGAGGACTGTAATATTCCTAAATTTTCACATGATATTTTGGAATATTAGAGTTATTAATAAACTTAATTGATTAAGTAAATAAAAGGGTGGAGGGACCCATAATCCTCAAAGATAAATAAAATTCACTTTTGATGTGTGTATGTGGATATTTCAGTCATATATAATGGAGTAGTGGAGCAGCTACTTAATTTGAAAGATAGATCATGGAGGTTGAAGCAGTCAACTAAGATAATGGAAGAAATCAAATGTAATATCATAGAGCATTCATGATGAGATGATGGAGGAGTAGTGCATTTAATTCACACATGATAGAGAGGGTGATCATTACATAGACACATGTTGGATATCATGGAGAGACATCGCAGTCAACATGGAGACCTATGTCCACATGTACGTTGCAATTATGAGGTGGGCCAAGGCATGAGAAGGTTCAAAAAATATATAATGAAGATGAAGGCAACATAAAAGGATGCTTTTGGATTATTTATTTGTGATCTTCTTAGATACGGATTTTTCATTTGACATTTCATGCACTCTTATGCTGTTTAGGTAAGTCTGCAGTGTTGTTTAGCACAGGCTGTTCCCGAGCGGGAATCCCAACTCTTTCCTTGAGAGACATCTAGGGAAGAGTTTTTGCACTACATTCATCATCAGGATTTGGTGCCATATTGTTCCTACTTTCTGCAGAACATCCATATTCAGAAATTGCACATTTTTGAAGATCAGTTTGAGAGGAGGAGGTTGTCCTTCAATATTTCAGTTGAGGAACCAGTGAAGGATTCATCCTATCACCTTGAGCTTCAAGATTAGCTGTCCAGTGCTTCATATCTATATCAGGCATTAGGCCATCTATTATTCATCTCCCAGCAACAACACTTCCATCAGGAATTGTGCATTCCATTCTTGTAGATCCGAGGGAGAAGGGAAGTTGCTAGCATTTCAACTAATAATCTAGTGGAGGACCATTCCTTCATATTGCATTCATTATTTCCATAATTTCTGAGCTATATTTCATATCTTATAAGCAAGCTAGAGAGCCTCCTTCCTTTACAACACATTTTTTGTGAGCAGTTGTGTAGTAGCAGCTGCAATCTTCAGATCAGGATTGAGGAGCTAGATCTTTAGCTTCTAGCTTGATGATCTAGTGAAGGGATCAACCCTTGAAGATTAGAGATGATCTTGTGACATATTTCATCCATCTATTTGTTAGATCTAGCTCCGGATCTGCATAACCTAGTAGACCATGGATCAAACCCCAAGAGGTTAAATTTTGAATCTCATAGATCTGGAATTTCCTTTCTGGGTTATCGTGGGTTGCCATCATAGAGCCCAGATCTAGAATATTGGCATCATAAGAGCTCCATATTTCCATAGATCTACATTTTTCTATTTAGCTAGTAGTCATATGCACATAATCTGCTGAAGGGAAAAAGCAATATTTTCTTCTAGCAACTTTCTAGTTACACAGTGCTTGTCGTAGCCTGTTTGCAGGGTCATTCTAGGCCATCTCTTTGGCTAGATTACCTCATATTTTATACACTATTGTAACTGAATCATCTCCTATGAATAAAATGGCTCATCTATTCTGTCTATATTTGTGTTGATCATAAACTTGCATGTACATTTCCTGTGTTACAAATATTATGTATTTGTATCAATGCATTACTCCATTTTGGGATATTACACAAAGATGTATGCTAATTACAAACTCGAATCTGGAAAATATGATGAAATTCTCACAAAACTAGATTTGGTTTGATCTTATTTGAGGCGCAATCTAATTGAAACTAAGGTGTCAGCAGCATGTTGAGGATGAGTTTTAATTATAAGATTTCTCTGGAGGCTTTGGAGATCTTGTAGAAGTCGATTAGCCTTGATTTTAGGAGACTGACTTTCTTCTGTCTATAACAAAAATTTCGAAAGCTAAGGAGATCAAACAGAGCGCAGTTAGTTGCCGATTATTCTAGGCATGATTTTCGCCAGCTAACTAGAGATTCTTAAACGACCTTTAGCTGAAAAAAATGGTATTTTCTTCTGAACTTCACCAAAATTTGTTGAGCTGTCATTTGACCCTATTTCATTCAATACAACTACTTCAACTTAACTCAAGGGAAGCTTGAGCTAGGGCATAAAATGTGTGGTGAGCTTGAGGCTTAAGCTTCTTGTGAATGAATTTAAACCTCAAAACCTTGTTCCTGTTTTGAAACTTGACGTTGTACTGGTGAAGCCTTTTTTTCTTATGTTTGATTGTTTCATATTTAATGGTCATTTGATGAAGTGTTGAACTGATCTTGCTTAATGACTTCTTAAGGGTTTCATTCTCCTTCTTCAAGAGTATTTAAAAAAAAATTAGCTCATTATTTTCTTCCTCCAACTTTTGTGTCTTAGATTTTCAGTTTAATTTCTTTTGTGATGATGTTGCAGCTTCTCCATGGGTTTCTGTTTCGAAGCATAGGATATACCACTGTATTTTGATGGCTGGAAATAGTGCGGAGAACTTCCTCTGTCACTGTATTCACATTCAAACCTTCACATAGCTTTTCAGAGGGCCCTGCAAGTGGTAAGCGGTTTCGAACAAGGGGGGTGCGAACTCCCCACATCTTGCCACGTGTTCCAGGATGGGATTTGAAAGTTGCACTTTTCGGACCCCCATTATCCATTAAAATTCGAAGCGGGGAAGGGGTCCGAAAATGAATTTAAACCGTTGAACTTGATCAAAGGTCATCGTACATAAGAAAAAAATGCGTGTGGGATAAGACAAACATATGTGATTGCATGGTAATTCCAACCCTTCTGGTGACAACACATCAAATAAATGACTATCTGAATTGAGGAATTTGGTAATCCATTAAACCCTTACTGCTAGGCACCTTATATGAAAAATTTTCAACCATGATCAGAATAATTCTCAAGTTGATATCTAGAGAACATATAATTATATTATAGGGTCCTAACACCTTCCAACCGGAAACTCCTTTAGCTCAAACTCTATCTTCTCAGGTTCCTTCGGTAGGAATTCATGTTTAACAACATATTTCACCTCTCTAAACACCACATCTGGATTGTACACTACCTTCCCTGTTTCTAGGTTCGAAATCTTGTAACCTTTTAAACCATCCTTATACCCAATAAAGATGCACCTTTCATATTTATTATCTAGCTTGGTCCTTTTATCCTTTGGAACATGTACATATGCATCACATCCAAATACCCTTAGATGAAAAAGAGATATTTTATTACTAGTCCATACCTCATGTGGAGTCTTATCCTCCAACGTTGATGAAGTGATACATTAACTAGGTAACATGCAGTCTCCACTACCTCTACCCATAATTTCTGTCCTAACCTAGTACCACTGAGCATGCTTCTTACCTTTTCCATCAACATTCTGTTCATTCTTTCTGCAACTCCATTTTTCTGAGGTGTGTATGGAGTCATCTTCTACCATGATATACCACACTTATTACAGAAATCTTCAAATTCCTTCTTGCAGAACTCTCCACCATTATCTTTCCTTAGCACCTTTATTTTCTTCTTTGTTTGGTTTTCCACCAGAGCCTTAAATTATTTAAATCTGTCAAAGGCTTCAAATTTATTCCTCAAGAAATATATCCATGTATTCCTTGAGAATTCATCTATGAATGAAACATAGTACACAGACTAACCTAGTGATGGACCTGACACAATTCCAAACACATAACTATGCACAAGTTCTAATATCTTGTTCGCCATCTTAGGACTAGAAGGAAAATGCACCCGATTTTGCTTCCCATATACACAATGTTCACACAAATCGAAATCCAGAGAGAAATTAGACATACCTTCTACCTTACCATTTCCATGCAGTATCTGAAGGCCCTTATCTCCAATATGTCCAAGCCTTTGATGCCATAGCATGGTCTTTTCTCCAAAGACCGCTAGGCTTTCCGCTCCAGTTTTAGGAACCACAGAACTTTCGCACCCATTAATAGCAGTCCTACCCTGAAGCTTTTATAGAGTTCCAATCCGAACTCCTGGCATTCATACCAGTGCTCCCCAAACCATCTTGCAGGTATCTTTCTTGAACAACGTTTTTACACTTGCATCATCCATCTTACGTACATAAATCAGATTTTTGGCCAATGCAGGAATATGCAAAACAACAGGAAGTGTTCTAATCCTTCCACCTTGCAGCTTCTACTTGAGTTTTTCACGTCCAACAATTATTTCCTTCCTATCATCCCCTAATAATACATCACCACCATCATAATTCTCATACTCGCAAAACCACTCCCTATGAGGAGTGAAGTGAAAGGATGCACCTGAGTCAATCAACCATGCCTCATGATCTACATGTGTATTTGAAGAAGAATCCAAATAAACATCCCCACCTTAATCTGAGGTGGTTTTTCCTCTACAAAAGGAGCATCATCAGATCCATTTCATTTATCAGGAGATTTAGATCTGTAGTCCTTTTTGTAGTGCTCTTCGTTTCTGCAGTTCGAGCACACCTTTTCAAAATTTCCTGGATTTTAGATCTCCCACTCGAAAAATTATTTTTGTTTCTGTTATGGGACCTTCCTCGTGCAAATAAGGCATCTCCATTTTGTCCCTCCATATTTATCCATCTTATTTCCTCCAACAGCAAGGCTAAGATAATTTCATCAAAATTCAAGGTAGTTGTATTGCTACTTATTGAAATAACCACACTGTCCTGCGAATATGGTAGAGAACACAACAAAATGATGCACTTATCTTCATATGATATTTTAATATCAATAGATGACAGCTGACTTACCACAGTATTGAAGGAATTAACATTCTCTGTCACCGAGTCGCCATCCTTCATCCTCAAGTTATCCAATTTTTTCCATAGGAACAATTTATTCACAAGAGACTTAGAATTGCACAAAGTCCCTAGTTTTTCCAACAAATTCTTTTTTGTAGCTTCCCGAGATACATTCAAAAATACTGAATCTAAGATACACAACCCTATTGTGCTCTTTTCCTTTCAATCCAACTTCTTCTAGTCTTCATCTCAAATTGTCATTGGTTTAGTACCCAGATCTACCACGATCCGTCGATCTTTATCCACCAGTAGATCCTCCACCTTGAGCTTCCACAACTTAAAACTCTGACCATTAAATTTCTCTATCTCTATCTTTCGACTGCTCGCCATATTATTTCACTGCAAGAATCGATCCCATAGATATCCCACTGAACATGGTCTACCACAGGCCCAATAAAAAAACCCCTCAGTAGCAAAGGCATCCTCTTGAAGCCGAAACAACTCTAATACCAAATTTAGGTTTTAACCCTATACATAAACTATCTCCAAAAAAATCTTAAAAAATATAAAATAAACAATACTGAGAGAATAAATCATAAAACAGATACACATAGATACTTTCCTTTGGATCCCAAATTAGTACTACCATCTTTAATTTTCATTATATTCCTTTTAGTGTTACAACACATATATATACATGCCGAAGCATTCATAAACCCCAATCCATGAACCCTGGATTAGAACATAACCATAGTTCCCTTGACCGGATCTATAAAATACTAGGGGCTGAAAACCATCATGCCCCAAAACCATGTGCAAACCCATGAAAAAAACCATGGGTGGGTCCTCCCACCAAAAAATAGGGTCCAATTTTTTTTTCCCTTGGCGCTGCCCCAGACCCTGAATAGGGGGGGCTTCCACCCCCACTGTGACCCCCGCTGTGACCCCCTTCTGCGTCTGACACAACGCACAATGGGGGCTATCTCCCTCGCTGTGACACCCCCATGTGTGCAACTAATATTGGAAATATTATAACACATACCGAACAACTATGACTCATAAAGAGGAAGAATTGTAGTATGATATATCAAAATAATGGTACCAAGTGAAACAAATTTCGATCTTAAAAAGAGAAATCAAAGATGACATATATGGTTTAAAATAAAAAAATGGAGGCTAATTTGGATGGTTTAAAGGATCAAATGAAATAAAATATGGATGATAAAGTAGTGAAATATCACATCGACCATCAACATGAAGTTCTCCAACTCTCAAAGAATAACCTAACTTTGGTGAAGAATCGAATTAAACAACAGGAAGATCAACATCGCAATGAAAGAAGTTCTGAAGCTGTCACAGAAACAAGAACTCGACAACTACCAAATCGATCAATTTCAGAGTATCTTAGAAAGTGTAAGAACTTACCCATTGAATATTCCACATGGGAGGATGAGAATTTTATACAGAAGCATCAAAAAATAATAGAGCGTTGAGGGAAACACTTTTTTGAAGGAGAGGGTAATGTTAGGTCTCTGTAATACTAGTGTATCCCCTTATTCTTGTTAGTGTAGCCCCCTTGCTGTTATTTTTGTACCCTTGTAGCCCCCATATTTTTATTATTATGCCCCATAAAAGCCACTATTGTTATCGTTGTGCCCTTACATTATTATTGTTAGGTCAGCTAGGGTTATATTGTGACCCCATGGACTCCTATATATATAAAAGAGGTTTTTTCATTTGTATCATCCAAGAATCTTTCATTTATGTAATGTAAGGGAGGTTTCCCCCTATAAATGGCTTATTTATAAGGCATTGATCTCTCTTTTATTCTATTTTTGGGGCTGGTTTCATAACACTCACGAGCTTCACTACCCTTCCCAACTCAAAACATTGTGATAATGATAAATTTTTTGTTGAGATAAACCAAGAGGGATTTATGGGGTGCTAAATCCATTCACAGGGTAAGTGGGGAAACCAAAGTAATGTGCATGATGAACCAATACTCCCCGAAGAACCAAGGCCCTCCATGAAAGAAGTTAACCAATATAGAGAAGCTACAATTCTTCCATTGTGTCACCAAATGTTGTAGTTGCTACAACACCCTTCAAAATTTTGGCATACACCAAATTTCAGAGCCTTCCTTGGTCTTTTTTATCATCGTCACAAACTTTCAAACTCATTCCAGTTGATTTATTAGAGTGTTGTGTTGCCTTTTACAAGTTGTGAAATGTGTCAATTTTTGGCATGTTAGTTATCGAATTATGTATATAATATTTTTTTGGTGGTTCCAAGAGGTCATGTTTTTACAAATGAGTTGTTATAACATTGTAAATACTCATCACACTCATTTCCAAAGTCTTGAGCATTGTCGCACAAGTGTCATCACAGTCATCACAAAGTATATCTTTAGTGTAGCACTTGTCGTAACTAGTGATAACGTTGTCACGCGAAGTGAAATGTTTTGTCCGTACATCATGGATGATCTATGTTGTTAAGTTGTCAAAATATTGTAAGTGTGTGATCATAGTCAAATTTTTATCACCATTTACACTAAACTCATTGATCTCACACTTAGCCATTTCCAGATAAAATTCCTCGCCAAGAAGCCTAGCTTCATCTCTCCTCTATGCTGCAAACTTCACAGTTTAAGCCTTCTTGTTATGACCTTGTTTCTTGTCACTGTGCAAGGTGCAGTTCCTGCTTCTCATGATTGCTGCACTGGGAAATTTTCTGTGCCCAAGGTCTGACCTTGACCTCCATAATTATGCAATCATGTCTCCCAACCTAGATTAAATTGTGCACTTCAAAATCACAAGCCTCAAGCTAATTCCCTGAGCCCTTTAACTGTGCAGATGCATAGTAGCCCAACCTTCCCTGTCTTCCGGAACTATGCAATATGCTCACCTAGTGCCCATTCCCTCAGGTTGTCTCGTTAGCTCCTGGAACTGCTACGTTTTGTTCCTTAGTGCAGCCTAAACTACAAAATTTATAGTATCAAGGCTCAGGGCTTCAACTTCCCTTCGTAAACTACAAAACCGCATAGTCATTGGGCGCATCTTCCCATCCTGTCACTTTTTTTAAGCTTAGTCTATGGATCAGAATGCACCATCCTAGACTAGAGGTTTTTCAGAATGATGTCATCTCATGATGAGTGAATTGTAGGAACAAGTACGATATCATGTCATGTCAATATGATGAAGAAGTATAATATGGAGGGAAGCATATTGAAAGAAACTCTTTTACCTGAATTTACAAGTTGACCGATCAGGAAAAAGAAAAGGGATGCTAATGTGTGACCACTATCTTAGACTTGAGATCATTGAAGACTCCTTACCGCCAAGCCATGAAGAAGTGTAAAGAAAAGAATCTTCAAGAAGAGATTCAGATCTTAGCAACAATAATGGATTGACATTTCCTCGTCACCCAAAAGTCCATGCTAGCAATGTCATGTCATGTCATTTAATGAGTGGTCATATTCCACATCACTATTGTAGACCATGTAAATTGTATTCAAAATGTATTGTGAAGTGGAAGTGCAAAGCAAACACATGGAATATGAAGAGTCATGTAAGTTGAAAATTCATTAGAAGTCAAATAGTCATGAGGGTAGTCAAATAGTCAGAAGGAGGACGAAGCATGGCCCCTTGGTTATATGTACTCCCTCATTGTATGAGCAAAGGACTTTTCACCTTGGCTCCACCCACAAATCATTAGAGAGATAATTTAGTTATTTTGTGGATCAAGGAGTGGCTCCAACGCTCCAATATTGGAGCTAGTGATGTTCATTGTATATGTGCGCCTTGGAACTCTTACTGAATAACATAAACCTTCAAGGCCAACACATTCTTCATGCATGGATTATGAATGTTTGTAATACTATTCTATAAATTTTGTATTACATGTTTGATTTCACATGTTCTAAGGTATTTTAACTATTTAAGCTATTTTAGTACTTATATTATTGAGAATTTGGTTTAATAGTTGTTATCATTGTCTGATCCTTCTGGACTATTTTACATGATATTAGGTAGACCTTTCTCATTTTTTGGTTGTAATGAACATTGCATATGTTGTGGAATATTGAAATAGATGTTAGACGGATCCTTCTGGTTCAAGTGTGTCTCTTCTTGAGTGGTATTATTTCCTCTCTCTTAGAGGCGTATTTCTCTCTTTCTCTCACAGTAGAAGAACCTTCATACACTTACGACTAAACACTCACGAGGAGAAACCCCCATGCTTTTCGAAAGTACATCCCCATTCCTTTCTCTTTTTGACTATTAGAGCCAAAGGATATCTTTAATAATTTTTAAATCGTGCCTTTAGTCCAAATGGGACTCCTACACGAAACAATGTGATGTCCAATTAGGACTTCATTTCAGGGAGATCCCCTAAATTTTGGTGGGCCCAACACCGTAAACACCTTTTATATAATTATAACATGTATTATTTATCTATCATATATAACAAACATGGGTTTTTATTTTGTGAAAATCTTTATATTTGTATGTTTAGTGCTAATAGACCAAGGTGATAAATTACTATATTATTAGCAGACCAACGTGATGAATTACTATATTCATTCCATATTTAATTAATAACTCTTTTTGTATGAAAACACATTAAGATAACAAGACACCAATATAGAAATAAATAGAGGAATGAGTAGCAGAATGGTATAGCATAAAACATAAATATCACATCATAATCAAGAAGAGGACTCATTTACGAATAAGTTGAAGACAAAATATCCTGATTGGATGGATACTCTTAGGATATTGAGAGATGAATTGAAAACTTGAATGTTAGACAAAGAGAATATAATCATAGCATAAGAAATAAAATTATATATGAATGTGGTGATTTTGTAGAGCTTATCATATTTGCAAAAGAAAAGGAAGCATGAGATCTGTGAAAACTATCTAGGAAAGCATGAACACAAGAAAACCCCATTAAAGATATGGAAATAGGGATTCTAAAACAATAGGAAAGAAGAAAAAAAGTCAAAGAAAATTAATTGAAAATCAAGTTAAGGCACCATGAGAGGATAAATCCCACTCAACACTCTAGAAAGGATGTAGGGTGACTAGGAACAATTGTATAATATTGCAACCAGAAGCCACCAACAACAAAGGAGAAGTGAGAAGAGCTCATTGCTGGAAATGTTCAAGAAATCAAAGACACCTACATTCAATGGAGAAGTAAATAAGGTTGAATAGGTAGAAGCATCATTATTCAGAATGAGGAAATAATTCAAAGTCTATGACTACTTTGACAACATGAAGACTAGTGTGGGAATTTTAAGCTTGAAGGAAAGAGTTGATATATGGCGGGAGGTTTTGACAAATTTGAAGGGAATTAAAGAAAACGAGCCATCATGGAGAAATTTTGAAAATATTTCCATGATAAGTACTTATTAGGGAGGTACATTGATTAAAAAAATCAAGTAGTTCCATGAACATAAACTAGGGAAACATGGGAGGCTTATACCAATAGATTTTGGAGTTGTTGAGGTATGTGCCATATATCAAGGATGAGAAGGCAAAGATCTAAATATACATTTGTGGGTTACCATATTCCTATAATGATAGGATTGATTTTACTAAGACATTAGAGGCTACCACTTGGAAGGTTGAGTATTGCTATGATCATTCTAAACATAGGGTTAAATTTCAATCAAACTAGAAGAAGAAGGGAAAAAGTATTTTAAAGGAAAAGGGTCAGAACCATCAAGAAAAAAGAAAGGATGGAAGTTTTTGAGTTCATATCTCCTAGGAAGCATGAATTCCAATAAAATTTCACTACTTATAGTAGATAGTGACCTATCAAATCAAAAGATAAGATAGCAAGGAGCCCAAGAGAAGGTTGTTATATTTTTTGGGATGTGGAGAGAACCATGTGTACAAAGATTGTCCTCTCTAGAACCAAAATAGTAAGAGTTGTATAATTCCAAAGAGACAACAAATATGAATGATGTAGTTAAGAGAATACCTGATATTTATGCAATATTGGACAAAAGGAAATAAATTCATCAATCCTTGATGATTAAGATAGAAGGTATGGTTACCAACTAGCATGTTTCAATTTTAATTGATATGGGTTCTAAATTTAGTTATATTATCCCAAGGGTTATAGATATGTGTGATTTGTAGAGAAATATTTATGTAAAATCATGATTAGTTGAACTAGCCACGAGAACCAAAAATATGGTAAGATAGATAGTGGAAAAATGCCCCCTCAAGTTAGAAGACATGCCCACAATAGATACCTTCAACCTACTAATGGTGGGAAAATATGACACTTTAATTGGAATGTACTAGTTGGAATACCACAAAACTAGGGTAGACAACTATAATAAACTATTAGAGTACCTCAATGATGAAGGCAAGGGAAAGGCATTGCGAAGAAAGAGAAATAATATCTCGATCAGACAAATTTTAGCACTACAAGTAAATAAATTTAGTCGAAAGGGGTGTGCCCTATTCATGATTCACACAACCAGTGTGCGAGAAACAAAAAAAATGGAATTTAAGAGCACTTTGTCTTGAAGCAGTTCAATGATATGTTTCTAGAGGAGATAACGGGATTGCCGTGTGGGAGGGAAATTTATTTTTCAATTGAATTTATTCCTGATATAGTATCAATTTCAAAAGCTCCATAGTGTATAACCACCTCAGAATTGGTACAATTAAAGTTGTAGCATAAATAAATGTTGGATAAGTAGTGCATTAGACCTAGTATGTCACCTTGGGGAGGAAAAGTGATTTTTAAAAGAAGAAGGATGGCATGTTGTAGTTATGCATTGATTACCAACAATTGAATAATGCTACAATGCAAAACAAGTATCCAATGTCGATAATTCATGGTCTATTTGACTAGATTAGAGGGGATATATTTTTCTCTAAAATGTATTTGATATCTAGTTATCATTAGTTTTAAATTAAATATAAATAATTTCAAAAGATAATGTTTATGATGATAAATGGACACTACGAGTACAAAGTGGTACCAATTGAGCTCAGAAATTCACTAGTCACATTTATGTGTTTTATGAACAACATCCTCATCCCATATTTGGAAAGGCTTATATTGGATTTTTAAGATGAGATCTTGGTTTCCTGAAAATTGGAGAAGAACATGAAGAACATCTAAAGGAAGTGTTGTAGTTATTGAGGGAATGTAAGATATATGCCAAACTCAACAAATGTTAATTCTTCCAACCACAAGTCCAATATTTGGGACATGTCATTTTAAGATAAAGAGTGGTTGAGGATCCCAAAATGGTTAGGGTAATAATAGAGTTTCCCACTCCTCGAAATGTGATAGATATTATATCCTTTATGAGATTGGTCTGATATTAATAGAGGAGCATTCAATAATTCTCCGATATTGGGCATCCAATCAAATTCCTACAATGGAAATATTTCAAATTTAAATATAAGCCAAAATGAGTGGCATGTTTTGAATATATCGAAAAAATTCTCGCATGTGCACATGTTTTGAGGATAACATATCCATAAAATGACTTCCTGGTTTCCATATATTTCTGTAAGGAAGTGACTAGGTGGAGTCCTGATATAAGTAGGGAATATCATATGTTGTAAGCAAAGCAAATTAAATTACCATGAGAAGAAATATCTCACTGATGACCTGAAACTAACAACAATTTTTCATGCTTTGAAAATGTGGATACACTACTTTCCTTGAATTTGTATTGATGTTAGATCATGGAGGGTTGATATATTTGTTTGATCAACCAAAGTTAAATTTTATACACGTTATATGGTTTCCTTTAATTAGTTGATTTTATTTCGAGATAAAACATATTGATGGAAAGGAAAACTAAGTAGTAGATGCACTCAATAGAAGCCTACGAGTAGTTCATTTGGAAGCTATAAGAACATGTGAGTTTGACACCAAGAAAAGGATCAAAGAGGAATTCAAACATGACCAACATTTCCAGCATGCGAATAAATGTTTACATCAAGAGCCATATGGACCAATGAGAAAGATCTAGAATCTCACTAATGATGGTACTTTTTTGTTCAAACATAGGTGGTACGCGACTATTTTGAATGACTTGAATAAGACTGTTATGGATGAATTTCATCAAACACTTTACTAAGGTCATCTTAGATATTATAAAATAATAACAACCATAGATAAAGCATATTATTTGCTATGGATGAAGACGTAAGTTGTTGAGTACATTGCCAGGTGTCTAGAATGCCAACAAGTGAAATTAGAATGAAAACACCCAAAAAGGCTACTACAACCCATCACAATTCCTAAGTGGAAATGGTAAGTCATATTTATGGAACTAATTACAGGATTAACAAAGACTACCAAACAAAATTATTCCATGAAGGTGGTATAGGAAAAATTGAGAAAGGAATCTCATTTTATAGATGTTATGTCCACCAATAATTCCATTAACATAGATCATATTTTCATGCAGGGAATATTTAAATTGCATGGAATACTAAAGAATATTGTATCAGATCAGAATGCCAAGTTTACTTCCAAATTTTGGAAGGAATTGGTTGATGATTTTGGAACCTAAATAAAGTTTAGCACACCATATCATCCTTAGTTATATGGTCAAATAAAAAGGGTGAATTCAATTATAGAGGAAATGTTGAGGATATATGTCATGCATCAGCCAAAGCGGTGGGAAGAATTCATATCATTAGTGGATTTTGCATGAAAAAATGGGTACCAAAAGTCACTATAGATGATTCCTTTTGAGGCATTGCATGGAAAAAAAGCTAACACTCCTATCAGTTGGGATAACCTAGTGAATATAGTGATTCTTAGACTTGACATGTTAAATGAAAATGAGCAATAATTATTTAATATCAGAAAAAAATTGAAAGAAAAACATGATAAGAAAAAGAGCTATGCTAACTAGTATAGAATGCACAAAAAATTCCAAATGGGAGAGCATGTATATCTCTATAGCAGACCAAGGAAAATATCACTAAAAGTGGGGTATTGTGCTAAATTAGCACCTAGATTTTGTGGACCATTTCAACTATTAGAAAGAGTTGGAATAGTAGCTTACAGACTAGCCTTACCAACCACATTAAAATCAAATGATATATCTCACCTTTCTTTGCTTAAAAGGTATGTACATGGAACTAATCATGTATTTGATTGGTTTGTGATATAGGTGGAATCTGAGGGGTAATTCCAACCAGAACCATTATGCATTGTGGACTGTAGAAAAGTTACGCTCTGCAATAGAGTAATAGAGCAAGTCAAGGTGCAATGGAAATACCTTGGACTAGATGAAGCAACCTAGGAAGATGTTGAATAAATGATGGTATTTTACTTTTTTTTGTTTAATGTATAAGTAAGTGGGGGTATTTGTGAATAATAATAGAACAAATATAAATTAAATGGATGGTAAATATCGATAGACATCATTCAATAATAACTATCAAAACAGTTACTTCATCATACATCTTAAGATGCTAAATAAAAAAAATACTAAGAATTAAATAAATTATAACTTTATTTAAAATAATCATTATATATATATATAAGTTAAATTTATGTACATTTAAAAAAACATATAACAATATTATTAACCTGTATTTTCACTCCCACTTTATCATGAATAATTCTAATGGGTAAATAGGTTTTGTTACAATAATATGGGTCAATGCCATAACTCATCAATACCAATTGTCCAAAAAATCTATAATTCAGTTTATATCGCATGTTGTTTAACTAATGTATTTAAATAAAAATAATTAAAAGAAAACATAGCTACATTGGAAATAAATCTCAGCATTTGATTATTTACATAAGAAATATATATTTACAAATATAATGTATACAATTTCAATTATTTTACACCAATAATAATATTTAAATTTGTCTATATTTATTTTAATTTTGGATTTACTAAGTGCCAAAAGGGATTGAATATCTAAATTTCACTCTAAAAAAATTTGTATCTCAAGATATTCTATCCCTATCCACCCTTGGTAGATTAGGAGTTAACTTATATCTAAACTGGTTTAATTATTAATTATAACTAGCCTAGATCCATATAACTCTGGATCTATCATGAGCCTAGAGGGAT
Source organism: Pinus albicaulis (assembly GCA_034641835.2). NCBI lineage: Eukaryota > Viridiplantae > Streptophyta > Pinopsida > Pinales > Pinaceae > Pinus > Pinus albicaulis. The sequence continues at coordinate 15,396,712 of CM076579.1, read as the reverse complement.
CAAATTCCTCTAGGTGAAAACCTTCTTTTTGGAGTGTAGAATTTGAGGAAAGGTCTATCATGAGCCTAGAGGGATCAAATTCCTCTAGGTGCAAACCTTCTTGTTGGAGTGCAGAATTTGAGGAAAGGTTTTCACCTCGAGGGTTTTGATCCATCTCGACACATGATAGGTCTAGAGTTAGATGGATCTAGGTTGGTTGTAGTTGACGGCAACAAGGACACATTTTTATATTATCATTATTATGTATATGTTTGAGATAAAATTCATACTATGAAATTTACATTATGTTTTCATTGTTTGACATGACTATATCATTCTCTTCTTTAATTTTATTTGTGTTTCTTACCTTGAATGGTTTTTCCTTCTAGGTATTACTAAATATATATTTATTAGTAGATTTAATAATTTGTCAAGATTAGTCTTGAAATCATTTGTTTCATTGCTAATGTTTGAAATAATTTATTTCCTTCAAAATACTTTGATGATTGTTTTTATCTATAGTTTGTTTTTCAAAATTCAAGAAATAATGTAATTTTTTATCCTACATTATTTGTTGGTTTTTCCATATTTTCATATCGATTATATGAAAAGGATAGTTGATATCAGAGACCATTTAATTCTGTAACTCGAACTATTGTAGTAAACAAAATACGTTGTCTCTCTTTCTCTCCAATATTAATAGGTTGAATTAATATAACAAAAAGTCAAAGCACATTGTCAATCAATTTTTTGTGCTTACACTAAATTTAATGCTTACAAACCAATCAAATACATTATCAGTGTCATGTACATACCTTTTAAGAAAAGAAATGTGAGATATATCATGTGATTTTAACGTGGGTGGTAAGGCCGGTCTCTAAGCTACTATTCTAACTCTTTCCAATATTTGAAATGGTCAACAAAATCTAGTTGCTAATTTAGCACAATACCCCACTTTTAGTGAGATTTTCCTTGGTCTACTGTAGAGATATAAATACTCTCCCATTTGGAATTTTTTGTGCATTCTATACTAGTTAGCATAGTTCTTTTTCTTATCATGTTTTTCTTTCAATTTTTGTCTAATATTAACTAATTATTGCTCAATTTCCTTTAACATGTCAAGTCCAATAATTAATCTACTCACTGGGTTATCCGAACTAATAGGAGTATTATATTTTTTCCATGCAATGCCTGAAAAGGAATCATTTGCGGTGATGTTTGGTACCCATTTTTTCATGCAAACTCCACTAATGATATGAATTCTTCCCACCACTTTGGTTGATGCATGACATACATCCTCAACATGTCCGCTATAATTGGATTTGTCCTTTCTATTTGACCATTTGGCTAAGGATGATATGGTGTACTAATATTTAGTTAGGTTCCATTTGCATCAACCAATTCCTTCCAAAAATTGGAAGTAAACTTGGCATTCTGATTTGATATGATATTCTTTAGTATTCCATGCAATTTAAATATTCCCTGCATGGAAATATGAGCTATGTTAATGGCCTTATTGGCGGATATAACATCTATAAAATCTACTTACTTTCTCAATTTTTCCTATACCACCCACATTAAAAGCACATGAGATGTCTCACATTTCTTTTCTTAAAAGGTATGTACACGACACTAATCATGTATTTGTGATCCAGATTTATGCAAGAATGTAATAGAATACAGAAATAACAATAAACATAGAAATACAACGGAAATAAGGCTTCATTTCATTAATATCAAATCACAAAAATATGCTTACAAACATGATGGAAATAAAATAGCTAGGGTGTTGGTAGCTAATGTCTGAGAAGAGATGTGGCAGCTACAGACCTCTAAAATGTGTTACAATGAGGCTCGAGGGTCCATTTATTATGGAGAAACAAGGGAGAACTCTAAACATCCAAAAACCTAACCCTAGGAGATGAAGCACCAAAACTATGGGCCCCGTTTGGGTAAATTGGTGTTTCAACTTCCCGGGGACGTAAATTCAGCATACTATCTCTGTTTGGGGCTTCAAAATGGCTCCAGAAGTTCAGGACCCGAAAAAATGCTAAAAATAGTAAGTTGTGAAAAAAATAAAAGAGACAATGGTGGGCCCCCAAGTGGAATAGGCGGGTGGCCACCAATATCCACCTGGATCATTCCTCCCCCCTTAGGAAGAAATGGTCCTCATTGCGTTGAGTTACTCCATGAGATGAGGAAAATTCTGTTGAACTTGGTCCTTGGTGAACCACTTGCCTTGGTGTAGGAGTTGGCCAAATTTGACAACCCGATATAGTTGGATCTTCTGTCGGCGAGTGTTCTTGATTTGCATATCCATGATACAGTCTCTGGTGGCCCGTTCCATGTAGTCTGGGTTTAACTCTTCTGGTTTGAGTTCTTCTGCAATGTCAGAGGTGTCCAATAGACGTGGGAAGTAGGGAAGAAGGCGGTCTACACTGAATACTGGGTGCAGAACAAGGAATGGTGGAATACTGAGCTCGAAGGCATTGCTCCCTATAGCCTTGGTGATGGTGTACGACCCATATCAGAGTGGGGGAATATTGCGGTGGGGTCCAGTGAGGCGCTCCTTCTGCAAATGTAGCCACACTTTTTCGCCCACCTGGAAGTTTTGTGGCACCCGATGTTGATCATGTCATTTCTTTTACTTAGCATTGGCTCTGTCCAATATGTCATGAACTTGTTGGCGGATGTGCTGAATGTGCTCGATGAATTTGTTTTCTTTGTCAGCTTTAGACTGGACATGAGTCGAATCAGCCTGAGTAGCTGCAAATGGCAGGACTATGTCAATGGGACATAGTGGCTGGAATCCCAAGAAAACCTGAAAGGGTTTGTGACCAGTTCAACTATGGAGAGCCTGATTATAACTGTGTTGTACATATGGAAGGCTCTCATCCCATCTGCGTGGATTCTTTGAATTTTACATGCATAGAATATGTACAAACATCATGTTGACGACCTCTCTCTGGCCATCAGTTTGGGGATGGAAAGCTATGGACTCGATGATCTTGGTGTCCAACATTGACCAAAGGCTGGACCAAAATGTGCTAAGGAACCTGTTGTCACGATCTGATATGATAGAATGTGGGATCCCAAGGTGCACCCACACTCATTCAAAGAAGAGTTTAGCAGTGGCTTTTGCTGTGATATTCTTCTTACAGGCCGCCATAATGGCCATCTTTGAGAATTTGTCAACGACCATGAAAACACAGTCATTTCCATGCTTAGTAGAAGGAAGGCCTGACATGTAATCCATGGAGATGGATTCCCAAGGTTGACTAGGGGTAGGTAGTGGAGCATAGAGCCCTTGCTTCTTGATGGTCAGTTTTGCAATGGCACAAGAAGTGTAGGATTTGATGTACTTCTCGACATCCTCTCGAAGGTTCAGCCAATAGAAATACTTCTGCAGTACTACCATTGTTTTCTCGACCCCAAAATGCTCAGCGACTCGACTATAGTGTGCTTCCCATATCATCTTGGCACGCTCGCTTGAAGGAACACAAAGCTGTCCCATGTGACATAATAGTGCATCTTGGAGGTGAAAATTTGGAACTTGCATACCCCCCAAGAGTGCCTTGTATGTGTAGCTGAATTTTGGATCGCTCTTGTAGAGAAGCGGCCAATCAGAAGTCTCATGCACACAAGAGTTGAGAATGGTGGTTATGGCCACAATCGGTGGTCGGATGAGGTAGTTTGCAACATTACTGGTGCTACCCTTCTTGTACTTGATGTTCAAATGAAATTGTTGTAGATATGTGCACCACTTCTGATGGCGATCATTTTGCAACTTCCCTTGTGTCTGTATGAACTGCAGGGTTCGGTGGTCTGTGTGGATGATTTTCTCCTTCCCGAAAATTTAATTCTTCCATTTTCGACAAGCCTGCACAATGTAATACATTTCTTTGTCATAAGTGGGATACTTTCGAACTGTGTCGGACAATGTCTCACTGTGATATGCCATTGGATGACCCTGTTGAGTAAGAACTACCCCAATAGAATAGTCAGAGGCATCTGTCTCCATCTCAAATGGTTGTTGTAAGGCTAGTAATGTGAGCACTGGGGCAGAACAGAGGCGATGTTTCAATTCTACGAATGCCTTCTGTTGAGATTCCGACCAAATTTTTTTTTCTTTCGCTCCTTCTTTGGTGACTTGACTCAAAGGCCGAGTGATATGAGAGAATCCCAACACGAACCTGTGGTAGAAGCAAGACCCAGAAAGCTGTGAAGCTCTGTTAGGGTGGTTGGGCCTGGCCAATCCTGAATAACTTGGATCTTGGCTGGATCCACATGCACCCCCCTTTAATCAATAATGTATCCCAGATATTGAACCTCGGTCATGCCAAAAGTGCACTTCTCCAAATTGGCACACAACTTGTGTTGCTGCAGTGTTTGGAGGACTTCTCAGATGTGGTGGAGGTGCTCTTCCCAAGTCTCGCTAAAGATCAAAATGTCATCCAACTATACCACTAAAAATGAGTTGGTGAATGGACGCAAGATGTCATTCATCAACCTCATGAAGTTTGTGGGAGAATTTGTCAATCCGAAAGGCATGACAAGCCATTCAAAAAGGCCCTCCTTGGATTTGAAGGTAGTCATCCACACATCAGAGGGTTTTATTGGTACCTCGTGATACCCAAAATTCAAGTCAATCTTGCTGAAATATTTTTCTCCTTTGAGTAAGTATAGAAGCTCATCAATCTGTGGGATTGGGTACCTATTCCGGACAGTGATCTTGTTCAGATCTCGATAATCAATACAGAGTCTCCAAGTCCCATCCTTCTTCTGTACCAACATGATCGGGCTCCCACATGGCGATGAACTTGGTCGGATGTGACCTTTCTACAGCAGCTCCTGAATCTGCCTCTTGATTTCATCATTCTTTAGAACAGAGCGCCTATAGATCAGTCCATTGGGTAGCAGCGCACCTAGGGTCAGTTCAATGTGGTGCTTGACCTGACAGTGTAGAGGCACCCCTGTGGGTGAGGTGAAGATGTCTCCGTACTCCTCCACAACCTTGTCCATTTTTTGTTGTCATGCAGAGCAGCCATGTCTAGAGGTCATGGCCATAGTCTTCTTCTTGCCCTGGGGGCAGATCATCAGGAAAAAAAATTTCCTGGTTTTGGAAATGAGCTTACTGCATTTTTTTGTAGTAACCAAAGAGATAGGGGGAGGTGGTGGTACCTCTGGTATCTTGTACAATTTATGTCCCAAAGTAACAATAATAGCACGAGGTCGGGACTCATACATAGCATGCCGCTTCCACAAGTATGGTTGGCCTAATAATACATCAAAAACATCAATAGGATCAATGTCACACAATACCTCATCCGTGAAGGGCTTGATGCTATAGGGAAGGTGGCACTGCTGGCTGACACGGAGATCTCGTCCTTGGTGAAGCCACCCAATGGTGTATGGTTGTGGGTGCGTTGTGGCCGACAAGCCCAACTGCTTCACTACATCTGCTAAAATCAGGTTCTTTTGGCTCCCATTGTCGACAATGAACCATAGTGGGGAACCCTTTACCCACATCTGGGAGTGGAAGAGACGCTCTGCCTCCTCTGGATCTTCTGGTTCCTCCTTCTAAATCTTCGTAGTGGCAACAGTGGCGTTGGGCTCCGCATCAATAATCTGCTTCCCTTTTTCATTCACCTTGTCAGGTTCTAATTCATAGTCAGAGCATGCATCTGATTTAGAAGCCCTCATCTCGGCCACCAGCAACTGCTTGTCCCAACACTCACTTGTGTTGTGAGTGGAGCTCTTTATGGAACTCACACCACTTTCCCGTGTCCTTCTTTGGCTTCGCGGTGTTGTTCTTTGCTTATGTCTTTGGAAAGTTGTATTGGGCTACCATGCCTTGGCTTTGTCCTTTGTTCTAAGGTTTGGGGGCACCTTTCCCTTGCTTTTGATTCACAGATCCAAAGTCTTGCTTCTTCTGTTTGAATTTCTGCTCAATCTTAGTAGCATACCGGTATGCCATACCAAGCGAGGAGATGTCGAGGAACTCCATTTCCTCCTGAATTTATCTATGCAGACAACCGCGATACTTTAGCACCAAATGTTTCTCTGAATCTTTGATACCCAACTTTGTGCATAGGGTACAGAACAGATTCGTTAGCTCTTGCACATCTTAATCCCTTTGTTGCCGCAGTGTGGTCCATTGTATGTACTTTCCCTCATAGCTCCCCATGGGATAGTATTTTTCCTTGATGGCATCTCAGAAAGAATTCCAATTAGGTACAGCTGAGAACAGAGAGGGTTTTGTCTCATCCTTTTTCTCATAGTAGGTTTCCCACCAGTCTTTGACATGGGGGGTAGCTTTGAGGAGTGAAAAAATAATCTTCTCCTAGTCGGAAAAGTCATGAACCGAGAAATATCCTTCTAATAGATTCAACCATCTATCTATGACATATGCATCTATTTGACCCTCAAATATGGGAATGTCAAAGTTTACTTGTACCTTAAAGTGAGTCGTGCCTCCAGAGTGGCTGCTGGATGCAATTGCACCACCGGTGGGTAGTTGTTAAAGGATCTGGGCAAACTTATCCATCATCGCATTCCTTTATTTTCCAAGGGCCTCCTCGAGCAATATTTTGATAGGATATCCTGCTCCCTCATCTTTCTTTTCGTCCCCCATGGGCGTCCGTCGGGGTTTGCGAGGCTGATCTTGCAAAGCTTCCACCAGATCGAGCCCTAACTCCTTATAGCCCGACCTCATTGGGGACATGCAAAGAAGGATCAAGAAAAAGTAGACTGCTCTGGTACCGCTGATCCAGATTTATGCAGGAACGTAATAGAATATAGAAATAACCATAAACATCTAAATACAATGGAAAGAAGGCTTCATTTCATTAATATCAAATCACAGAAATATGCTTACAAAAATGATGGAAATAAAATAGCTAGGGTGCTAGTAGCGAATCTTTGAGAAGAGATGTGGCAGCTACAGACATCTGAACTATGTTACAATGAGGCTCGAGGGCCTATTTATTATGGAGAAACAATGGAGAACTCTAAACATCCAAAAACCTAACCCTAGGAGATGAAGCACCAAAACTATGGGCCTCGTTTGGGTAAATTGGTGTTTCAACTTCCCGGGGACATAACTTTGGCATACTATCTCTGTTTGGGGCTTCAGACAGCTCCGAAAGTTTAGGACCCGAAAAACTTCTAAAAATAGTAAGTTGTGAAAAAATTGAAAGAGACAATGGTGGGGCCCCAAGTGGAATAGGCGGATGGACACCAATATCCACCTGGATCAATTTGATTGGTTTGTTATATGATAATTCCAAGAAGAACCATTATGCATTGTGGGCGTTAAAAAAACCATGCTCTGCAATAAAGTAATAGAGCAGATCAAGGTGCAATGGAAACATCTTGGACTAGATGAGGAAACCTACGAATATATTGAATAAATGATGGTATTACAATTTTTTTTGTTTAATGTATAAGTGGAGGTATTTGTGAATACTACTATAACAACTATATAAATTAAATGGATGGTAAATATTGATAGACATAAATGAATAATAACTATCAAAACACTTACTTCATCATACATCTCAAGTCACTAAACAAAAAAAAACATAAGAATTAAATAAATTATAACATTATTTAAAATAATCATTATATATATATATATATATATATATATATATATATATATATATATAAGTTAAATTTATGTACATTTAAAAAAACATATAACAATATTATTAACTATGCATATTCACTCCCATCTTATCATGAATAATTCTAAGGGGTAAATAGGTTTTGTTGCAATACTATGGGCCAACGCCATAGCTCATCAATACCACATGTCCAAAAAAACTATAATTTAGTTTATATCACATTTTGTTTAACTAATGAATTGAACTAAAAAGAATTAAAAAAAAACATAACTACATTTGGAAATAAATGGGAAATAAATCTTAGCGTTTCATTTGTGTATACTACTAAGAATGTTCTAGAATATTTTATGGAAGTTAAATCCCTAGTATCTAGCTAATAATCATTATTAATTAAATTAAAATGATGTAATTTCTATTCTTTTATATATATATATATATATATATATATATATATTGGAATTTAAATTCTTATTATCCAACTAATAATTATTAATAATTAAATTAAAACTATAAAAAAACCTACTCCAAAATAAACAAACCTAAATTATATTTATAATATTAAAGACTAACTTTGCACAACTTCAAATATTTTAAATAAATACAAATATTTATCTAAAATTAATTATCATTTCTATGAAGAACCAACTTAGTAATAACTTATTAAAATACATATATCAACATATTTAAATATTTAAATATTCTAATTTTTAAATTGAATTAACGAAAATGTATTTACCTAAAGTTGGATTTCATTACTAATAAATTTTTATGTATATGTATAACGAGAAGAAAGATATATTTACAAATATAATATATACAATTTTAAATATTTCACATGAATAATAATATTTAAAATTTTCTATATTTATTTGAATTTTTTATTTACTAAGTGCCAAAAGGGATTAAATATCTAAATTTCACTTTAAAAGTTTGTATCTCCAGATATTTTATCCCTCGCCACCCTTGGTCTATTCAGAGTTAACATATATCTAAATTGGTTTAATTATTAATTATAACTAGCCTAGATCCATCAAACTATGGATCTATCATGAGCCGAGAGAGATCAAATTCCTCTAGGTGAAAACCTTCTTTTTGGAGTGTATAATTTGAGGACAGGTTTGCACCTCGAGGGATTTGATCCCTCTCGACGCATGATTTATACATTTCTAAGTGAGTTGCTTAACCCTTTTATTTGCTTGTTCTTTTTGTAGGTGCTGCATGAAGGTCCTCAGGTGATCTTGTTGGTGTGATCATCCTCCTTGAGTCTGTTGGTGCTCCTTTGAATCCATTTCCATCGATTTATTCTCACGTTTTGACATTTTTATGCCATGTACAAGATATATACAGGAAGTAATCAATTTCTTGTAGAATTCCCTTCTCTGCTTTTTTGGAGCTCCAGATTGCTGAGAAATGAAGGGAAATGGTGTATGGAGGTTAGGGATGGAGATATGGAGTGAGTGGAGTTTGGGAAAGGTGAGGGTAGAGGTCCCATGTCTAGATATAGGTAACCTAGCTGCTAGTGGTGAAAGATAGGGTTTAGAGAGTGAGTACTTATGCATGGAGTGGAGTGAGGGTTAGGAGTGATAGGTATAGGAAAAAAATCCATTTTTGTGTTTTTATTGAAGTTTAGATGCCCTTGAGAGAGCTTTCTTTTACACAGATGAGTTTCCTATAACAATTACAGTGTTTCCTGTAAAACTAAAGGAAATCTTGTAGCAGCTAGGACATCCTATAGAAATTACAAACATGAGAAGAAAATGGGTTTTTTTCTTACTTGAAGGGAAAAATGGGTGGATGGATGCATGATGGAGTTGCTTATGGAATGGGTAGGTAGAGGAGAGAGAGAGAAGATATGAAGAAAATTGATCCTTTATGTCTAAAATTTCCTTTGTTCAGCAACCTGCAAAACACAAATAAGTGAGTGCATATGTGTGATCTTTATTTTTTATTTTTTCCTTGATGTTTTTTCTTAGGACAGGTGGGTTGCCTTCACAGAGGTTTTCAACCCACAAGCCTGCCTTGGTTGCCTCAATGAGGCTTTTACCCAAGGATATTTTATTCCTTTTTTTTCTTATTTTGTTGTTCCAGGACTACCTCATGAAGGTTTTAAACCCTAGAGTTGGCCTTGGGCGCCTCATAGAGGTTTTCACCCATGCCTTTTTATTGTTTTTTTTTCTAGGAGGGGGAGGTGCTGGAAACTATGGAGCTTCCAACGAAATACGCCTCCCTGTTTATGAAATTTATAAATTCAGCCCTACAAAGGGGCTTCTTGTAAACTTTGATCCTGCAGCCATTTACAATCAGGGGGATCCCCTCCTCATCTATGGTTTTGACCTGAACCACGCCATTATCACAATACTTTTCCACTTTGTAAGGTCCCAACCATATATTCATTAATTTTCCTTTGAATTCCTTCATTCAGCTCCCAATCTGCCTCTTGAAAGCTATTTTCAGCTCCCAATTTTCCTCTTGAAAGGTCTTTTCCTTAATGTGTATATCATGCTAAACCTTCCTTTGCTACTGAATCACTTCTATGTGATGGAGTGCCAACATCCTAAACTCATCCAAAAAAATTCACTGCAACAACATTTCTTGTTAGGCCTTTGTGATATCTAAGTCTAACTCAACTCCCATGCTCAAGGTGTTGTATTCAAACTCAATAGAAAGAAGATATTTCCTCCCATAGACTATGTCATAAGGAGTGAACCTTGTGGTTTTCTTCCAAGTGGTACCTTAGGCCCAAGTGGGTTCCACCAATCTCTCTACCCAATGTTTCCTACTGCTTCTCACAACCTTTGTGACAATATTCGCCAAGGCTTTGTCTTTCACTTCCACTTGCCCATTTGCTTGAGGATAGTGGATAGTGGAAGTATTATGCTTGATCTTGTGCTGCCTATGAATATTTTGAATGATATGAGATGTAAATTTATCCCCCTAATTAGTGACTACCTCTCTAGGGTACCCAAACTTTTAGAACACATTCTCTCTCAAAAAGTCTGCTACTTTCTCCTCTATTTCCACCTTTACAACACTTGTTTCATCCCACTTGGTTAGGTAGTTAGTGTAGACTATGATATACCTCTTCTACTCAGACGATGGATTAATCGGTCAAACAAAGTCATGCCCCATTTGTAAAATGGCTCTAGATTCACCTGAGGGTGCAGATGCATTTTATCCCTTTCTGTAGGTTTCCCCATCCTTCTATTGGGTGTGGAGCCTGATTATCTTGTTTACTTTGTATCACAGCATTGGACCCCTATACCTTCAAAGGGGCGACAACGCCATCCATAATTAATCATTGCCGTAGGGGGTCCAGGGCGGGTGCGGCAGTGCTTTTCGGAGCCCCCCCCTGGCGGGGGTTTTCGGGGGTAGCGCCCCCAAAGCTAAAAACAGATGTAAAATTGCCTTGTAAAAGTATAGTAATTTCTAGTCAATCTGGGCCGTTCATTAGGCAAATGATCTGATGGTAGAAGTTATGTTTAGATTAGGGTTTTTTTCCCTAGAAGGCAACCCCCTTGTATATATGAGGGTATTGTATTGTGGCTATGTATTATGTGTGTATTCTTGGAGTGAGAAATAGAGAGGGAGACTGTGAGAAAGAACAGAGGATATTACAGCGGATCTGCTGTAGGTTTTGTCTTTTCATTTTGCTGGATAATAGAAAGGAAGGACTGGCTGTTCTGGGTGGACGTAGCCCAAACTGGGTGAACCACGCATATCTGTGTCTCTCTGGTTTTATGTGTTTTTTGTGTGCTTGTATTTTGCGCATATTTTATGTGTTGCATTGCTCCATAATATATAATTTTCTAACAACTAGTATCAGAGCCGAAGGTATATTTGGATGATAAACTCACAGGAAAGAAGGGTTCCTAGTTCGAGTGGGAGCAATGGCGGACGATGGTAAGTTTAGGGTCGAGAAATTTAACGGCCAAAACTTTCCGCTGTGGAAGATGCAGATGGAAGATTATCTGTATCAGAAAGATCTGTACCTACCATTGAGCGGAAAAACAAAGAAGCCGGCAGCCATGACAGACATGGAATGGAGCATTCTCGATAGAAAGGCACTCAAAACAGTACGGTTGTGTCTTGCGGCGTCAGTCGCCTTCAATATTTTGAAGGAAACAACAATAGAGGGTTTGATGTAGACGTTGGCGAAACTATATGAAAAACCCTCGGCCTCAAACAAGGTATTTCTTATGAAACGACTATTTAATATGAAGATGTCGAAAGGAGGATCTGTTGCAGACCATTTAAATGAATTTAATATAGTTACCAGTCAGTTCAGTTCTGTAGGGGTAAAATTTGATGATGAAGTTAGAGCTCTGTTATTCTTTTGCTCATTTCCAGAAAGTTGGAATGGTTTAGTAATAGCCATTAGTAACTCTGTCTCTGGATCTAGTACTTTAAAGTTTGATGGTGTTGTTGGTGCTATCCTTAGCGAGGAAATGCGACGGAAAAGCTCCGGTGAGACATCAGGTAATGCTTTGAGTGCAGAGTCTAGGGGAAGAAGAATGGAAAGAGGAAAGAGCTCGGGATATCGCAATAAATCAAGGAAAGGCAGATCCAAGTCTAGATCGGGGATAGTGTGCTGGAATTGCGGAAAGAAAGGACACCTAAAGAAAGATTGTAGATCTCGGAAGGGAAAAGAAGGAGACACACAGCAAGAAAACAATCATGAAGCAAATGTGACAAGTGATGTGTTACAAGATGCTTTGATTCTTTCTTTTGAAAATGTTACTGATTCTTGGGTTGTAGATTCAGGGGCTTCATTCCATGCCACACCTGATAAGAAATGTTTTCATGACTATGTTCAAGGAGATTTTGGACAAGTTCGTTTGGGTGATGATAAACCCTGTAAAATTGTTGGAATGGGTAAAGTTCTTGTAAAACAACAGAATGGAAACCAATGGATACTAAAGGAGGTAAGGCATGTTCCAGATCTGAAGAAAAATCTGATTTCAACAGGGCAGTTAGGCAGTGAAAGCTGTGTGACAACTTTCACAGATAAAACTTGGAAGGTCACCAAAGGAGCGCTGGTAATAGAAAAAGGTGAAAAGGTTGGTACATTGTATTTATGCAATGGTATTTCTAACTCTGTTAATGCTTTAACTTCCAAAGGAGCAGATGCAGGATTATGGCATCATAGGCTCGGACACATGAGTGAGAAGGGAATGAAGATTCTTCACTCAATAAATTTGTTGCCAGGTTTGAAGAATGTTGATTTGGATTTCTGTGAGAATTGCATTTATGGAAAACAAAAGAGAGTCAGATTTCTCAGAGTTGGGAAAGAAAAGAAGAGCGAAAAATTGGAGCTTGTGCATACGGATGTATGGGGACCTGCTCAGGTATCATCTCTCGGTGGCTCTCGTTATTATGTTACTTTTATTGATGATGCAACTAGAAAAAAATGGATTTATTGTATTCAGAATAAATCTGATGTATTTGATACTTTCAAGAAATGGAAAGCTTTGGTTGAGATTGAGACAGAAAGAAGTTGAAGTGTCTCAGATCAGACAATGGAGGTGAATATTGTAGAAAAGAGTTTGATAGGTGTTATAGCATCATTTCTCACCTTGACATGATTCATGATTGCTACATGGCTTTATGGGCACCCATTCCTACAGACTTGGACAAATTCACTTAAAAACCAAAGGGGATGTATCCTTCATACGTCACTATGCCCGTGTTTTTCCGCGTGTATACGCGAGTACGTTTAGACTTTTCCGTATGCTATTTTAATGATTAAAATATATAAAAATCCCTAATTTCGCTACTGGTTGATGGTTACTCGTAGTTCAACCACCCTACCATACAATCAAGCTTCAATCGAAACTATTTGGAGGGACTATAAAAAGCCCTCATGTGTATGGCCTAAGGGAGAGAGAGAAGTATTTATATTATACTCTGTTGGTATTCCCTATCCAAGTCTGGTTCCCCGTGCCTCCTGCACTTTCCCAGTTCATTGGAGAAACTTTTAATGATTAAAAAATATATAAAAATCCCTAATTTCGCGCTGGATTGATGGTTACTCAGGTAGTTCAACCACCCCAGCCCGTGGCCAACTGTTTCCAACTGCTGAAACTACTTGGAGGGACTATAAAAAGACCTCATATGTATAGCCTAAGGGAGAGAGAGAAAGTATTGATATTATACTCTATTGGTTCCCTATCCAAGTCTGATTCCCCGTGCCTCCTGCACTTTCCCAGTTCATTTCAGGAAACCCTTGTTTCCTTGAGATACACATCCCTTTATATGTTATCTCGTATGCACCATTTTGGAAGGAGTCTTAGCGAGGCAAGGGCTGGATGGATCCGGACGACGGTCTGCGAAGGCCTTGGAAGGATCAGGTGATCTCTCCACTTACTTTTGTACGTACTATTTTATAATACAGAAGTATCATGCTGTTCCCGAAGTAAACGTGTTAGTGTATGCTTTAATGTATGAAGAATATTTGTTATACAAGCATTTATGATGATTTATTTAATGTTTTATATGAATCTCGCTAACATATAGAGTAGAAATATACTGTACAACTTGTCCTTTGTGCTGGTTTCTTCTTGTATTTCGGGTGAAAGAGGAAGGACGGTTGCAGGGAGTTTGAACTCCACGTGGATCTACTTCAAACGTAGGACCAACGGGTAAACCTCTCGTTCTGCTCTATTTCGTTTTCATGACTGTGCATGATCGTGTGAGTCTCTGTTAAATAGTACGCCCCTGCTCTGTGAAGGTTGAATCCCAACCAACCTCTAGGGTGTTAAATCCCCGAAACAGAACTGGCGACTCCGCTGGGGATCACATTTTTGTGATTCTCCTGTTGGGTTGTTTCAGCTGTTTGGTAGGTTGCCAACAGTTTCTTCTGTCTTTTACAGTCCAGTTTGCTTTCATGCAGTCAGTCTGAAGCTTTTATACCTTTCCCAGACTTGTACTTTTTATTTTTCACTATCTTTCTTTGTATACGCAGTTTTGCTTGCACACAGTCGCGTATACCCGCGAGTTTGTGTAGAAGGAACCGCGTATACGCGGGTTTCCCTCAACACAGACGCGTATACACGCCTGTTGCTTAACTGCAAGGTCGCGTATACCTAGGCTGAATTTGAAATTTCAAGATTCTGGTGTTTTCGGTCTTTTCTGGCTGTGGAGGCCTGTGCCTGCAGAGTCTCTGTACTTACTGGAGTGTGACAGAAGTGGTTTAAATCTTGGTTCTCTTTCGTTTGTCCGAAAACTGATCTTTTTGGCGAAGTGTTCTTGTTGGTGCTAGCACTCCTGGATTGAGTTCCAAGATCGCTTTCTGAGCGTTCTTGGCTGTTCTGCTTTACCAGAACAGAGAGCCTTTGCTCACTGACTCACTCCTGTCTTTGTGTTGTGCTTCGCATTGCGTTCTTTGCTTTTTTTTCGATTGGTTTTCTTGAGTTTCATAAGCTAGGGTTTTGTTGCATTTTTCGAAGATCTTTTCTTGTTTCTTTGGAGTTTTGTGTTGCAACGAATTTGCACTATTTCTCTTGGCTGTTTGATTGAGTTTTTGGTCTTCCGTTGCTCTCATTGATCTTGCTATTATTAGCCTTATAAGGTTTGGGGGCGTAGCTGAAGTTTATGCTTGAAATTCGATCTCGTTTTGGCTTGGATTGGGATAGTTGTTCTTGGTTTTCTTGAAACTCTTGTTTTATAAAACTGAAAAGCCCAAAAACATTTGTTTTGCTTTTTGTTTTTGCATATCAAAAACTCAAAAAACATTGTTTCTTGTTTTTTTTTTGTTGTTGCCCTTTTCATTTTCGTTTGGCTTCATCTTTTGGGACTTTAGTGAAGTTTCTTGCTTCTAGTTTCCCGCTTGATTGTGAAGGGAGGTTGTCTTTTGATTTCTTCTTCTTCTTGTTGAGTATTTTGGTGTCTTATATTGAGAGTTCTTGTTTTCAAGAATTAGCTTTCTGGATATCAAAAGATTAGTTGAAACTGAAGGAGCCTTTTGGGAAATTTCACCTTGTTTCAAGGGACTTTCTGCATCTTAGAAATTACATGCTAGTGGTCATTTGCATTAGGTGAATTGAATCATTTAGTTAGCTTCTTAATTTTTGTGCGTGTGAGTTTGTAATTCGAAAAGAAAAATACATTTTTAGCCTCGTAGAACTTACATAGAAATTGCTCTTCATCGAAAGACTAAGAACTGCATGTGCATGTAGTCAGGTTTTTATTAATTTCTTTTGCGTCAGAACATCATTGGTTTCAACTCCATATCCTTATGACTTAATACAATAGCCCTTAAAATAAGCGATTTAATCTAAAATCAACTAGCAATTTTTATTAAGTGTCAATCACCAACTAGCTAGGTTGTAGGGCCTTGGAATAGGAGAGAGGAGAGTTAACTCTCCAAGGCCGCTCAAACAAACATAGAAGTTGATTAATTGAGCGAAATCCAACTCCGTGAGGTGGACTGGGAAAGCTCTCATCCGAGAGTCAAGCACGAGGGGAAGTGAAGGTTGAGAAGAGGGATACCCCCCCTCCGATTAGCTGAATCTGACCTCAAGACCGTTCCGCCCAGCTTCTGATACGGATTGGTGTCCATAGTTGCCTCTCCTAGGTTCCACACAGGTGACTGCGGGGGGGAATACCCGTGGTACCTGAGGCGGGCGTCGCATCACTTTCAACAGTACTTCTGGGGGGTGCCCTTGCGAAGCTTGGGTGCTTGAGCCGACAAAGGCTGTCGTTAGGAGGTCGGCGTAACTGTTTCTGATACCTTCGCTAGTTGTTCTGGGCCCTAATCATCCCAGACTGCTTTCGGAAGGTCCTATACTTCGCTTTCCTGTATTTTGGTGTCCGGTCCTCATCACCCGGAGCGAAAATACTTGGAGGCTGTTTGTTTGCTGTTTCTCGGGGTTTTGATTTTAGTGAGTGCTCTTTGCTCCTAGCTTGCCTAGCTTTTCACTTTTCTTGAGTCTAATATAATAAATTTGTAAAAGTGGCTGATCAAGCGCCTCGACGTTCGAGGAGAGTCCGGGGGTTATCTCCCAAGAGTGCAGAGCCTTCTTCGAGAAGGCGTAGGAGCGATATAGCAGGTGGTTTTCACCCTGTAGAGTCTGACGCTGTGGAGAGAGATCCTCCACTAAGGTCTGAAGGTTTCATTGCTGATTCCGGTGTCGGTTCCGAGAGGAGCGTTTCGCTCACCTCGAGGGTATTGTTTCCTCAGGAGGAAGATTTTCAGATAGAAGATATACCTGAGCCTGCGGCTACAGGTCCATCTCCTCTTCCTCTTGATCATCCGTTTGTTATAGAGTACATCGGATCGGAGTCTGAGAGACCGCCGGATCTTCCTTATCTTTCTTATCTTTCGATGGCCACGACTGGGAACGCGGCTTCTACCGTGAGTGCTGCGGGCATTCAGACCCCTGCTTCTGTCGAGGCAGGGGGCACTCTTGCTCTATCTTCGAGTGCTTCTAGCACTGCTATGTTTGGCTCTGGGTTCACCCAAGCATATGCTTCTCAATCTGGTCCCTTTGTTTCGGGGATGTCCATTGCTGGAAATCCCTCTTTTTCCTTTACCGCCGGTGCAGCTGGATCTACGCCCATGTCCAACATGGCTAGTGGATCAGCTTCTTTTCAGGGTTTCCCCTTCGGGACTGGGCATATTCCTAGTCCCAATCCTTCTTTAGGGTCGTTTCCTTTTACGTCCCAGACCCAAAGTTTCAATCCTTGGGCTCAGGGGCCAAGTTCGGCTTCTTTTACAGGATGGAATCCTATGTTTGCAACGTCGGGGGCAGGGAATCAGTTCATCGCGAGTCATCCAGGGAATGCTTCTTTCCCTGCATCGAGTGCTTATCAGTATTTTTCTCCTCTATCTAATGCATGGAACCCCTACCAGGGGCTTACATCTTCAGTCAATACTTCGGCGGGGGGAACTAGTCTGGGTCTTGGTAGCTCGGCGTGGGGAGGAGGTTCTTCTCCGTTTTCTACGGGTCCTTTCTGGCAGCCTGGTGCCTCATCAAATCCAGGCTATTCTTTTCAGAATGTGGGAAATCCATCCCATCAAGGATGGAATTCTCAGGCTCCGCCGCGATTACCATTTCTGGCAACGTTAAACTTGCGAGACTTGGCGAAGTTAACTAATGACCCGATTCGGTATAGTCCGGGGTGGCCTCCGGTTCCAACCAAACTTCCTTCAGACATTCCTAAGTTTGAAGGTAAGAATGGTGAAGATCCGGCAGACCACGTCACCACATTCCACTTATGGTGTTCATCCAACTCTCTGATCGACGATTCGATTAGATTGAGGTTATTTCAGCGCACCTTAACTGGAAACGCCGCGAAGTGGTATATAGAGCTCACTGGGGGCAGTTTCGCCACATTTGGAGAACTGGCTGTCACTTTTCTTAACCATTTTCAGTTGCCCGTCAGATATGAGGCTGGGACCGAACTCCTGGCTAATTTTAAGCAGGATGAGGCAAATCACATTTCTGATCATATTCAGGAATGGAGGAGAAGGAAGAGGCTAATTAAAGCCCATATTCCAGGTGAGTTCCTTCTCGAGTGGTTTTTGAAATCGCTTCATTCAGATATTTCAAAGGATGTATCCATGTCAGGGGTATATTCCGAGGAGCAGGCCATCTTTAGGGCCCAGCAGTTAGAGTTGATCTATTCTCAGTCTGGCATCCTTTACAAGTATTTGCCTAATGCTCCTCGCTCCAAATTGGATCTATCGAAACCTAAACCTGGTCCGCATGGTGACGGACTTGTCGGATCGGTCAGTAGTAGTGCAGCCAGCCTGCTTTCTCAATTGCAGCAGTTGTCTTTACAATCTGCTTCTTCTAGTCAGGCTGTGCCTGCTGATTCTTCACCTTCCCAGTCTTTGTCCATTAATGCTATCCAATCTTCTGAACCCAAAGGAAATCAACAGTCCGATGGGAAGAAGAAGGGACGTAATAACAAGAAGAAGGGCAAGAATGGGAAGGGCAATGAAAATAAGACCAACGAGCGTGTTGGTGAAGGGCAAAAGGAGAAAAAGAAAGTTAAGTTTCCGTGCAAGCTTTGTGCTGGAGACCATCTCACGCATCTTTGCCCAAAAATTCAGGATGCTCAGCACCTGTTATCTCAGCAAGGTTCTTCTAGTTCCCAGGCTGTGCTAACAAACCCTTTTCCCCAAGGGCAGCAATTAATTGCTGGCGCGAATCAAAATCCCAGGGCTTCCTCTGGAGGTCTTCAGGAAGGGGAAATTCCATCGAATATCTTTATGATGAGTGCTCACGTGGATGTCGCTACGAGATCCCGTGATTATGGCGGAGAGGAATCTTCGAAAGCTAAGGAAGTTCCTGATGCTACTAAGCCGCTTCATATCATGAAGCCAACTGTCGAGTCTATGCCTCGGATACCGAAGGCATCCTCTAAGCGGTCAACGATCAATCCGAACATGAGGGCTGCCCAGAACTACTCGATTGCAGAAGATCTGGCGCAGAGTCCTTGTGCTATGTCAGCTTTAGAGGTACTCCAGTCTTGTCCGGCTCAGCGCAGTGCTTTGCTCACTGCCATTGGAGCTATAGATCTGAAAAATTCTCTTCTGATTACCTTTGATATGAAGAATTTTAAGAAGAGACTTCCTCATCATATGGCCTTCCATATTAAATCATCGTACCGGAAGACTAATATCTTTCGCACGGTCGTTGATGAGGGTGCTTCTACTTGCGTGATGTCCCTCGCATGTTGGAAGACACTAGGATCTCCCAAAGCTGTTCCATCTAGCACTATTCTTACTGCATTCGATGGCCATTCTCATAGGCCCCATGGTATTGTCCCGGCTTTGCCCATCTGTGTTGGGGGCAAAACCGTTAACATAGAGGTTGAGGTAGTAGATGCGGCCTTGGACTACAACCTTCTGTTGGGGAGGAACTGGATATATGATATGGATGCCATTGCATCTTCACTATTTCGGATAGTATGTTTCCCCCACGAAGGGAGGATAGTTACGGTGGATCAATTGGACTGTCCTCCTGTAGACCTGGATGCGCCTCCTGACTCATCCGTCCCTAAGTTGGACAATACTAAGGCACCTATCGAGAATCTGGGAGTTGGAATGTATTCTTCCCTGATGGGATCTTTTGATCTTCCTCCTCCTAAGGTGTCTATCAATGCTATTTCATCCTCCAAGGCTCCCCTTCGAAGAGAGTTCTTTCGAACTCATTATTTTTCGGACCCTTGGACCTTACCTTCCCCAACTGCCACTTTGGAGGAAGGGCAAGTGGGTGGAATGGCATTCCCGATTTCTGCAGCTGAGATTGCATATCAGTCTGTTATTGACACTGCAGAGTCTGATCCAGCTCCTCTTTCGCCGGAAGAGTTGGATGGTGATGTGGCTCCGGCTTGGACGCTTACTTCTTCTTCTGCCCAGGATTGTCTAGATACCACTCTTCCATCTGAAGAGGCCATCCTGGAAGCAATGACAGGTATATAGAGACCGTGGGATGACTTGCATCATCGGTCTTACTTCCTACCTGACTTGAGCGAAGTCGAAGCTAGTTTTCCAAGTCCTCAGTCTCCTGGACCTGTTCACCCAGTCTTGAGCCCCTTAGCACCGGCACAGGTTTATGCTGAAGGGAACATGGCTGTGATCTCTCCGACTATCCCGGTGAACATCTCCAGGAATCCCAACATTATCGAGAACGTTTTCATTGGAGCTGAATGTTCCCGTGAAGAAGTTCAAATCTATACCGAGCTCTTCAAAGAGCATAGGGATGTTTTTGCTTGGTCTTATGAGGAAATGCCTGGCATAGACCCATCTATCGTCCAGCATGAGATCAAGACGTATGAAAACGCTAAGCCGGTCAGGCAAAAACTTCGTCCGGTTAATCCTAGGAAGGCAGCGGCTATCAAGGCTGAAGTTGAAAAGCTGCTTAAGGCGGGATTCATTTTCCCAGTTCCTCTGACTGAATGGGTTTCAAACCCCGTTCCTGTTGATAAAAAGCAAGGAACAATTCGAGTGTGCATCGATTTCAGAGACCTGAATAAGGCGTGTCCTAAAGATAATTACCCCACACCCTTCATTGATCAGATTATTGGTGAGTGTGCCGGTAACGAAATTTTTTCCTTCATGGACGGTTTTTCTGGTTACAATCAAATTACTATCCGTCCAGAAGATCAACATAAGACCGCATTTATTTGTCCCTGGGGTACGTTTGCATATAAGAAAATGCCTTTTGGTCTTAAAAATGCTGGAGCTACTTTTCAGCGGGCCATGTCTTACGCCTTCCATGACATCAAGAAAATTATTGAGGCATACTTAGATGATCTAGCTGCTCATTCTCGAAAGAGGATGGATCATCCAGGTCACCTCCGGCAAATATTTGAGAGATGTCGTTTTTATAAAATTCGTTTGAATCCGAACAAGTGCGTTTTCGCGGTAACATCCGGTCGGCTGTTGGGATTTATCGTGTCTAGTGAAGGGATAAGGGTAGATCTCTTCAAGGTTGAGGCAATACTTCGGTTGCCTCCCCCGTCTTCAATCCGTCAACTTCAAAGTCTCCAAGGGAAGTCTAACTTTCTTCGGAGGTTTATCGTTAACTATGCTGAGATTACAAAGGGATATATGAGACTGTTGAAGAAAGGAGTCCCTTTTCTTTGGGGCGACTATGCTCAACGCTCATTCGATGCCTTGAAAAAGGCATTGACCTCTGCTCCTTTACTGAGTCCACCCGATTATAGCAGAGATTTTCTTTTGTATCTGGCTACAGCAGAATCTACCATTGGTATGGTTATGGTTCAGGAGGATGATGCTCTGGCTGAGCATGTTATTTACTACCTTAGTCGAGGACTGGTAGGACCTGAACTGCGATACACCCCGATAGAAAAATTAGCCTTAGCAGCAGTTCATGCTGTGCAGCGACTCCAGCATTATATTATTCTTCGCAAAACTTATGTCTTGGCAGCTGCCAATCCATTTCAGTTTGTCCTCAGCAGGCGAGTGATTGGGGGCAAATATAATAGATGGATTGTGATTTTACGGGAATTTGATCTAGAGTTCATGTCTGCCAAATCCAAGAAGTCATTAGTTTTTGCGGAATTGATCTCCGAGTTGCCTTGTGGAGAGGCGATGATCTATGATGAGTCCTTTCCGGACGAACACTTGTTTCTGATCTCTTCACAAGATCCTTGGTATGGGGACATCATTGTATATCTCCAGACTGCGAAGTTTCCCTCTTCTTTTTCGAAAGATGAGCGTCGTAAGCTGCGTCACTTAGCTAAAAGTTATCTGATTATTGGTGATGCTTTGTACCGTCGAGGGGTTGATTCAATCTTAAGACGCTGCTTAACTTTCGAAGAAGCTGAGGCTGTGCTCAATGATTCTCACGGTGGAGCTTGTGGGGGTCATTTATCAGGGCTTGCTACAGCCCAAAAGATTTTGCGTGCTGGCTACTTCTGGCCCTCGATTTTCAAAGATTGTATTGAATCGGTCAAGAAGTGTCATCCTTGTCGGGTGTATACTCGAAAAATGCGCGCTCATCCAGCTCCGCTTTTTCCAGTCATTACTGTCGGACCCTTTACAAAGTGGGGTATGGATTATACTACTTGTAACCCGCCTTCGGCAAAAGGTCACAAGTACATTATCGTAGCAATAGACTACTTTACGAAGTGGGTCGAAGCTATGCCTACTTTTGGGAACGATGGTGAGACTGCAGCTCTTTTCTTCTTCAACCAAGTCATTGCTCGTTTCGGTATACCTAGAGAGATTGCCACTGACCATGGCAGTCACTTTCAGAACAGTATGATGGCTGAGTTGGCTCTTAAATTGGGTTTCCGGCAGGAGCATTCATCTCCATATTATCCTCAGGCCAATGGCCAGGTGGAAACCGTGAATAAGTCCTTGAAGACAATTCTTCAACGGACGATTGATAAACATAGATCCAACTGGCACATTATGCTATATCCTGCACTCTGGGCATACAGGACGTCAGTTAAAACTGCAACTGGCTTTACTCCGTTTCAGTTAGTCCACGGGGTGGAATCCGTATTTCCCATTGAATGCGAGATTCCTTCCCTTAAACTGGCTATTGAGCTTCTTCCTGACACTTCTAGTCTGGCAGAGCGGCTTCTTCATCTGGAACATCTTGATGAGCAGCGTCGAGATGCTGCCACGTTGAACGAAGCGCATAAAAACCGAGTCAAAGTCCAGTACGATAAGGCGGTTAAGCCTAGGGTCTTTTCCGAAGGTGACCTCGTTTTGGTCTATGCCCAAGAAAAGGATGCCTTGGGGGCAGGAAAGTTTAAGTCGATGTGGTATGGCCCCTATATCGTCAAAAAGGTCCTTAAGAAAGGAGCGTATACCTTGGTTGACTTCGAAGGAAATGAGTTGTTGGAGCCCCGAAATGGGCTCTATCTGAAGAAGTATTATGCCTAGGCTTTGGCCTGGCATTTTGCTTTGTATATAGTAGTTTTTTGTCTTGTACATATCTGTTTGATTTTCGATTTTTGATGGGATGGTGATGTTTTTGATCTTCTTTGGCAGGTTGTGTTGATGTCATGAGTCATTATGGTTTCGCCGATGGTGCTAGTAGACACACCCGGAACTTAGCTTCCGCGGCTTGGGTTCTACACTATCCTTCCGGTCAGCTGTTGGTATCAAGAGGGGTCTGCATTGGTCCTGCTTCCAATAACGTAGCAGAATACACTGGAGTCATTCATCTACTCTCGGAGGCAATATCTTTGGGTGTTGATTCGTTGGTAGTTTTCTTGGACTCCCAGCTGGTGGTGTCGCAGTTGAACAACACTTATCGGGTACGAGATCCAGTTTTATTACGATTGTTCTTGAGGGTACGTTTGTTACAAATTCAATTTTTAACATTCATTCATATTCCTCGAGCTGACAATTGGTTTGCTGACTCATTGGCTAATCAAGCTTTAGATTGGCATATTAATCATTCAATACAATAAAATCTAATCATCAAAAACGTCATACATTTGATACATTTATCACATCACATCAAAATATCGCTGTATATATATCATCAGTATGTCAAAAAACTTTACAAAATTTTGGATCCATCAATGCCGTACAAAACTTGGGCTTATGCCCCATCATGTTCAGTCTCAAAAAATATACAGTCATTTAATATGTAAAAACTATCTACTCCTGAGGACCCTGCCCAGCGTTCCTATAGAACATCACTGCGGTGGCCACACGGCGGAACAGTCTAACCCAGTCCCGGGGTACTCCTACAACCCGTCTCTGGACGGCTTCTGGCAAGTCCTCCACAGCAGCCAGAGGGATTTGGCGGGTTAGCCCCTCCAAGTTTCTCTGCACGGCCTGGAGGGTCCTGTCAGAATCCGCTGTCTCTGTTTCACCTCTGCGGCGCTTGTGACGTGCTAGGCCCTCACGACGCACTGGTCCAACATCTGAAACATGATCATTTTTATTTGTCAGTCATTATGAATCCAATCCAAAAACATGTTTGTTTTTCATTTTTCATACATATTTGAAAAAAAAATCCAAAAAAATCATATAAGTTTAAAATTTTTGAAAAAAACTTACTGACTGCTCCCCATGCTGCACCGGGTAGAAGTACTAGATCTGGCTCTCCTCGGAAATCCATCCCGGCATAGGGGTAGTCATCTACTGCGATGATCGGTTCTCTCCACCATAAGAAGAACTCATCGTCCCAGGTAGTTCGGGGTACCTCGCTGCCCCCCAGTCTCTTCATCATGTCTGCCCAACGGGCAATTCTTGGGTCCCGAGGGCTGCTGATAGTTGAGATGACTTTAGGTCTCAAAGCTGGAACTCTCTCGAAGAAGAATGTAGTCAAAATGGTTCCATAGCCAAAGTGTTTTGTATGTGTTTTGCGAATGGAGGTCAGTTGTTGTTTCATGTTCAGTAGCAGGGCAGTGCACCAATCATACACATGAATTAAGCACTCTACAGCTATGCTCATGTGCGTCATGGACGCCTGATGCAGTGAGGCAGATCCTGCCACTCTGCCGATGGTGAATAGGAGGATCTTCATGTGCAAGTCCTTGATATCTCTGATTGCAATCTGTGTGCCAACTTTCTTGGAATCTTCTATGCAATAGAGTTGGACATAGTCCTCCACGGTTAACCCTCCTAGGGGCCTTCCGTGCAGATCCACTGGGTCTCCCCTTCTGGAGAGTCCAGTGATGAAGTATATATCTTCCACCTCTATGCGTAGTGGCATTTGATCAATGATGAAACAATCCTGATCCGGTTCCCAATAATTTACCAGCATTTCAAGCAATCTCACATTACTTTTCATATTGGGCATTTTGAAAATTTGAATAATCCACAGTTTCGGAGGACATTTTGTGCTGCGCGATCTTCCATGACCTCTTGGTCTATTGCACTATGCTCGCGTTCCCTCCATGAAATTGTCATCCTGAAAAAATTCATTAAAATTTGCATTAGAAACTCATTTTTTAAATTCGGACTTGCGCATACGCTAGTTTCGCTGTGCACAGTCGCGTATACACGCGACTTTCCTTCTTTGAACCCGCGTATGCGCAGATACGCGTTTTTTTAATAAGGGTTTCCAGGTAAAAATCCACTTAATTTTAAATTTTAAACGGACAAAATGAATCAACAGGATGAATAAGGAGCCTACCTGAAGTTTCGCTGAATTCCGACGGTCGGTTGTTGCTGATTTGATGAAACAAGTTTTTAGCTCCAGAGCTCTTTTCCAAATCAGCTATGCAATAATGAACCAATTGAGAGGTAATTTGTGTATTTATGGCTAAAAAATTGAAAATTTTCGCAAAATTTCCTTGTGCTTATTTTTTCGATCTGTCTTATGCTGTATAACTCGATTGCTTGGAAGTGCCCAGTTTGGTATATTTCAGGTACATTTTGACAGTTTCGAGATTTTTCCCGGTTTTTGGCCCATGTGTTCAGACTCTTCACGGCAGGTATATGATCTTCACTGGCATATAGGTTAGGGAATCACTTTCCGTTGCATCTTGCATTCTAGCCTCCATACTGATCACTTGCCTTAGGGTCGATCCCATCATGTCATGAGTATTATACCCATTTCACTCGCCGATTTTTAAATCATGACTTGATGGTAGAGCCTTCCTTTACATGGGCTTCCTAGTTAGTTCCTCGCTATCACTTGTTGCCCATGCTGCTTTTTATGTAGGCTCGGGAGTCCTCTTTAGTCACGCCATGTCTTTCGTGTTGAAGCTTCATTCTTCTCCTTCATCACTTATCTTTTTCTGGCTTATACCCTAGAGGCTCCCTGGTGTCGTTAAGTTGTATTACTGCATTGCATATTGGCTACTTGTTTATCCTGGCCTTTAGCCGGCTTCATTTGGACTCGATGTTTAAACCAACTTTTGACCTTGACTTTCTGTACAAGGTAACCATTGCATGCACTTAGCTATCACGACTTGACACCTTTGAACCCATGGATGGAACGTTCCTCTGAGTATCACTGACCAGTTTTCGCCACCTTGCATTGAGCATAGGATTGTTTCAAACCCCGGAACTAGTGCATCTGCTTTCTTGATACTCGTTCTATCCATTGTACCATAGCATTCTTTTATTCTTTTTCAGGCTTATTATGAAAAAGACAAAAAAATTAAATATAACAAAAAGAGCGAGAACGGGATGTATCTTCGTTATTTCGATGGCAGTACAGAGTCAATTTTGTCGCCCTTGAACAAAGCACATATACTTATATATATTTCCTTCATTTGGGATGGTTCTAGTTTGACCTAGGTTCAGCCTTTACCATGTTTCACTTGTCAGTTCTCCCCCGGTCGGTTATCTCTTCCGATCATATGGAGAGTTTGTTTTGCCTCCTGCAAGACAGACTTATACAGTGTCACTTTTTACTGCCCTGGTCATCATAGAGTCGTGCTTTTGTTCAAGGGAAGTCTAGCCTGAGTCGGCCATTCTGCGGTGTCTCTTGACTCATTATTCAGTCGGCCTTCCCGGTCTTGTCAGTATCATGTTCTATCACATCGGATGTTTTGATCTTCTGCTCGTGCTGGTTTGAGAAGGTCCCCATTGACTTCTTGCCGGCGGGTTTGTCTCTTATCGACTACGACACATTGCTCTGAGAGCAAACCTAGAGCCGCACCTTGGGCCTATTTCCATCATTGATAGGTGACCTCGTGCTCGGCATTTGATCATCATCATGGGTCTTTGACTAAGTGGTTTCCCCTGTGTTCGACGTCAGCACACATTATCACACTTGGGATTCGTGCAGTACCTTGATTTCCATTTGACCCTATCGGTGGATTTCTCGCCTCTGTGTCAGCTTTCATTATTGGTTGGTTCAGAGGGTTTCTTCCGTGCGCTAGCTTCATCTTGTGCGCGTCGGAAACGTACTTCGATTTTGGTTCCATCACTCTACTTCGTCTGATTCCTTCCAAATCTTGGCCTGCGGGTTACACTCGCGCTGGACTGATGTGGGATGCCTTAATGCCTTCCTTCCAGCAGATCTTTTCCCATCAACTCCGACTCATTGCTCTGGGAACAAGGTCTAGAGTCTTTTTGTCAGTACCTTAGGGTTTGCAGTCATCAGTGGCAGACTCTTCGCTATCGACAGTGGGGATTCATCATTGCCTCCTGATTGGTAGATTCTTTCAAGTGTTTGACTTCAACTCATTCATTCACACTTGTCAGATTGTACTGGGGCACCTTGACACTCATTATCATTATCGGTGGGTCGTCTCGCGTTGGTTAACGGGAAACATCATTGCCCGGTAATCCAACGATTTCTCACATGGTCGACTTCAGCTCATTTATTCCCAGTGTGTAGAATTGTGCCGTTGTGATCAGTGAAGACCTCGGGTTGCATCAGCATTTCTCGGTTCACTGTTGACAGTTCTCTCAGTTTCTGCCAGTGTTGCCGTCCACCCTTATATGTTGCAGTTCAACACAGCAACATCTTATATGTTGATCCCCGAGTTGCGTGATTGTACCGTTTGATCCGCCTCTTATGATCCGGTACTTGGAGATTCAGTTACTTGATCAGACATCCAGTTGCACTATCTTTGATCAGCTTTCTATATGTGATACTTGGACATTGATACAGACTTGCATTTCCGGGCCCTGCTCAGATGATTCACTATGTACTTTCAGTTCAGTTATACTTGTATACATGTTGGATCTATTCAGTACTTTCAATATATATGATGTATTTTTGACTGAGCATGGGTATGCCTGCCTCAGCATGTGTTGACTCTCTGGTTTCTTTCATTGGTTTTTTGGCAGGCTGAAATCTGGTGAAGTCCTCTCTTGTCCTTGCGAAGTTCTTTCTATGTGCATAATACATTTCGGCCATCATGTACCCCTTCTGACCTCATATATTAGGGGGCATCTGTTATAGCATCATTTCTCACCTTGACATGATTCATGATTGCTACATGGCTTTATGGGCACCCATTCCCTACGGAACTTGGACAAATTCACTTAAAAGCAGTGGAAAATCGCTATGCGGCCCATGCGGTGTTTTCGGCGTGTATACCTTGAAATCTGACCTAGACTTTTCGTGTATGCCATTTTAATGATTAAAAAATATATAAAATCCTAATTTATGTTGCGGGTTGATGGTTACTCGGAGTAGTTCCAACCACCCCGGCCAGTGTCATTATTCATTCTTGAAACTACTTGGAGGACTATAAAAAGGACCTCATATGTATGGCTAAGGGAGGAGAGAATTATTATTATTATACTGTTGGTTCCCTATCCAAGTCGATTCCCCGGTACCTCCTGCACTTTCCCAGTTCATTTCGAAACCCTTGTTTCCTTGAGATACCACATCCCTTTATATGTTATCACCATTATGCACTCATTTGGAAGGAGTCTTAGAGCAAAAATTTGGGCAGATCGGACGACGGTTCTCGAAGGCCTTGGAAGGATCGGTGATCTCTCCACTTACTTTTGTACGTACTATTTTATAATACCAGTATCATCTTTGTTCCCAGAAGTAAACGTGTTGGTGTATGCTTTAATGTATGAAGAATATTTGTTATACAAGCATTCATGATGATTTATTTAATGTTTTATATGGATCTCACTAACATATAGAGTAGAAATATCTTTGTACAACTTGTCCTTTGTCTTTGGTTTCTTCTTGTATTTCGGAGTGAAAGAGGAAGGACGGTTGCGAGGGGTTTTGAACTCCGTGGATCTGCTAAACGTAGGACCAACGGGTAAACCTCCATTCTGCTCTGTTTCGTTTTCATGGTATTGCATGATCGTGTGAGTCTACGGTAAGTAATGCATACACAGCAAATGGAGGTTGAATCCCAACCAACCTCTAGAGGTGTTAAATCCCCGAAACAATAGGTATTGTTCGAGCATGGAATTACGTAGAGAAGATAGTGCGAAACACTGAAAATGGTGTGTCGAAAGGATGAACGAACAAATCATGGAGCGTGCAAGGTGCATGAGATTGCATGCAGGATTGCCTTTACAATTTTGGGCAGATGCTGTAGATACTGTTGTTTATATAATAAACAGAGGGCCTTCAAGTTCCTTGGATGGTGGTATTCCAGAGGAAGCATGGACAGGTAAAAAGGTAAACTACTCTTTTTTAAAGCCTTTTGGTTGTGAGGCCTTTGTCCATATTAATAAAGAAAACAGAATAAAGCTTGAGGCAAAATCAAAGAAATGTACCTTTATTGGATATGGTGCTAATGATTTTGGTTATCGCTTATATGATTATGAAAATCACAAAATCATTAGGAGCAAAGACGTAATATTCAATGAAAAGGTCTTGTATAAGAATCAGCTGCAGGAAAAGAAACAGGAAAAAGAAAGCAAGGAATACACGGTTCTTGATGAGATAACTGAAAAAGTAAAGGTGCCTGAAAATAATAATAATCAACAGCCACAACAGCAGCAACCACCACAACAGCAACAGGCACCTCAAACACCTGAAAGTGGTGTTAGAAGATCTACCAGGATAAGTAGACCCCCTGAACGATACTCTCCTTCATTATATTATTTATTGCTGACTGATTCTGGTGAACCTGAATGTTATGAAGAAGCAATGCAGGTTGAAAGTAGGAAGAAGTGGGAGCTAGCCATGGAAGAAGAGATGGACTCCTTAATGCATAAACAGACTTGGGACTTAGTCAAGTTGCCTGCAGGTAAAACTACATTGCAGAATAAATGGGTTTATAGGCTGAAGGAAGAAGATGGAGGAAAACAGAGGTACAAAGCTAGACTTGTGGTGAAGGGGTTTTCACAGAAGAAAGGTATTGATTTTGATGAAATATTTTCTCCTGTTGTCAAAATGAATTCAATCAGAACTATTTTAAGTCTTGTAGCAGTGGAAGATTTACATCTTGAACAGTTAGATGTAAAGACAACATTTCTCCATGGAGATTTGGAAGAAGAGATATACATGCAGCAACCAGAAGGATATGAGGTAAAAGGGAAAGAAAAATTGGTGTGCAGGTTAAAGAAGAGCTTGTATGGCTTAAAATAGGCTCCAAGGCAGTGGTATCTAAAATTTGAAAAGTTTATGTTTGAACAAGGTTATACTAGATGTCACTCTGATCATTGTGTTTATCTAAAAAGGCAAAATGATGGCAGCTATATTATATTGTTATTGTATGTAGATGACATGCTTGTTGCAGGATCTAACATGCAGGAAATAAATGTTCTCAAAAGAAAATTGGAAAATTCCTTTGAAATGAAGGATTTGGGAGCTGCAAAACAAATCCTTGGTATGAGGATAACTAGAGACAGGAAAAATCGCAAATTAACACTGTCTCAGAATGAGTACATAGAAAAGGTGTTGAAAAGATTTAATATGCAGAATGCAAAACCAGTTAGTACACCTTTTGCTAGCCATTTCAAACTTAGTAACGAGATGTGCCCCAAGACCCACGAAGAAATGGAATATATGTCTAAAGCTCCATATGCATCTGCAGTTGGAAGCTTAATGTATGCAATGGTCTGCACAAGGCCTGATATTGCACATGCAGTGGGAGTTGTAAGCAGGTACATGAATAATCCAGGAAAATAACATTGGATGGCGGTAAAATGGATTCTCAGATATTTGAGAGGTACCACAAATCAAGCATTATGCTTTGGTGGTTCAAACATTGCTCTACAGGGATATGTTGATGCAGATATGGCAGGTGACAGAGATAACAGGAGGAGCACTACAGGATATGTATTTACTGTAGGTGGAACAACTATCAGTTGGGTTTCAAAAATCCAAAGTGTTGTTGCACTTTCAACAACAGAAGTAGAGTATGTTGCTGCTACAGAGGCTAGTAAAGAAATGATTTGGTTACAAAGGTTTATGGGTGAATTGGGTAAGAAGCATGATATGGGCACGCTATATAGTGATAGCCAAAGTGCCATTCATATTGCAAAGAACTCAACATTTCATTCCAGGACTAAACACATACATCTCAAGTACCATTTCATATGGTGAGTATTAGAAGATGGAGAGTTGAAGCTGGAAAAGATACACACTAGCCAGAATCCTGCAGATATGCTAACAAAAGTTGTAACCAAGGAGAAGCTGAGAATGTTCTCAGTTTCAATTGGTCTTCAAGGATGACGATGAAGATGAGGAACAACTAGGTCCAAAGAGGAGTCATTGTCCAGCAAATGAAGCAGCGATGGAGTTGCTACAGTTAGTCTCCAAGTGGGAGATTTTTGGGTGTGGAGCCTAATTATCTTGTTTACTTTGTATCACAGCATTGGACCCCTATACCTTCAAAGGGGCGGCAACGCCACCCGTAATTAATCGCTACCATGGGGGGTCCAGGGGGGGCGGCAGCGCTTTTCAGAGCCCCCCCCTGGCGGGGGTTTTCGTGGGCAGCACCCCCGAAGCTAAAAATAGATGTAAAATTTCCTTGTAAAATTATAGTAATTTCTAGTCAATCTAGGCCGTTCATTAGGCAAATGATCTGACGTAGAAGTTGTGTTTAGATTAGGGTGTTTTGCCCTAGAAGCAACCCCCTTGTATATATGAGGGTATTGTATTGCGGCTGTGTATTATGTGTGTATTCTCGGAGTGAGAAACAGAGAGGGAGACTGTGAGAAAGAACAGAGGATATTACAGTGGATCTGCTGTAGGTTTTGTCTTTTCATTTTGCTGGATAATAGAAAGGAAGGACTGGCTGTTCAGGGTGGACGTAGCCCAAACTGGGTGAGCCACGTATATCTGTGTCTCTCTGGTTTTATGTGTTTTTTGTGTGCTTGTATTTTCCGCATATTTTATGTGTTGCATTGCTCCATAATATATAATTTTCTAACACCTTCGACACTGTTCAAACCTACTAGTGTATCTCCAGGCATCTTAGTGGAGGGTAGGCCAATAGAACCTTCCTGCAAAAATTTTAAGGTTGTTGTTTCTGTAGAAAAGTGGCCTCGACAAGGACTATAATGACATGTTGAGAGGATGTCAAAAATTCTTCCTCCCTGACACATCTTCTGTGAATTTGGTCAAGGCCCAACTTGAAGATATTTCCACCAATCTAGGTGAAAGGGGTGCTTTTTCTGATGATCTTTCTCTTCTCCCTGGAAGAGAGGTTTGGAGGGAATTTTTTAGCAACCAAGTAGTTAGCTATGTCAGCAAACCATGGAGAGATTATTGAGATAGAAAATAGGTGTT
This sequence comes from Pinus albicaulis, assembly GCA_034641835.2. Classification (NCBI taxonomy): domain Eukaryota; kingdom Viridiplantae; phylum Streptophyta; class Pinopsida; order Pinales; family Pinaceae; genus Pinus; species Pinus albicaulis. The sequence continues at coordinate 15,364,536 of CM076579.1, read as the reverse complement.
CATCCAGAAGATGGTCATCCACCATTCCTTCCTCCTCTACAGATAGTGTTAGGCTAGATAAAAAATCTGCAACAACATTCTCCTTCCCTATCTTATAAAAAAAATTTAGGTCCAACTGCTATACAAACAATAACCATCTAATTATTCTAGAATTAACATCGGGTTTATTCATTAATTATTTGATGGCTGCATGGTCAGTGTGTACAAAGGTCTGATAACCAATGATATAATGTCTATATTTTTTTAAAGCATGGACAATGACTAACAATTCCTTTTCTATGACAGTATAGTTGAGTTCGGCCTTGGAAAAAATCTTGCTAGGAATAAGGCAATTTGTATTCCAGCTTCCCTAAAGCTTCTCCCACAACTTTTTCTGGTGCATATGTGTGGATGTGGAAAGGCACAACTCATTTTGGAACTAAGAGAATGGATACATTAGTTAACTTTTCCTTAGTGAGCTAAAAATATTCTTGACAGAGAATGGGCCAGATAAATTCATAATATTTGGCCAAAAACCCAAATAATGGTGAAACCAATTTGTCGAATGCTTTGATGAACCTTCTATAGTAGCCAACTAAACCTAGGAAACTTCTAACATCTCTCTAATTTTGAGGAGAAGGCACCCTTTTTATGATGGTGATTTTGTTCGGGTCCACCTATATTCCTGATTGTGATATTAAGTGGCCCAATACTACTCTTGCTCTTTTTAAGAATTCACACTTTTCTAGACTTAGGTAGAGATGCATCTTGATTCACCTTCTCAATAAATTTCCCATATTGGAGAGAGCTTCTTGGAAGTCATCGCCATAAGGTGTGAAATTGTCAATGTAGATTTCTATTGATTCATGGTGATGAACCCTTTACTAAACTAAGAGGGGGGATGAATCAGTTTAGTCCATTCATGGACGTTAAAATTATTTTCATTAAACTCATTAACAAGCCATTTCATAGGCAACTTAATAAACAGTGATCAACAACCTAAATATGTGAACAACAAGTAATAAGAAGATTAACACATCTCATCAACACATAATAATCATGCACATGGACACAAAATATAAGTGGAAACCCATAAGGGAGAAAACCACATCTTATTATTGTTTTGATTCAAAGGAAAGATCCTACTCCCTCTCACAACTTATTTTCTGTAGGCTCCAACCTATAGGAGGCTCCTACCTCAATTTCTACAAGCTACAACTTGAAAGGAAGCTCCAACTCACATACATTTTCTGCAGGCTACAACCCACAGGAGTCTCCTACCTCACCCAGCTCCAACTGGAAGTATATCAAACTACAAATTCAAAGGAGACTACAATACCTTCACTTGACACAAAAGTATAATGCTGATTTACCTAGATATCAGATCTGTTTTCCTCCACCTTCACTTCTGCCTTCTCTACCTTCAAATATGCTTCATATCAGCTCTAGATGTGCATAGCATCTCTATCAACTTTTTCACATTCTCCAGCTCTCTCCCATTCTACCACTCTCTTAAATTCTTCATCTTTCTTCCATTCTGTCACTCTCTATCCTTTCTATGCACACTGATATTACATGTTTTATATAGATAACTACGTGAATGTTTTCATTCTACATGGAATACGAAGTGAAAATGCCTAACCCTATGCCTTCCACCCAATCGATTCCTCATTCTTCAGTTCACATTATTACATCAGAAATAATCATTACAACACTCATGGAGTTTTTCCTATGCCTATGGAGACTTACCTTTGCATCACATACAATAAAAAATAAGAAATACATTTACATTTACAGTTACAACAAATGTATTTCACGCAACCCTTACAGCTCTTTTGGTCACTATGCTTTTTGTCTTCTCTGATGCTGTCATTGATATTTTTAGTTGCTGATGTTATATTATAATATTTATTCACAAATGCCCTTTTTTACCGACTCGACCCAGCTGGCACATTTCCAACAGTGCCACCATATACTTCCTTTTTCTTGACTCTTCCTCTTCTGCTCATGCCCACAACGTTTGGCCTTCTCTGCTCCTTTTCTCTGTGTCGGGTCACTTACCCGAGTCTCCTTTTTCCCATGTTCAGACTCTCTTTTATTTACACAGCGCAACCGCATACAACACTGTTCTACACGGGGTTGGGTCCTTTTACTTATCCAAGTCTTTTCTTGCGTTGAGGCTTTCCTTTTTGTACACCCGAGTCAACTCTCTGTTCAAAATTACTTCTTTGTAAGCAAGCATAACCACATTAAACCTAGACCTAAAATATATTAATATTTACCTCTGTATGATATCGCATCCAGTCACTTATCGCATTTCTACGTTTCCTTTGTGTTTCGTGTAATATTCAACTCTTCCATTCTCCAATGCGATTTTTTAATGAAAAAGCCTTACTTATGGATTTGAAATCCTTTATACTTCACCTTTGAAATCTATCACATCTTCTCCTCATATCGCATCTCACACTTCAAAGTTTCAACATGATTCTTGAGTGCTTATCCTCCTGAGCTTGCGAATTGCGATATTAGATTGGGTCCCATAACCAGACTTCAATTCCTTTAGGTTTTAGCTTTGAACTATATCGCGTCTGCTCCTCATGTTGCATCTAGGAATTCTTGGTTCTTCTGCTTTGTATTCACCACTTCTAGCTCCGATGTGATTTATTCATAAAAAGGCCTTATTCCGGATTTGAAATCCTTTGCAATTTAACTCTGAAACTACATCATATCCACCCCTTATCACATTTCAGCATTCCAAATTGGTTCATGAGTGTCATTACTCATGAGCTTTGCGATTTTCCATACGTAATTGAGTCCCACTTGACTTTATCGCTACTTCTCTATCACAGATTTCTATCGCGTGTTTCTTATCGCAAAGTTCTCTGATCTCTGGATCTTCACCTCTCGCGATTTGCGATTTGTGATATGCGGGCCAGGTCCATGTCATCTCCATGTCATCATGCCATGTCACCTTGCCATGTCACTACCACATCACCTTGCCACATCATCATAAATTAACTATGATCTGTGGGGCTAGGTCCATGTCATCTGCCATGTCAGATTGCCACTTCGCTGCCTACGTCATTTTTCGTACTTCTCATTTCACAATTTCTTATGTCTATGTGGTTTTGTGATCATCCTTTTGCTGCAATTTTCGATATGCAATCAGGCTCTCCACATGCGATTATGATTTTTGGTGAAGCCTCTAAACACTGTTATACAGGGATATTTGCACGACTCGACCCTAACCTATGCATTGTTCTGAACGTATTGAATAGCCCGATTCTTGAGTTGTTCTGAACTTAAAATAACACGACTCGACCTGCTCGTTCATGACTCTGCCCACATTCAGGACTTGACCCAATGGGTTCACGACTTCACCTAACATGTTCACGACTTGACCCAACTTGTTGCCTTTGCTACCTTTGCTCCTTTGCTGCCTTAAATTCCTTCGCTCCTTTGATGCTCCTCTGCCTCTCTTTTATGCTTTCTCACTACACCATTGCCTTAGATAATGATTCTACTTCTGCTCCTTTTTCCTTACTGATAATTCTGGTGCTACTCCCTTGTCCTTAATGATAATTCCAGTGCTGCTCCTTTGTGCTCCTTTGCCATCAATGACAATTTGTTGAAGTCTTTGATGAGCCTTCTATATTAGCTAACTAAACCTATAAAACTTTCGACATCGCTCTACTTTTGAGGAGAAGGCACCCTTTTTATGATGGTGATTTTGTTTGGGTCCACCTGTATTCCTGCTTGTGATATTAAGAAGCCCATGAATACTACTCCTGCTCTTTTTAAGAATTCACACTTTTCTAGACTCAAGGAGAGATGCATCTCGATGCACCTTCTCAACAACTTTCCCGAATTGGAGGGAGCTTCTTGGAAGTTATCCCCATAAGGTGTGAAATTGCCCATGTATATTTCTATCCAATCATGGAGTAGATCTGAGAAAATGCTCAAGATAGCTCTTTGGAAAGTAGTTGGGGTATTTCACAACCCAAAGGGAAGGCATCTGTAAGTGAAAGTTCCCCAGGGACATGTAAAATTAGTTTTGTCAAGGTCTTCATGGCTAATTTGGATTTGGTTATACCCACTAAACCCATCTAGGAAAGAAAATAACTTATTTCCTCTAAGGACATCCAAAACTTGAACTAGGGAAAGGGGAAATGGTCCTTCTTAGTTGATTTATTGAGTTCCCTAAAATCAACAAAATTCGCCATTTTCCATTCTTGTTTGGGACTAGGATAAGAGGAGATATTGACTCACTGTTTGATATAGGATAGATAAAACCTGCATCCAATAATTTCTACAGTTCTTCCTTTACTATGTCTTTTAGTGTCGGGTTCATCCTTCTTTTGGGTTGGTGCACAAGTTTTCATCCTTCTTTAATGTATATATAACGTGTGCACACTAAGGTATGTACCCATTTCATGTCTTTTTAGTCCCAAGAAAATGCTTCAATGTTTTCTTTCAGGAGTTGGCATGGCTGCTCTTCTTCTTTAGCTGATAGGGATGAGTTAATTTTCAGATATTTTTATGGTCCAAGTTCCACAGCCTTGGTGGTTTCAGAAGTTCAATCCACTGAGTGCAGTTCCATCCAAGGGTGGCTCTCGAACTCTTTGACTAGGTCATCCAGTGGACTACCAGTGGGGGCCTTGTTCTGAATGATTTGATCGATGAGGTCATCGTCATCAGGTTTCCCCCCTCTAAGAACAATATCTATGATACAAATTGGTTAGGGCATAGTGTTGTATACTTCATCTTCTTCTTATTCATCCTCCAACCATAAAGGTAGGTCATGGTCAATGGAAGGCTAGGCAGGAGGATATAATAACAGTTGTTTAGAAAATGGCCCATTCTTTATAGTCATGTTTCCAGCCCGACAGCTGATATAAACATCACCAGTGGCTACATAAGGTCTCCCTAAAACTAGAGGATATCCATTAAACTTGGCTTTTGGTTAGAGAAATAAGAAATCTCTAGGGTACTCCCAAGAGTCAATTGAAACCATAACATCCTCAACAATTCCTTCCGGAGCTACTATGGACTGATCTGCAAGATGCAGAAGCATTGTGGTTTTCCTCAAAGTCCCTTGGAGGTTGAGTTTAAGCATAGCTTCCTTGGTCATTACGTTTATGGAAGCCCCGAGAGAAATCATAGTATTGGGGACTATGAGACCATGTATGTGTACATCTACAACTGGACTACCAGGGTCCAGGTACTTTAAGAAGATCACCCTTCCCAACATTAAGTCAAACAATTGTCCTACTACATTTATGGTGGGGGTATATTTCTTCTTTCTCCTAGGTTTCTTAAAGAATTTTCCTTTTATGAGCCTATTATAAATAGGGACATTGTTAATGGCCAGTAGAAGGGGTATTTTTACAGATAAATTTTCCAATCTCCCAGAAGTTCAGTCTCCTCAGGGGTGTATAGACTAGAGTGGATCAAGCACTTAGGAAAAGGAGGTTGTTGGATCTGAGTGTTACTTTCTTTATTTTCCTCCTCAACCTCTGTAGGTGGATATGGAGTATTATTGTCCAGGATTACTCTTCCCATACTGAGATTGATCTCCTGTATCTCCTCAGCATAAGATAGATAGGATGTCTCTCCACTATAAAAATTTTGTGCATGCTTGTTGTTCGGGTTCGGATTGGTCTCTACAGGCATTTTAGGCAGCTTGGGTGGAGTGGAATGAGTGAGGTGAGGTTTAGGCAAGGGTGGAGGTAGTAGAACATGTGGTGGATTACGTTAAGTCCTCCACCTTTTGTGATGGGTTTCTCCACTGAGGTGGTTGAGGAACATACTTTTGAAATGGTTGGTTCTGTTAGTTCCAAAATCCACCTTAGGCTGAAATAAATCAGAAGAAGGACAGCAACAAACCACGCTCAGCCTTGTAGCTAGCCCTACGAGGACAGGAGAGGGCTCTCTCCGGGTCAATCTCAATGAAAATATTCAAAGGGACTTGAGATGACCTATAATGAATACTGATCTTAGGCTAGATAAAAAAATAGGAGGGTTTGATTTTGATTTTTAGGGGTTTTTTTTGGAAAAAGGGAAAAAAAGTTTTCGGGCTTGGGGATGAGGCCAAATTCTTGCAGAGTTCAAGTTGGGGCAGGGTAGACAATGACTCTGATGTCTTAGATCAAATGAATGGATTGAAAATACTGCTAAGTAGCTGAAGAGGGCAAGAGAGTGCAAGGATCCTCTTCAAACTGATGAAAAACATGTAAACTAAATAAAATTTTAAGGCAGAGCACCAGCAAACTAATGAATTCTACCTCAATTACTCATTTGTTTAATTCAGAAGCAAAGAGAAGGGAAATGGCATACATATAACATTAAGGAAAATTACAATAACATGAAAAGAACATCATCAAAGCTTAGAAGCCACGAGGATCCCAACAAGTGCTGCAAAACTCTGGTCTTTCCTTTGCCAAAATCTGAAATGAATGTACAATGAGGTCCCAAACTTTTCCCAAGTATCCAACCCTGAAAATGTCTCGGAAAATACAATATATAGACCATACTAACCCCATCCCATGCCTCTAGGGGTCGATCTCATCCTTCTAGGAGCTGTTTCAACCAATTCTAAACATGGAGCTAAAATCTAGGCAGCCAAACAACTTGCCTCTATATGCTAGGAAACTGATCCATTCACTTAATTTTCACTTTTTAGTGAATGAATCCTCTAAAACAAGTAAAAAAATGCCAAATTTACATCATAGTCATCAAATTACATCATGGTAGGTCAATCATCACATGAAAAAGTAAAACTAGTCAAAACTGGGCAAATTTTTGAGCTGAAGAGTGAAAATGAGGCAAAATTTCTCTATGCGCCGCGCCCAAAAACTCAATGCGCCGCGACACTTTGAGCCTGATTCTGGGGCACTTACTGAAGTCAAAATTGAGCTCATGATAGGTTCTTGGAAATCCCTGGATGTCTGCTATCCAACCCAAGTGGAATTTTTCAATTTGGATGTCATTTTCCCCTCCAAAACTGCAATCTCCCAAGACTGGTTCCTGCTGGTGCAAAAAGTGGCAGAAAGGCCATTTTTGGGGTGTTTTTGACCTTTTAGGCAGCCCAGAATTTGATGAAATGCTTCGGCCATTCCTGAACATACATAATATATCATGACAAACCCAAAAATGCAAATTTTTCCTCCAGAAGATGTCCCAATCGTAAGCGCGCGTCGGGTGGCGCGACGTGTTGGGCGGAAAAACCTGTTTTGTGACCAAAATTTTCAAAAATGAAAAAATCGTCTCCAAATTTGTTGAAATTTGGAGTGAAGGTCTCCCATCATGTCTCATACTCAACCAAGGAAGCTTCGGCCAATATTCGGAGTGGATCCGGCCTCTTTCGACGTTTCAGTGCTTTTCTCAACCTCGCCTTCAGGATCTTCATTTTTGCTCTGCAAATGTGTGTGCGGGCCCAATAGTGATTCTTCATGTATCTGAGCATGCCTTTGTCCCTATTGGCCTTTTCCAACAGCTTCTCCAGATGAATGTTGACGTGCGTAAGGCAAGTCTCTCGCTCAAATGGTGTCATGTCACCTGGTCTCTTTCGGGCCAATTCACGGTCTTCATGGATTTGCCGCAACTCTATGAGTGTCTGTTGATCCTCCAGTTGTTTATTCCGCTGCTCCAAGTAATATTTAACCCACTGAGCTCTCTGCAACTTCATGGCCAAAGTGTCAATATCAGCCTTTTTTTCCTGGATGATTTCTTTCAGCTTTGAGCTAGGAGAGCTCGAATCAACATCGATCAATATAAAATTAGTATCTTGGCCTCCCGAGGGGCCCTCATCATCCATAGGCTTCTCCTCTGTCCTGTACCTGTCCTGATGTAGAAGGTGAGACCCCTTCCACGCCATGTGGAGATAGTACTCGCGCTGCTGATGAAGGTAACGAGACCCCTTCCACCCTGGGCGGAGATAGTACTCGTCGTGCTGCTGCAAATAAGGCTCTGTGGCCTCTCTGATATGTCACACACACTGGAGCACTGATAGGCTCAGTCTCAGGAACCTCAAACTGATGTGAAGGTTCTGCCTCATCATGAACGATCTCAGGAGGAGGCTGGGGGGCTGCAAAGAAGTCACGGGAAATGAACTCATCCCAAGTGTTGCCCTGCAATCCAAGCTGATGTACTACAATGATTTTAATGAGCGCATAATGATAAATGATGTTATGTTGCTGCTTCGGAGTCTTCTTCCGCACTAGGATAGTCATCCGCTCTATGTTTTGGCACATGAAGTATGGAATATTCATCAGTCTCACTCTCGTGAAATGCATCAAAAGTATGATATGATATGCATAAAGGCGCGAAAATCTACCCTCACAGCTGAAGTATCTAATGATGAGTTTCATTAGTGGCGCATAGGACTCCTTCAGAAACCGGAACGGGAATACCCTGCTCAATTGCCTCAAATATCCAGGCCTGATGTAAGGTTCATAATATGCTCTATCCAGCTGCTGTCTCTTATTCCACTCCTCACCTATGTTTGGTATCCCGGTTGCCTCAGAAATGGTCTGTGGTGTCAAGGTGAAGTTCACTCCAGCAAGATTTACATGACCATCACACAAATGTAGGACAAATAAGCGAACCAACTCCTGATGGTGTTGAATCTGAGATATCAGATCACAATACCGAAAACTTGAATGTTGCTGAAAGCATGTCATTGCAAGCGGGCAGGCTTGTAATTGAGCCAAAGAAGTGGGCTCCTCCCTGATGTGCCTGCCACTCTTATGAGACCTCGTCGGTACATTTAGCTCTACAGTTGAATCACTGTCCTGCTCATATCCCTGCTCATATGATGAATTTGTCTTTGACATGATGCTGAAAACAAGGTGTTTGAAAAGTAGGTGATGATAAATATATGGTGAAAACAAGAGTTTGTTTTTCAATACCAAGTGTGCCACATATGAGATGAGAGGCTGCAAGGAAGTATCACCATGAATGCAATAGACTGTCAAGTGATTTCAGAGTGGAAGGACAGTCACTCACTGTTTGGGGAATTTCGGGATTTGGACAATTTACAAGTGATATAGGAAAAAGTGATAGTGATGGGGGGTAGTTTTAGGAATAAGAGTCAATGAAATGGCAACATATAAGTGAAATCAAGGATATGGAGGCAGTCCTTGAATGTGGAAATTAGGATTTTGTCAATGGAGGGAAGTGATGGTAAGTGATAGGGTTAGAGGGTTAACACATGGGCATAAAAGGATATAAGGGATATGGGACAGTGGGAATATAAGAGGGACTGTGTTATAATAATGTGACAGTACTAGCAGTGATAACAATGATAACAAATGACAAGAGCACAAATGAAAATGGAGTGAGAGTTTAAGCACCAAACACCTCTTTGCAAACCCTTGGGAGCAGATTGCAATATGGGTATAGGGTTTATTCTTTCACCAATTAAACTCTTTGAATACCTCCTTCAAATGACACCCAACAGGAATTAAACTCAGATAACAAGCACACACAACTTACTTGGAGGAAAATGAACTGAATTGATTTGAGTTTTGATGAAGGAAGATGAGTTTCGGCCTTTGAGCTCTGTGTACCGTGAACAAACCCAATGCGCCACGTTCAATGGGTGCGTCGCACCCTTAGAAATTTGCACGGAGTTTTTCGGCTCTATGCGCCGCGTCGTGTGGGTGCGCCGCGGCCTATCCCAATGCGCCATGCTGTCTTCAACACACACAGTCGGCCCTTCTAAAACGCAGTTTCGCTCTTCAATTTCAAACTTGACTTTCTCTTGGAGATTTTCTCAATCACTGTTGTTGCAAATGAATTAATAATCTTGGGAAATATCTCATATAGACATGGTTTTAATTTTTTCTTCTTCAAAACCCATTTTGTAATGTTTTTGACTTTGGCACTTTTTCATTAATACAAACTTTTGTCTTTTTGTTTCCTCACTGACTTTCTGGAGCTTGAATGATGAAATTGGTTGATTTTACAGGGATGGTGGCATCGAAATTTGGTAACGGAAAAGCAGAGTTTGCATGGTGAAGTACAACATGGTGGAAAGAATACATATTTATTACAAAAACAATGTTGACCATTTCCTCTTCAAAACAGAGTTTTGAAGAAGAAATATCCTCAAGCATATTCGATGATGAAAATTTTGAACTGAAAACTTGTTGAAAACATCCTCATGGCCTGCGGGCATTATTCAACATTTCGAAAGACCAAACCCTAGACCTAGAAACTAAAATGACTCTTTTTGACCAAAACAACATCTATGAATGTAGATGACATGAACTGAAATTTGATGAATTTTGATAAAGTTTAACCAACCCAACAGGTACAAGCATGAGGGAAAATGAGAGAACAAAACCCTTCCGTCAGACAATGGCATGCCCCTAACAGAATGCAGATGAATGAGCGGAATGAGACACCTAAACAATGAAGTGCAATAAGAGAAATGATCTCTGACGGAGGGATGTAAAGACCGAGTCTAACATTGGCTCCAATGGGGATGGTAGCTCCTTGGAGGTGCCAAGAACGACAGATCTTTGGGAGAGCAGACCAGTGCCTTCGTCCATTGGGCTATGGAGTCCATTATTTTGACAAAAAAGCTTCAAGACTGTTGATTGAATTTATTTGACTGAAAACTTGACTCAAACTGACTCAAATTTTAAGACAGAAATGATTGAAACAAACCTACTAAACAGACTCAAACGAAAACTAAAATCTTTCTTCAGAATTATAGCCTTCACTTCGGGCCCCAGACTGAAGAAAAGACTACAGTGCACACTTACAATGAAATCGAAATACATGATATGTACAATTACAATGTGATCAGCAGAAAACATCTTAGAAATGGTACCGCTTGAGCAGCCGACCATTGATCGGCCCTCCTGGACAGTCTTCACTGTTCATCTCCTTCAAAAGAAAGGCGTTCTGACCTCGATATGCTGCAATCTTGAATGGACCTTTCCAGAGGTTTTCAAACTTACCGTGTTTTCCTTTGTCCTCATTCCTAGCATCCCACTTCAGTACCACTTCCTCCAACTGGAATTTATCCACCTTTGCTTTCCTGTCATAGATCTTTTTGATTCTCTCCTGCAACTTGAATGAATTCTGGAAGACCTCTTCTCTCATTTGCTGCAAATGAATCATCTGATTTATCCTTCTCTGCATATGGCTTTCTTCACTACCAGCCTCCTGAAGAAGATTGACTACCGAAACAGCAAGTGAGGTAGGAAAGACTGTATCTACTCCATAAACTAACTCGAAGGGGGACATACCGATGGACTTCTTTTGACTTACCCGATCAGCCCATAGCGCATTTACCAGCTTCTTATGCCAACTCTTCTTATTGATGTCCAGCATCTTTTTAATGATATTGACTAGAGACTTATTGGAATATTTCGCCAAACCATTGCCTTACGGATGATAGGCGGTTGAATGCTCCAAAATGATTTTATACTTAGCACAAAACTCAATCATCTTTCTTGATTTAAAATCCGCTGCATTATCTGTGATCAATTTACTCGGGCAACCAAAACGAGACAAAATGTTGTTCTCAATGAAAGAAATAATTACCGAATCGGTGGCTTGTCTTGTAGGAACTGCTTCGATCCATTTCGTAAAGTAATCGGTGGCTGTTAGAATCCATCTATGCTGTCTTGAGGAAGGAGGATGGATTTCCCCAATGAAATCCAAACCCCATTGCTAGAAAGGGGTGCTTACCTCAATAGGTTTGAGTGGCAATGGCTGTAATTTCTATCTTCCTTCGAAAATCTGGCACTCATGGTAGCCTTTGACTGTTTTATAGACATCAGAAAACAATTTTGGCCAATAGTACCCTACTCTCAAAATCTTATTGGCAGTTGTTTTCCAAAAATGATGACCGCCGCAATCTCCTTTGTGAAAATCTTCCATTACCTTCTTCACTTCTTCCTCCACCAAAAAATTCAATAACACACCACCTGGATCCTTCCAATAAAGTGAAAAATTCAAAATACAAAATTTTGCAGCCTTCAGTTTCAAAGTTCTACCTCTGTTTCTAGTCATGCTGGGCGGTGATGACAAATTTTGAAGAACATACACGATATCTGAATTCCATGGGGAAGCAAAAAACATTTCCGATACCTGAAGTGGCAAATTCTCCTCATCCTCATCAGACATAGCAGCAATCATATTTATGTCTAGCGCATGCAAATTCAATTTAGCCATAAGCTTTGCTAGCCCCTGTCCCTTGATAAGCTTCGTGGGCCTTATTTCTACATCATATTCCAGCAAAGCTGCGATCCACTTACCACGTCTTCCTTCTGGATCAGTCTGTACTAAAACATCTTTCACGGCAGCGTTAGGAACATAAGCTGAAATATGGGAATGCAAAATGTATACCCGGAAATCCTTCAATGCCTTTACCAGTGCCAGAGCTTGTTTCTCAATGATGTTGTATTTCAAGGCTGCGTCTCTAATAGTTCGATTGAAAAATGCTATAGGCTTCTCATGTCCATCTATTTTCTGCATTAACACAACTGCCATGGTATGTTCCGAAGCAAAGGAAAACAAAATAAAGTCTTGGGTGTAATCCGGGCTGATTAACACCGAAGCTGAAGATAGTGCCAACTTCACCAAATTAAAGGACTTTACCGCATCTTCAGTCCACTTCACTTGGCTATCCTTTTTCAGCATATTTGTTATTTCTCTCAAATGCTCAGCAAGGTTAGGGACAAAACGACGCAAAAATTTCATCTTACCATTAAAAGACTGAATCTCCTTCTTGTTCCTGGGAGGGTCAATACGCTGAATTACTTCAACACGTGCTGGATCAATACGAATTCCATATTTGGAAATAATGTGACCAAGTAATTTACCTTCATCCATGGCGAACAAGCTCTTTTTAGGATTAAGTGAGACACCATATTTTCTACACTTTTGAAAAACAACTTTCAAGTGATACATATGTTCTTCATCGGAATTGGAAAAAACCGTCAAATCATCAAGGTATATAACAAGGAAAACATCTTTTTCATTCGCAAAAGCCATGTCCATCGCCCGCTGGAAAGTTGCACCAGCATTCTTCAAACCAAATGGAATCTTGTTATAGTGGAATGTTCCCCACGGATTGGTGAACGCTGTTTTGTCACGGTCGTCCTCATGAACCAAAATTTGGTTATATCCAAAATAACCGTCGAGTAATGACATGCGAGATGCACCCACTACTCGCTGCAATATATGATCCATTTTAGGCGATGGATAATTGTCCTTCAATGACACCTTGCTCAAATTTCGGAAATCAATACACAACCGAATCTCACCTGTATTTTTCCGCAATGGCACTAAGTTGGAAATCCAATCATAAAATCTGATGGGAACAATGATTCCTACTGTTGAGCCTCAAAATTTTGCTTTCCTTCACCTCATTTTACCTCATTTTCCCTTGTCCATTGCTATCTTAGACCCAATTGATCAATGAATATAGTTAAAATTACTTCTAGAATGATTTACATGACTGACTTGTTGAATTTTGTGATTTTTGCCATTGTAAATCATTTCGACCGGAACTAGCTGCAGAATGCAGACATTCCGTAGCTAACCGGCAATTCTGCAGCTGCCTTCATGTTTGAGTATGTTCCAGGTGGCCTCTTGAGAAAAACCGCATATGGGCATGATCCACGTCATGTCTACATGGTTCATTGCTCATCATGGAGGAAGAAACGAATTCTGGGTATGGTTTTGAACGTGGGGAACACATTTATGAAGGAAGACTTCTATTAGGACTGTCTCAGTCCAGATGTCTTTTCTTCTTCACGCAGCCACTTTAAAGAGTCCTAACGTGATTCGGATAAGGAAAGACATTGTTCCTAAATTGTTGTAATTATTGTTATGTGCATTTGCTTTATAAACTCTTGGGAGACCGAGAGGTATGTTAGAGATTTTATGTTAGATTTGCTGCTAGATTTTGTTTAAACTCTGTGTTACATTCCTGAAAACGCAGAGTGTTATGTTCAAACTATTTCATCTTTAATGGAGCAGACAAAGTTATTTTGAAGGCGTGATTTAATTTGGAGTTGAATTCCGTCAAGTGGTAGAGGGCCCCTGCCTCTTGCACGGATTTATTTTGCGTAAATTAGATAAGTTTCCTAACTGCCTTTACGTTTTGCATTTGAATTTGTAGTTGTTTTAACTAGCTACTGTAGTCGTATTCATTCTAACTCTTCCACAAGAAGACACTCTTCCAGCAGATTATAATGATGAATGTTGAATGACTATAGTATTGTAGGATTAGGAGTTAAATTTGTAGTTGTTTTAACTAGCTACTGTAGTCGTATTCATTCTAACTCTTCCACAAGAAGACTCTCTTCCAACAGATTATAATGATGAATGTTGAATGACTATAGTATTGTAGGATTAGGAGTTGAATTTATAGTTGTTTTAACTAGCTACTGTAGTTATATTCATTCCATCTCTTCCACAAGAAGACACTCTTTCAACAGATTATAATGATGAATGATGAATAGCTATAGTACTGTAGGATTTAGTTGTAGTTTTTGCTATTCACTATCACAGTTACACTTGTTCTAATCACTCTTCCACAAGAAGAAACTCTTCCAAGAAATTCTTAAGAAGTTCAAGACATGACCGTGATAATGAATGATTTAGTTGTGTTTGTACTAAGTATCATCTCTGTTCTTGCTCTTAAACGCTTGCCCAAGACATCATAATGACGAGTAGGGTATGGATATGATATCTTAGTTTTTCATTTGCTTTCAGTCTATTTGCTTACAATTGCACCCAATTACACAGTCAGAATTGTTCTATCTCTTCCAAAAGAAGGAACTCTTCCAAAATATCTCTAATGATGAACAAACAGATTGTGTAATTTCATAGAATAATGCATGTTAGCATAGTTAGAATGCTCCGGAGTTTCATTGCATTTAACTCATGTTCAGTTACTTTGTTTCAAGTTTGATGATGACTTATAGTTTAGCATTGTTCTAGATTAGTGTCATCTTAGGTTCATTCTTAGATTAACTTATTGTACTTGCACCTCATATTCAAATTGTCATCCATTGCACAATAAATTACTTCAGTTGTTAGGATTAACAAGACAGCCTTCATTATTCACAAACCTCTTCTTGTTCTAAAATCTCTAATTGATCTATAACCATATGAACAGAAGACAACATTATTGTAAGGCCTGAAGTATCTCTGCAATTTCCTCATCATTTTATAAACAGAGCTCTTCCTCAAGAGACTACTTTGAAAAAGAAACCAATAACTCTTTGAGTAAAGGTTCTGTGACATTCAATTAAATTGCAGAATAGAACTAGAAATTAGTCATAGAATAGAAGAGCTTAGGACAAAATGTTGCATCATGGTAAGATTAGTGTTTAACTGTTTAGTTAGAGGATTTGCATATTTAGTGATCATTTCTCAAGTCTAGTTTGTGTTTTGAATCATTTGTCTAAAAGTCATTATCAAGCTTTGCTTTTATTTAGTCATAGTTTAGATTATGCTCCAGTGTTTCCAATTGCATTTGCCATTTCATACATTAGGCTTAACTCTTTTTTTGACCACCAACTTCTTTCCATTAGTTTTCT
Organism: Pinus albicaulis; assembly: GCA_034641835.2. NCBI lineage: Eukaryota > Viridiplantae > Streptophyta > Pinopsida > Pinales > Pinaceae > Pinus > Pinus albicaulis. Next base: position 15,348,985 of record CM076579.1, on the reverse strand, counting down.
AGGCATTTTCATTGTGAACATAAAACACCAAAAGACCAAAAACATCATAAATCAACATAAAAGACCAAAAACATCACAAAATACTACACACAACGCATTAGGAAACAAGCACCTAGGTACATATGGTACACTTCACTTCAGCAGTTTACAAATCCTGGTTGACAATTAAATGAGCTCAGTTTACGAGACTAGATTGAGACCCAACATTTTTGCGCCATTGCCGGGGAAGTGAAAACTAGGTAACCTTTGTTTCTTAGCATCCAAAAACAATTTTATGCGTAGGGAGAGAGATTCAAGGGGAAGATTTATAAGCAGCAGAGGCAGAAGTTTGATTTCTAGAACACTACTTGTTTCATCTAGACCTAGAACTAGTACACCTTCAACTCAAACCCATCTTCCATCCTTTACTGATCCTGGACTTCTAGAAGATCTAAGGTCACCTATTCCATTAGAGAAACCTTCCACTTCATCCACTGAACCTGCTATAGAAGAAGATCTAAAGACTCTTGTTAGGGACACAAACCTTTCTACTTCCACAGGAGAGTCAACCATGGCAGAAGAAGGAGGAGGAGGAGTTGTTAATGGAGAACACACATTATTTGGAGGAGGAGGTAGAGGTAGAGGTAGAGGAGAAGGAGGTAGAGGTGCAGATGGAGGAAGAGGTAGAATAGGAAGCTCTTTTGGGTTCCCTATACTTGATGAAGAAACCAATACAACCATGAAAAACATTTCACCCTCCGTCCTCCCGAACTTCTATGGACTTAAAACTGAAGATCCTGAAACTTTCTTATTCGAATTTGAAGTGTTGTGTAGAACTTATGACTATCTACAAGATGCTCAAAAACTGAAATTATTTCCCTCAACTTTGAAGGGAACAACATTGAAGTGGTTTATGAGTTTAAACAGTAGTTCTATTAGAACATGGGAAGACATGAAACAAGCATTTCTAGAGAGATACTTGGATTATTGTATGCGGGTTAATCATAAGGAAGAAGTGTTCAAGATGTTACAAAAAGAAGATGAAAACTTAGAAGATTTGTTGGAAAGATTTAAATACAACATAAAAAGGGCACAAATGGAAAACCTAGATCAAGACACTTTAAAAGCTCTTTTGTTGAAAACCATTAGGGATGAATGGTTGGATATCCTTAACATGATGGGAAAAGAGGATATATCACAACTCACATTACCTGAAATATCTGAGTTATGTATCAACCTTTCCAGAGGGAAATCTAAAACTGCCAAAGGTCCAAGAGATCCTGCTCTTGCAAGGGCAAGTAAATCTGCTTCTGGGACAGTAAGTAGATCAGAAATAGGACACATGCTTGATGATTTTAAGTCTGACATCTTAGGGAGTCTTAGTGAACAAATAGACACCCTCAAGATACAAAACAAGCAAAAGGATGAATCTGATGCCTTGGCAATCTTTTGTCCCAAATGTAGGAAGAAACATGCCTTGAGAGAGTGTCCTCTAGATGTAAAAGTTGTAGAAACCTGTGCTATTTGTTCTGAGAAACATGAGACCAAGAATTGTCCTTCTCTTCTGGTCTTCTGGTCCTAGAAACTTTCAAGGTTTCACTCCTCTGAGACTCCCACGAGAATCTCTTAACTTTGTATCTAGAAGACCTTGGCGAGACCTCGAGACACAAGGATTCCATGATCAAATGTATAATCAACCTCCACCTTGGAATTCTTGGCGACAACCTTGGCCTAATTTCAAAATCAATCTCAAGCTTGGGCACAAGGATCACAATCCCTATGGAAGATACTCTCATATTATAATTATCCACCATCTATCCCTGTATCCACATTTTTACATACTCTCAAATCCTCAACAAAATTTACCTCAAAATCTTCAACAAAATTTTCAACAAAATCCTCAACAACATCATGGAGCCAACCTCATCAAAATCAACCACTTCCATTACCATTCCCTCAAAAATCCAATCAATTACCAGCTCAGCCCATACCAAACCCCAATAATAAGAACCCCCAGAATACACACATGATAGAAGGACAACAATTTCCAACTTATTTAATTACTCCTCTAGACCTTAGTGATGTTCAACTTAGGTCTGGAAGGATACTTGAGAAGAAGAAACCTTCTGTGATCATACAAGAACAAGATAATTCTGAGGAAGACTCCCTACGGGTTAATAAAAGTCTTGAGGAAGATACATCCTTTCAAGACCAAAACATTGAAAAACTAAAACAAAAAGATCCAATAAATCCAACTCCTGTATTAGAGCAACCATCCACATCTATAATAAGAACCCTCATAATACATATATGATATAAGGTCAACAATTTCCAACTTATTTAATTACTCCTTTAGACCTTAGTGATGTTCAACTTAGGTCTGGAAGGATACTTGAGAAGAGGAAACCTTCTGTGATCATACAAGAACAAGATAATTCTGAGGAAGACTCCTAACGGGTTAATAAAAGTCTTGAGGAAGATACATCCTTTCAAGACCAAAACATTGAAAAACTAAAACAAAAAGATCCAATAAATCCAACTCCAGTATTAGAGCAACCATCCACATCTACTTCTATACCTCCCTTTCCTGAAAGACTACAAATTGATAAAGGTGTAGAAAAACAAATAATGGTGCCTAATTATGATTTCTTGGATGAATTGAGAAATGTTTGCATTAAAATTCCATTATTGCAAGCCATCAAAGAAATCCCAATTTTAGCCAAAACAATAAAGGAGTTGAGTATGAAGACAATAAGAAAAAGAATAAGAGAAACCAAGAAAATTCAACTGGTAGGACAAATAGCAGACATTATGATGGGTAATATTACTATTCCAAAGTACCTTGACCCAGGAAATCCAATTGTCAAAATTCACATCAACGGAATTGAAATTCAAAACACACTCATTGACTTAGGAGCAGCAATAAATATCATGAGTAGACAAATCATGGACAAACTGAAACTTCCTAATCTTCTCTTTACACCCACACTATTACAATTAGCAGATAGATCTGTGATCAGACCAGATGGGGTAATAGAAGACATTCCAGTGTCCCTAGACTCTTGGGAGTACCCCGTGGATTTCATGATCCTAACACCCAAGAATAATCTAGGAGGCCATCCTGTTATACTAGGAAGACCTTGGTTGGCTACAGCTGATGCCTTTATTAGTTGTAGGTCCGGTGATATGTATATTTCTGATGGTAGTTCAACAAAGAAATTCACTTTATATCCTCCAACTAGGACAATTACAGAACTAGATGACACTCAATGGATAGAGGATGAAGAATATTTACAACCACTCTTCACAATTTCAGAAATTAGTGAAGATAATCAAATTCCGAATACTCTAGAAAACTTTGAATCCTCTCCAGAACACAAACATGAATCATTTCAAGAGGGATCCAATATTGAGTTTTTGTCATCTAGGCAGATGTCTCTTCATTCTATGGACAAATTTGGCAGCTCTACAAGTGAAATTTTTCCAGGCAAAAATTTGAATATAAATAAGAACCTAGAAAAATCTCAACAAGAGGAGTTAGTCAAAATATTACAGAGACATTCTTCTGCATATGCATGGGAATACACTGACATGAAAGGGATAAGTCCCAAGACTTGTACTCATCACATCTATATAGAGGCAAATTGCAAACCAATCAGACAGCCTCAAAGACGGATGAATCCAAAGCTTAGGGAAATTGTCAAGGAAGAACTGCAAAAATTATTAAATGTTAATTTCATCTATCCTATTTCAGATAGTCAGTGGGTTTCTCCTTTGGTGATTGTGCCTAAGAAAAATGGAAAATGGAGGGTGTGTGTTGACTATCGAGAACTGAATAAAGCTACTCTTAAAGACCATTTTCCTTTACCTTTCATAGATCAAGTATTAGATACATTAGCAGGTAAAAAGTACTTTTCATTCCTGGATGGATTTAGTGGTTACAATCAAATCCAAGTAGCACTTAAAGACCAAGATAAAACCACATTTACTTGTCCTTGGGGTACCTATGCCTACCGAGTATTGCCATTTGGATTGTGCAATGCACCTGCAACATTCCAAAGGGCAGTATTAGGAATTTTTTCTGATCTGATACATGACTGTGTAGAGGTGTATATGGATGATTTCACAGTTTATGGGGACACATTTGAAGAGGCTTTAGAAAACTTGGAAAAAGTCTTAAAAAGATGTCAAGAAGCAAACCTTTCTCTTAGTCATGAAAAATGTTTTATGATGTTCACTAAAGGTATTGTTTTAGGGCACCACATTTCAGGGGATGGGATTAGAGTTGATGAGGCGAAAGTTGAAGTTATTTCTAACCTATCCATTCCAAGTTGTCAAAGAGATGTTAGAATTTTTCTAGGATTTACAGGGTATTATTGGAGATTTATAGAAAACTTCACCAAAATAGCATCTCCTCTCTTCAAATTACTCACCAAAGATTGTGAATTTAAGTGGACTTCTGATTGCCAGTTAGCTTTTGAAACCCTGAAAACCAAAATTTCTGAAGCACCTATATTAAGGGGGCCTAACTGGAAGTTACCTTTTCATATCTCGACAGATGCTTCCGATACAGCTTTAGGAGCAGTATTGGGACATAAAGATTTAATTCCCTATGCCATCTATTATATCAGTAAAAATTTGACTCCTGCAGAGTTAAACTATACTGTAACTGAAAAAGAGTTTTTAGCTTTTGTTCATGCCATTAACAAGTTTAGACACTATATAACAGGCTATGAAACTTTTTCTCACACTGATCATTCTGCAATTAGATATTTAATGAATAAATCAATCACTAATGGCAAAGTTATAAGATGGTTGTTACTATTGCAAGAATTCAACATTACTATTCTAGATAGGCCTGGAAAACAAAACACTGTGGCTGATTTCCTGTCTAGAATTCAAAATATCAAAGATGACACTCCGGTTGAAGACCAATTTCCTGATGAATATCTTTTTGCAATCTCTACTCAAACTCCATGGTTTGCTGATATTGCCAATTATTTAGTTTCAGGAAAATTTCCTTCAATTATGAATGCAAAGGATAAAAGAAAAATCATTAATGATAGTGCAAGATATTCATGGGTCGCTAATGAGTTGTACAAGACAGGTCCAGATTTGATTATTAGAAGGTGTGTTCGTGAAGATGAGATGCCTGAAATTCTCAAGGCATGTCATGATGAACCTTGTGGCGGGCACTTTGCAGATAAGAGGACAGCCTATAAGATCCTTAACTTAGGATATTATTGGCCATCTTTGTTTAAAGATGCAAGGGAGTATGTCAAAAGGTGTGACAGTTGCCAAAGGATAGGGAAACCTTCTCCTTCAGGTGAGATGCCATTACAACGTCAGGTACACATTGAACCTTTTGAAAAATGGGCTTTGGATTTTGTAGGACCTATTAGTCCTCCATCAAGACAAAAGAAATACATATTAGTTTGCACTGATTATGTTACTAAGTGGGTAGAAGCTAAACCATTACTTGTTGCTAATGAATCATCCGTAGTTACTTTTCTTTTTGAGGATATTTTTACTCGTTTTGGTGTCCCAAGGGAAATTGTTACAGATCAAGGAGCTCAATTTACATCAAGGCTAGTGGAGCAAATGATGGAGAAGTACAAAATCAGACATATAACATCTACTCCTTATCATCCACAAGCAAATGGTCAAGTGGAATCCACTAACAAAGTCATTGAAGGAATCCTAACAAAGACTGTTCATCTACATAGAAGAGATTGGGTAGATAGGCTTCCTGAAGCCTTGTGGGCCTATAGAACTACATGGAGAAACACAACAGGCCATACTCCTTATGAGCTTGCTTATGGAAAGCAAGTTTTGTTTCCCATAGAGTTCCAAATTCAAACATTCAAGATGGCAGTTCAGCTAGGACTTGATCTAACGGAGGCACAAAAGCATAGACTGGAGCAAATTAATGAGTTGGATGAGATCAGACAAGATGCAGTTCAGAAAACAAGTCTAGTCCAACAGCAAAGGGCTAGATGGCATGACAAGTACATCAAGGAGAAGAAATTCAAAGAGGGTGACTGAGCTCTCTTGTTTGATTCAAAATTCAAGGATTTTCAAGGGAAATTTCAGACACATTGGCTTGGGCCATATGAAATTGTTTGAATTTTTGATAATGGGGCAGTAAAAATCAGAACTATAGATGAAGAAGAGGTCACTTTTCTTGTGAATGGTCATAGACTGAAGCTATACCAAAAGCCACTCTCAAGAGAAGAGTTTGTCAAGAAGTTCCAAGAAGACAATGATGTGAAGTTAATGAAGAAGAGTCTCTCTTCTTCATCAACTTGATTGAATTTTCTGAAGTATTTCTATTCTAAAAAAAAAAAAATAAAAAAAAAATAAAGGTATAAACATGAAAACCAATCATTGATTGGCATGTTTATACAGAAAAGATAGGGTGAAAATCAGAGTCTCTCTGACACTCTAACTTTTCCCATTTTTGTTTTTATAAGCAGCTGTTATAAAAATCATAAGTTCAGTTCCATAGTTCTTATGATTCATTTCATTTCACTCCATCCACTTATTCATCCATACTCCATCTCATCCATTATTCATATTTCACTCCATTCCACATTTCATTCATCTCATTCCATCTTCCATCCATCTCATTTTCATGTCAAAATACAAAATTTGATATCTTGTTGTAAGTGAATAAAATATGTCATGAATTGCAGTACAGCTCTTATGTTCCTTCATTCCATTTCATGAACTGAATCCATTCCATTTCATTATCCACTTCATACATATCATAATCCATCATCCATTTTCATTCATACCATTTAACATTTCACCCATACTCCAAAAAAATTCCATTTTCATGATTAAAATGCTCTACAGGAACATTCTGCAGCTCAGTGGAGATTCTGCAGCTGATCAGCCTTTCTGCAGCCCGACAGTCTTTCCGCAGCTATAAACCCTGAAGGCATCAACCAGCAGACATCAGAATTGCAACAAAGTGACCCAGTGTATCCATGAATCAAAAGCATCAAGAAAATTATGAAGACTCTTCCAAAGATGAGCAGAGAAGACAAAGACTACAAAAATCAAATGAAAGGCAGAGGTAACAAGTTTAAATTATAATGGAATTTCATAAAAGTTTAGAATAGTTTAGTTATGGATTGTTCGAAAAGGTTATTTTAATTATTTTTTTTGATCAATACCAATAAACCCTCCACAGACTTTGGACTAAAATCTTCCATTTCAAATTTCATATCCGATAGCATTTAAGCGGCTAAAAAGGCCGAGGTGTTTGAATTCTCCACGTCTCTTAACCAAATCATTCAATGATGATTTCCTCTGCCGTCGTAAAATCCTCCGCCGTCTCTTCAATCATTAATACATTCCCTCCACCTCACTCCACTACTCCATTCCGTGACCACTGCCATAACTTCATTCTGTAGCAGGCATTCCATTCCGAAGACGGAGATATTATTATCACCGAGAGCAGAGCCAAAGGATATCAGTTTGAATAGCATTGAGCATTGTAAACGCAGAGCAGAGCAGAAGGGTAAATTTGGAAGTATAACAGTGTGAGGACTTGAAGCCACTTGATTCCGTGGGCAGATAAAATATCACTGTGGACAAATAAAATATCACTGTGGACAGAGTTTGAAGCATTTTCACTATAAACACAGAAGTGTAGCAGTGTGGAGTTTGAAGTCTTTTGTTACCAAAAGACAGAGGTGTTGCAGTGTTGAAATCGAAACCATTTGCTACCAAGAGCCAGAGGTATTGCACAAAAGAAATTTGAAGCCATCTGCCACTGTCTATCAGAGACATATCAGCTCGAAATTTGAAACTGCTTTCATTATCAAACAGAGGCATATCACTCCAAAGTTCAATTGTCAACAGAAGCATATCAGTCCGAGGTTTTGAAGGCATTTTTCATTATCAATCAGAGGTATGTCATTATGAAGTTTGGAGCTATTTTCATTTAGAACTTGAAGTCCTTTCAATTCAAAGGTGAAAGTCATTGTTTTTGTGGGTAGAAGAGTGTTTATTTGAACATTGAAGAATCAATAATGGGTTTAATTGTAAGAACCGAACCAGTGGGTTCAAAATATTTAGAAGGCTACCCACAATGCAAATAAATGTTACAACAAATAGGATGGCTTCAATTTTTGGAAAAATTTAATGGCTTCCATAAGGAAGTCACTAAAACATTTGCAAGATCATTTCAAGGAACCGAAGTTGAAGTGGGGGATGTCAAGTTTACTGTCACTGAAGTTTTTATTGCAGAGGCTACAGGGTTGCTCAGAACTGGGGAGAGATGGTTTAAAAATAGAGAATTCCATAATGACTCCTGGAAACAAATTTTAAAATCACCAAATATGGATGTCAGTGTATTCAAGAAAGGAATTCCCAGTTCTGCATTGAAAAACAAATGGAGAAACATACTACTTCTTTTGCAAAAAATTGTTACATGTGAGGGTAGATATGGGACATTTTATGTCTACCACATTAGACTAATGATGCATTTTCCGGGAGAAGACTTAAACCTACCATATTTCTTACTTCAAAGTCTGAAAAAGATGGTTGCCTGTGTTCAAAGAAGGGTTCAATTTTTAGAGACAACCCTGTATCATCATGGTTTGGTCAAAATCTTGATTGAACATCATCTAGCTAAAACAAATGATACATGGGATGATTTCTTAATAAGAAATCATTTTGAAGAAGCAAAAGAACCATCACCTGAACCACAACCTACAAGAAGAAGTAGGAAATGGAGGACTTCAGAAGTTGAAATTGATGAAACAGTCCAAGAAAGCAGTGAGGAAATCATTTTAGAGAAGTTGACTCAAATCAAGAGGCAACTTAAGGAGGAAAAGGTAATCAGGAAATCTGCCATGGAGAAAGGAGAGGGATCTTCTCAGCCTAGAAGAAGCCACAGATTAAAGGGGAAACTAAAGAAAACACTAATCAAGCAAACAGGGGTAATCAATATAGAAGATGAAGAAACATCCATTGAAGAGGATGTTGAAGAAGATTTTTATGAGGGAACCCTTGAAGTTGACCCTGCTCAACAGGAAATTTATGACTATGTGGAAACTTTGGAGAGGAGAGCTTCAGAAAGCAGAGAGAGAACCCCCAGTCCTCCACTGTCTGAAATAGATATATTAAGAAGGGATAGGTATGAGTTGTAATTGCTGAATAGACACATCAAAAACGAAAATGAAATTCTCAAGGATCAAATCAAGCTCAAAACTGATATGAACTCAACCTTATCCCTGCATATAGACAAGGTGGAGAAGACCAATGAGAAGTTGAAGACAAGGAACAAAAAGCTAATCAGGGCACTCACCAACCTCAGGTTCAAACTTGTTATCAGGAAACCCAGAAGACCTCTAGCTTCCATACAAAGGAGAAGAAGGGGATTAGATGTCCTTGTAGAAGCCTCTGAATTCATAGGATAATTTGCATGAGGACATGCAAAGAGACAGCAGTGGGGGTATGTTGAGCCTCAAAATTGTGCTTTCCTTCACCTCATTTTACCTCATTTTCCCTTGTCCATTGCTATCTTAGACCCAATTTATCAATGAATATAGTTAAAATTACTTCTAGAATGATTTACATGACTGACTTGTTGAATTTTGTGATTTTTTCCATTATAAAGCATTTTGACCGGAACTAGCTGCAGAATGCAGACATTCCGTAGCTAACCGGCGATTCTGCAGCTGCCTTCATGTTTGAGTATGTTCCAGGTGGCCTCTTGAGAAAAACCGCATACGGGCATGATCCACGTCATGTCTACATGGTTCGTTGCTCATCATGGAGGAAGAAACGAATTCTGGGTATGGTTTTGAACGTGGGAACACATTTAGGAAGGAAGACTTCTATTAGGACTGTCTCAGTCCAGATGTCTTTTCCTCTTCACGCAGCCACTTCAAAGAGTCCTAACGTGATTCCGATAAGGAAAGACAGTGTTCCTAAATTGTTGTAATTATTTTTATGTGCATTTGCTTTATAAACTCTGGGGAGACCGAGAGCTATGTTAGAGATTTTATGTTAGATTTGCTGCTAGATTTTGTTTAAACTCTGTGTTACATTCCTGAAGACGCAGAGTGTTATGTTCAAACTATTTCATCTTTAATGGAGCAGACAAATTTATTTTGAAGGCGTGATTTAATTTGGAGTTGAATGCCGTCAAGTGGTAGAGGGCCCCTGCCTCTTGCACGGATTTATTTTGCGTAAATTAGATAAGTTTCCTAGCTTCCTTTACGTTTTGCATTTGAATTTGTAGTTGTTTTTTTTAATTAACTACTGTAGTCGTATTCATTCTAACTCTTCCACAAGAAGACACTCTTCCAACAGATTATAATGATGAATGTTGAATGACTATGGTATTGTAGGATTAGGAGTTGAATTTATAGTTGTTTTAACTAGCTACTGTAGTTATATTCATTCTAGCTCTTCCACAAGAAGACACTCTTCCAACAGATTAAAATGATGAATGTTGAATGACTATGGTATTGTAGGATTAGGAGTTGAATTTATAGTTGTTTTAACTAGCTACTGTAGTTATATTCATTCCAGCTCTTCCACAAGAAGACACTCTTCCAACATATTATAATGATGAATGATGAATAGCTATAGTACTGTATGATTTAGTTGTAGTTTTTGCTATTCACTAGCACAGTTACACTTGTTCTAATCACTCTTCCACAAGAAGAAACTCTTCCAAGAAATTCTTAAGAAGTTCAAGACATGACCGTGATAATGAATGATTTAGTTGTGTGTTTGTACTAAGTATCATCTCTATTCTTGCTCTTAAACGCTTGCCCAAGACATCATAATGACGAGTAGGGTATGGATATGATATCTTAGTTTTTCATTTGCTTTCAATCTATTTGCTTACAATTGCACCCAATTACACAGTCAGAATTGTTCTATCTCTTCCAAAAGAAGGAACTCTTCCAAAATATCACTAATGATGAACAAACAAATTGTGTAACTTCATAGAATAATGCATGTTAGCATAGTTAGAATGCTCCGGAGTTTCATTGCATTTAACTCATGTTCAATTACTTTGTTTCAAGTTTGATGATGACTTATAGTTCAACATTGTTCTAGATTAGTGGCATCTTAGGTTCATTCTTAGATTAACTTATTGCACTTGCACTTCATATTCAAATTGTCATCCATTGCACAATAAACTACTTCAGTTGTTAGGATTAACAAGACAGCCTTCATTATTCACAAACCTCTTCTTGTTCTAAAATCCCTAATTGATCTATAACTATATGAACAGAAGACAACATCACTATAAGGTCTGAAGTATCTCTGTAATTTCCTCATCATTTTATAAACAGAGCTCTTCCTCAAAAGAACTACTTTGAAAAAGAAACCAATAACTCTTTGAGTAAAGGTTCTGTGACATTCAATTAAATTGTAGAATAGAACTAGGAATTAGTCATAGAATAGAAGAGCTTAGGACAAAATGTTGCATCATGATAAGATTAGTGTTTAACTGTTTAGTTAGAGGATTTGCATATTTAGTGATCATTTCTCAAGTTTAGTTTGTGTCATTTGCCTAAAAAGTCATTATCAAGCTTTTGCTTTTATTTAGTCATAGTTTAGAATCTGCTTCAGTGTTTCTAATTGCATTTTCCATTCCATACATTAGGCTTAACTCTGTTTTTGACCACCAACTCCTTTCCATTAGTTTTCTAGACATTTCCATTGTGAACATAAAAATCACCAAAAGACCAAAAACAACATAAATCATCACAAAATACCAAAAACATCACAAAACACTACACACAACGCATTAGGAAACAAGCACCTAGGTACATATGGTACACTTCACTTCAGCAGTTTACAAATCCTGGTTGACAATTAAATGAGCTCAGTTTAGGAGACTAGATTGAGACCAAACACCTACTTTGTACAACCTGTTTACCTCCTTTTCAATCGATGGCAACAACTTCGGATTGATTCTTCTTAGCTTTTGTCTGAAAGGCTTCTGATTAGGCTTAATTGGGATAGTGTGCTGGATTATATTGGTGTCATACGTCTTTAAATCTGAGTAATCCCAAGCGAAAGCATCAGCAAATGAAGACAACAAACTCACATATTTAGCTTTTACCTCCGATGGCAATGATTTGGATAACTTCACCATTTTGGGGTCTTCAGCTGTCCCAATATTTACATCTTCAACTCCTTTTTCAGTCGGTCGTAAGGTTGGTTTCTTGGCCACATCATCCTGATCGAAGAGTTCTTCTAAAGGTATCAAACCTTTAGGAATAATGTTATCTTTCAGCTGTAACACTTCCATTTGATTAACTTGAACATCATCACCATCATCATATTCTACATCGATTGAGGTATCTTTGAACTTACCTTTACTTTGCAGAAAATCATTAATCTCATCATCATCTTGGAAAACTTGCCAACATCTTTGATTATCCGGGACAGTAGGATGGTGCTTCGCATGGATTTCGAACTTATTACTTGAATTCATTGGCATATTCAAGTTACTTTCTGCCTTAGCAAGTGCATCTGCAATTCCATTTTGAATTGGAGGAATACAAGTCAAGGTATAATCTGAAAACTGCTTCAAAATGTCCGGAACAACATTACGGTAAGCCCGCATCCGGGGATGTTTCGTTTGATATTCACCAATTACCTTCTTAATCACCAATTCGGAGTCGCCATAGACTGCAATTCTCTTAGCATTCATCTTTCTAAGAATCTTTAGGCCAGCAATCAGAGCTTCATACTCAACCTCATTGTTTGAACAATCAAATGCTAATTTGTAAGAACATACCCATACATTGCTTGGTACCTTGTTAGGAGCGGAAAAAGGACTGCGTACCAAAATACCAATCCCAACACCATCATTGCCCACTGCACCATCGAAATCCATGGTCCATAGACCCTCTTCATCATCCTCTAAGTGCTGAAATTGTGCTAGCTCTATTTTTTCTGCTTGCTGTCCACTATCTTTAGCTGATTGCTCAACTGTGCTTTCTGGTTGTTGCCTTTCTTTCTGCAAAACTTCTCTGAAATTCTCGGTAATCTCTGGAATATCTTCTGCTTGAACTAACTAACTATCTACATCATTGAAACTATCAGCAAACAAAACAAAAGACTCTAGATCTGTATGTACATAATTAATCGGATGATTGACCGGTTTCTCCTTGGTTGTAATCATATACTTCATTTTTTGTTCCCAGTACAACTTTATCATTTGGCCAAACATGGGAATCATCGCATAGGAGAAATATAACTGTAATGTCCCTTTCAATTTGGCTCCCCAAGATCTGGAAAGCAACATACCAAATCTGGGAGGAATGTCTGCTACAGTAACATCCATCAAAACATTCTTTGTATGAATCTGATCCAAACTTACAACCAAATATTTAATGAGCCCAATACATCTCACTCTGCTAGAATCAAATGAATAAAGATCATGTGATCCAGATTTATGTAGGAACGCAACAGAATAAGCATATAACCATAAATACAGAGATGCAGCGGAATTAACACTTCATTTCATTAATATCAAAGAACTGAAATTTGTCAGCATATTAATGTGAATAAAACTAGCTAGTACCTAGCTAGCCCCGAGAAGAGATGTATGCTTGGCTGTGCCTTCGAATCGAGTTACAATGAGGCTCGAGGGCCTATTTATTATTGGGAAATAATGGAGAACCCTAAACATCCCAAAAACCTAACCCTAGGAGATGAAGCGCCACAACTATGGGCCCCGTTTGGGTAAATTGGTGTTTCAACTTCCCAGGGACGTAACTTTGGCATCCTATCTCCGTTTGACGCACATGATACATCATTAGAAAGCTCTATCCGAGGACTACAACTGTCAAGACGAATTGGATGATCCAATTCGCTAGTAAAAGCATACCCAAAAAACGTCGTTTAGGGCCTCAAAACGGCTCCGGAAGTTCAGGACCCGAAAAACTGCTAAAAATAGTAAGTTATGCCAAAACTGAAAAACTGAAAGAGACAATGGTGGGGGCCCAAGTGGAATAGGCGGGTGGCCACCAATATCCACCCGGATCATTCCTCCCCCCTTAGGAAGCAATGGTCCCCATTGCGTTAAGTTCCTCCATGAGATGAGGAAATTTCTGCTGAACTTGGTCCCTGGTGAACCACTTTCCTTGGTGCAGGAGTTGGCCAGCTTTGACAACCCGATACAATTGGATCCTCTGTTGGCGAGTGTTCTTAATTTGCATGTCCATGATACAATCTGTGGTGGCCTGTTCCATGCAGTCTGGGTTTAACTCTGTTGGTGTGAGTTGTTCAGCAATGTCCGAAGTGTCCAGTAGAGGTGGGAAGTAAGGACGAAGGCGATCCACATTGAAGACTGGGTGCAGACCAAGGAATGGTGGAATACTAAGCTCAAAAGCATTGTTCCCTACAGCCTTGGTGATGGTGTACGGCCCGTATCAGAGCGGGCGAAGCTTGCGGTGAGGTCCAGTGAGGCGCTCCTTCTGCAAATGCAGCCATACTTTGTCGCCCACCTGGAAGTTGTGTGGCACCCGGTGTTGATCATGGCACTGCTTGTACTTCGCATTGGCTCTGTCCAATATATCATGAACCTGTTGGCGGATGTGTTGAATGCGCTCGATGAAGCTACTTGATTTGTCAACTTCAGACTGGACGTGCGCTGAATCGGCCTGAGCAGCTGCAAATGGCATGGCTACGTCAATGGGACATAGTGGCTGGAATCCCAAGCCCACCTGAAAGGGGCTATGGCCAATTGAACTGTGGAGAGCCCGGTTATAACTATGTTGTACATAGGGGAGGCTCTCGTCCCATGTGCGGGGATGCTTTGAATTGTACATGCGCAGAATGTGTACAATCATTCTGTTGACGACCTCTGTCTGGCCATCTGTTTGGGGATGGAAAGCTGTGGACTTGGTGAGTTTTGTGTCCAACATTGACCAGAGGCTGGACCAAAATGTGCTGAGGAACCTGCTATCTCGATCTGATATGATAGACTGTGGGATCCCAAAGTGTACCCATACTCGTTCAAAGAAGAGTTTAGCAGTAGCTTCTGCTGTGATATTCTTCTTACAGGCCGCCATAATGGCCATCTTCGAGAATCTGTCAACGACCACGAAAACACAGTCATTGCCATTCTTAGTAAAGGGCAGGCCCGACATGTAATCCATGGAGATGGATTCCCAAGGTTGACTAGGGTAGGTAGTGGAGTATATAGGCCTTGCTTTTTGATGGTCGGTTTGGCAATGGCACAAGCAGTGCAGGATCTAATGTGCTTCTCGACATCCTTTCGAAGGTTCGGCCAATAGAAATACTTCTGTAGTATTGCTACTGTTTTCTCGACCCCGAAATGCCCAGCGACTCGACTGTAGTGTGCTTCCCATATCATCTTGGCACGCTCGCTCGAAGGAACACAAAGGTGTCCCAGGTGACATAAAAGTGCATCTTGGAGGTGAAAATTTGGAACTTGTGTGCCCCCCAAGAGTGCCTTGTAAGTGTGGCCGAATTCTGGGTCACTCTCATAGAGAAGCGGCCAATCAGAAGTCTCGTTCCCACAAGAGTTGAGCACGGTGGTGAGCGCCACGATCGGTGGTCGGCTGAGGCAGTCTGCAACATTATTGGTGCTACCCTTCTTGTACTTGATGTTCAAATGAAACTGTTGCAGATATGTGGACCACTTCTGATGGCGATCATTCTGCAACTTCCCTTGTGTCCGTATGAACTGCAGGGGCCGGTGGTCTGTGTGGATGATTGTTTCCTTCCCCAAAATGTAATGCTTCCATTGTCGACAGGCTTGCACAATGGAATACATTTCTTTATCATAGGTGGGATACTTGCGAACTGTCTCAGACAATGTCTCACTGTGATATGCCACTGGATGTCCTTGTTGAGTAAGAACTGCCCCAATAGCATAGTCAGAGGCATCTTTCTCGATCTCAAATGGCTGCTGCAAGTCTGGTAAGGTGAGCACTGGGGCAGAACAGAGGCGATTTTTCAATTCTTTGAACACCTTCTGTTGAGGTTCCGACCAAAAGAATTTTGCTCTCGCTCCTCCTTTGGTGACTTGACTCAAGGGCCAAGTGATATGAGAGAATCCCAACACAAATCTACGGTAGAAATTAGCAAGACCCAGAAAGCTGCGAAGCTCTGTTATAGTAGTCGGGGCTGGCCAATCCCGAATGACTTGGATCTTGGCTGGATCCACATGCACCCCCCTTTCATCAATAATGTATCCCAGACATTGAACCTGGGTCATGCCAAACGTGCACTTCTCCAAATTGGCACACAACTTGTGTTGCCGCAGTGTTTGGAGGACTTGTCGGATGTGATGAAGGTGCTCTTCCCAAGTCTTGCTGAAGATCAGAATGTCATCCAAGTACACCACTATGCATGAGTTGGTAAATGGCCGCAAGATGTCCTTCATCATCCTCATGAAGGTTGCGGGAGAATTCATCAACCCGAAAGGCATGACCAGCCATTCAAAAATGCCTTCCTTAGCTTTGAAGGCAGTCTTCCACACATCAGAGGGTTCAATTGGTACCTGGTGATACCCAGACTTCAGGTCGATCTTACTGAAATATTTTTCACCTTGGAGTTGGTCCAGAAGGTCATCAATCCGTGGGATTGGGCACCTATTCCGTACAGTGATCTTGTTCAGCGCCCGATAGTCAATACAGAGTCTCCACGTCCCATCCTTCTTCTGTACCAACACGATCGGGCTCCCACAGGGCGATGAACTTGGTCCGATGTGACCTTTCTGCAACAGCTCCTGAATCTGCCTCTTGATTTCATCATTTTCCAGAACAGAGCGTCGATAGATCGGTCCATTGGGTAGCGGCGCACTTGGGGTCAGATCAATCGGGTGCTTGACCTGGCAGTGCAGAGGAACCCCTGTGGGTGAGGTGAAGATGTCCCCGTACTCCTCCACGACCTTATCCATTTGTTGTTGTCGTGCAGAGGGGCCCTGTCTGGAGGTCGTGGCCACAGTCTTCTTCTTTCCCTGGGGGCGGATCATCAGAAAAACGAATTTCCTGGTTTGGGAAATGAGCTTACTACATTGTTTTGCAGTAACCAAAGAGATAGTCGTAGGAGGTGGTACCTCTGGTATCCCGTACAACTTATTTCCCAAAGTAATAATAACAGCACGAGGTCGAGACTCATACACAGCATGACGCTTCCACAAGTATGGTTGTCCTAATAATACATCAAAAACATCAATAGGAGCAACGTCACATAATACCTCATCCGCGAAGGGCTTGATGCTATAGGGAAGGCGGCACTGCTGGCTGACGCGGAGATCTCGTCCTTGGTGAAGCCACCCGATGGTGTATGGATGTGGGTGAGATGTGGTCGGCAAGCCCAACCGCTTCACGGCGTCTGCTGAAATGAGGTTCTTTTGGCTCCCATTGTCGACAATGAACTGTACCGGGGAGCCCTTTACCCACATCCGGGAGTGGAAGAGACGTTCCTCCTCCTCTGGATCTTCCGGTTCCTCCTTTTGGATCTTTGCAGTGGCAACAGTGGCGTTGGGCTCCGCATCAATAATCTATTTCCCTTTTTCATTTGCCTTTTCAGGTTCTGATTCGGAGTCAGAGCATGCATCTGACTCAGAAGCCCTCATCTCGGCCACTAGCGACTGCTTGGCCCGACACTCACTCGTGTTGTCTTTAGCCGCTTATGCTCTCGGGATCTCTCCTTTGGTTCTCGCGGCTCAAAGCACCTTTCCTTGCGCTTGATTCGTATCCAAAGTCTCGCTTCTTCTCGTTTGAATTTTCGCTCATTGGCAAGATACCTAGACAGTCGTACCAAGCGAGGAGATGTCGAGGAACTGCATTTCCTCCTGAATGTATCTGTGCAGACAGCTGCGATACTTTAGCACCAAATGTTTCTCTGAATCTTTGATACCCAACTTTGTGCGCAGGGTATGGAACAGATTCGTCAGCTCGTGCACATCTTGATCCCTTTGTTGTCGCAGCGTGGTCCAATACATACTTGTCCTCATAGGGGCCTCACGGATAGCACTGCTCTCGACGGCATCCTCAGCAATTCTGTTGGCACTACCGAGAACAAGAGAGGGTTCCGTCCGGTCCTCGTTCTCACAAAGAGGCTTCCCACCACCCCAACATGGGGGTAGCTTTGAGGAGTGCAAAAATAATCTTCTCCCTATTCAAAAGTCACAGAACACAGAACATTCTTCTAATAGATTCAACCATATCTACGTATCCGCGTCTATTTCGACCCTCAAATATGGGAATGTCAAAATTTACTTGTACCTTAAAAGGAGTCGGCCACTCCGCAGTGGCCATCGGATGCGTACAAGTCGCCTTTGGGTAGCCGCTCAAGGATCTGAGCAAAGTTATCCATCATCGTGTTCCCTTGTTTTTCGAGGGCCTCCTTGAGCAATATTTTGATAGGATCTCCTGCTCCATCATCTTTCTTTTCGTCCTCCATGGGCATCCGTCGAGGTTTGCGAGGCTGATCTTGCAAAGGTTCCACCAAATCAAGCCCTAGCTTCTTATACCCCGACCTCGTTGGGGACATGCAAAGAAGGATCGAGAAAAAGCAGACCGCTTTCCGATACCACCGATCCGCACTTATGTAGGAATGCAACAATAAACATATAACCATAAATACAAGAGATGCAAAGGAATTAAATATTCATTTCATTAATATCAAAGAACCGAAATTTGCTTACGTACGTAATGGAAATAAAAACTAGCTAGGCACCGTAGCTATCTCTCGAGAAGAGATGGTGGCTATAGGCTTCCGGGAACCGAGTTACAATGAGGCTCGAGGGCCTATTTATTATTGAGAAACAATGGAGAACCCTAAACATCCCAAAAACCTAACCCTAGGAGACGAAGCGCCACAACTATGGGCCCCGTTTGGGTAAATTGGTGTTTCAACTTCCCAGGGACGTAACTTTGGCATCCTATCTCCGTTTGACGCACATGATACATCATTAGAAAGCTCTATCCGAGGAATAAAACTGTCGAGATGAATTGGATGATCTAATTCGCTGGTAAAAGCATACCCAAAAAACGTCGTTTAGGGCCTCAAAACGGCTCCGGAAGTTCAGGACCCGAAAAACTGCTAAAAATAGTAAGTTATGCCGAAACTGAAAAACTGAAAGAGACAATGGTGGGGGCCCAAGTGGAATAGGAGGGTGGCCACCAATATCCACCTGGATCATCATGGTACTTCCTGGTAATGTATAAACCCAACTTCTCCATGATTTCTTTCGGCATAAGATTATGGGAAGCACCGGAATCGAACATGGCATTATGCAACACAAACTCATGCAATCGAAGACTGATATAAAAAGGAGGCACTTCGCTGTCCGGAGACTCACCATCTAAAGCTGGTCCAAATATCAGATCCGGTTGATCATCTTCAATATTCACCATGTCAGACATGGGATCGAAATTCAAAATTCTAGAAACTTGACCTTTATAACTGTTGTTCCTCATTAGTTCAGTCAAGGGGATGGATACCTTTAATTTTGAAATCTCATTCTCCAAACTAAAGGCTGAATTCTTTTCGATCTCTTTGGCTGGAACATCTTTCTTTTCAACCTTCTCTCTCGATGTAATTGGCTGATTTGATTTTTCTGCTGATGATGAATTAGTGGCAGCGGAATCAACTATCTCTTTTGCTTTCTTTTGTGCAACAGGTGAATCGTTTTTAGGTGCTGAAACTTCCTTTCTCTTCTGAATTGGATTGATTGGTACATCTCTGTTTCTAAGAGAATATTGTTTCTGCTGGGCTAAAAATGCATTCATATATCCTCTCTGATACTCATCCAACTCTTCCTCAAGGGCTGCATCATTAGCCAAGATAAAATCCTCATCTCTTTGTACCGCTGAACTTTCTGCATACTCTTCATCTTCAGTGATATAAATGGGCAAATCATCAGGAGTAAAGAAATGATTTTCCTCCCCTACTACATCATCTTCATCATCTGAATCCTGACCAAAAAAATTCTGTTGAAGAGGTGTCTTTACTTGCTGTTGTACTGCTAGTTCTTGTGCTCGCTGTTCTCGTTGCTTAATCCTGAATTGTGGCTGCTGCTCACCACGGAAATTGGGATTTCGAATCTGTGGTTCGGGCTTATCAAGAGTGAACCTTTTGAACATTTTTTCCACCTTGTGAAGTATCTGATCTGTAGATGTAGAAGCTTCTTCCTTTATCACAACTTTCTTCTCTGCTTTCAATCTAGCTCTCTTATCATTCAAACTTTCCTCAACACTCACGGCAATCTTCTGCGTGTCCTCTAAAGTAGGCGGATCTCTATCTTGTAACGAATAGGGCATCTTCAGATCAAAACCATTCGGGAATTTTAACAAAGCTGATTTCTTAGAGGGCCTCAAATCATCAGGAATTGCATTATAAACCGCATTAAATCTGATAATATAATCTTGGACGGACTCACCAGGATTGCGCTTGATCTTGGTGTACTCAAAAGTGATTTGAAGAGGATCTTTCTTCATTTCCCACTGATCTAGAAACTGTCTCTGAAGGTCTTCTAATGTATTAATACTTCTGGGCTGCAAATCTCTGAACCACTTGCGTACCTCACCTCCAAAAGTTTGGACAAACAATCTCATGTAGACTTTCTCTTCATCAATTTCATGGAGGTCAAAAAAGTCTGTCATTCTATCAATATGCTGCTGAGCGGGCACACTTTGAGGAGTACCATCAAACAAAGGAATTTTACTCTGATAATCAGCGGGCATGGGATCCAAGTTTGCTGGCAAAACGAGAGGTGCGAATCTAGCAGCCATTGCTCTTGGTGGATTTATGATCTGTCTTGCAGAAACGTGTGGAGTATGAGCAGTAGGTGTTCGAGGTGTATGTGCTGGAGATGGAGGAGGAACTACTGCTGATTGCTGATCAGATATCGACGTTTGTACGGGAATGGTAGGAATGAAAGAAGGCTCAGCGTGAACTTGTGAATCAGATGTAACTACTGACGGACCAAGAGTTTCAGAAGCAGATTCAATAAACTCAGGAATATTCGTTGCCACAATAGAGTTCTGAAGGTTCAGGATGTAATTATCAATAGATCTATTAGCTTGTTCAACCTCAAGATACTTAATAAACTCAGGATTTATGACGTTAGAACCAGTAGCACTTTCATATTTAGTTTCAAATAACGACAACTCGAACTGATCATCAAACTCAATATCTTCAAGGAACTCAAATACAGTCGGGCATGAATGAGATTTAAACAAAGGGATCATGGGACTTTCTCGACGGAGGATTCTTGAAATCATATTGGGATTCTCATACACTGGAGGCGGATCAGGATCAGGATTTGATCTAGTATGTCTTCTAGAAGCCAGTGTGTTGATCTATTCAAAAATCAAAAGACAAAACGATCTATTCAACCTATAAAATTCTAGACTCAATCACCCAAAAGTCCAGAACGATGTAATATACTGGGGTAATTCACAAGGCAAATGTCACGTTCACAAGCTAAACCGGAGATTGACTGAAGCAGCATTTATCTACTTCCGCTAATGCAAGGAAAAAGCGTTTCGAAAGCTACTTGGCATGACTTCAGGCTCCGTCTGTAACTTATGAAACAAATAACACCAACAAGCAAACCATTTTCTTCCCCAGTATGGTTGCCACTATGTTAGTTCCCAAATCCACCTTAGGCTGAAATAAAGCAAAAGAAGGACAACACCAAACCACGCTCAGCCTCGTAGCTAACCCTACGAGGACAGGAGAGGGCTCTCTCCAGGTCAATCTCAATGAAAATATTCAAAGGGGCTTGAGATGACCTATAATGAATACTGATCTTAGGCTAGATAAACAAATAGGAGGGTTTTATTTTGATTTTTAGGGGTTTTTGTTGGAAAAAGGGAAAAACAATTTTCGGGCTTGGGGATAAGGCCAAATTCTTGCAGAGTTCAAGTTGGGGCAGGGTAGGCAATGAATTTGATGTATTAGATCAAATGAATGGATTGAAAAGACTGCTGAGGAGCTGAAGAGGGCAAGAGATTGCAAGGATCCTCTTCAAACTGACGAAAAACATGTAAACTAAACAAAAGTTTAGGGCAGAGCACCAGCAAACTAATGAATTCTACCTCAATTACTCATTTGTTTAATTCAGAAGCAAAGAGAAGGGAAATGGAATACATATAACATTAATGAAAATTACAATAACATGAGAAGAACATCCTCAAAACTCAGAAGCCACAAGGATCCCAACAAGTGCTGCAAAACTCTGGTCTTTCCTTTGCCAAAATCTAAAATGAATATACAATGAGGTCCCAAACTTTTCCCAAGTATCCAACCCTGAAAATGTCTCAGAAAATACAATATATAGACCATCCTAACCCCATCCCATGCCTCTAGGGGTCGAGCTCATCCTTCTAGGAGTTGTTTCAACCAATTCTAAACATGGAGCTAAAATCTAGGCAGCCAAACAACTTGCCTCTATATGCTAGGAAACTGATCCATTCACTTAATTTTCACTTTTTAGTGAATGAATCCTCTAAAACAAGTAAAAACATGCCAAATTTACATCATATTCATCAAATTACATCATGTTAGGTCAATCATCACATGAAAAAGTAAAACTAGTCAAAACTGGGCGAATTTTTGAGCTGAAGAGTGAAAATGAGGCAAAATTTCTCTATGCGCTGCGCCCAAAAACACAATGCGCCGTGCCACTTTGTGCCTGAGTTTGGGGCACTTCCTGAAGTCCAATTTGAGCTCATGATAGCTCTTTGGAAATCCCTGGATGTCTTCTATCGAACCCAAGTGGAATGTTTCAATTTGGATGTCATTTGCCTCTCCAAAACTGCAATCTCCCAAGACTGGTTCCTGCTGGTGCAAAAAGTGGCAGAAAGGCCATTTTTGGGGTGTTTTTGACCTTTTAGGCAGCCCATAATTTGATGAAATGCTTCAGCCATTCCTGAACATACATAATATATCATGAAAAACCTAAAAATGCAAATTTTTCCTCCAGAAGATGTCCCAATCATAAGCGCGCGTCGGGTGGCGCGATGCGTCGGGCGGAAAAACCTGTTTTGTGACCAAAATTTTCAAAAATGACAAAATATTCTCCAAATTTGCTGAAATTTGGAGTGAATGTCTCCCATCATGTCTCATGCTCAGCGAAGGAAGCTTCGGCCAAGATTCAGAGTGGATCCAGCCTCTTTCGACGTTTCAGTGCTTTTCTCAACCTCGCCTTCAGGATCTTCATTTTTTCTTTGCAAATGTGTGTGCGGGCCCAATAGTGATTATTCATGTGTCTGAGCATGTCTTTGTCCCTATTGGCCTTTTCCAACAGCTTCTCCATATGAATGTTTACATGCGTAAGGCAAGTCTCTCGCTCAAATGGTGTCATGTCACCTAGTCTCTTTCGGGCCAATTCACGGTCTTCACGGATTTGCCGCAACTCTATGAGTGTCTGCTGATCCTCCAGTTGTTTATTCTGCTGCTCCAAGTAATCTATAACCCACTGAGCTCTCTGCAACTTCACGGTCAAAGTGTCAATCTCAGCCTTTTGTTCCTGGATGATTTCTTTCATCTTTGAGCTAGGAGAGCTCGAATCAACATCGATCAATATAAAATCAGTATCTTGGCCTCCGGAGGGGCCCTCATCGTGCATAGGATTCTTGCCTCTATCCTGTACCTGTTTTGATGTAGAAGGCAAGACCCCTTCCACGCCATGTGGAGATAGTACTCGCGCTGCTGATGAAGGTAACAAGACCCCTTCCACCCTGGGCGGAGATAGTACTCATCGTGCTGCTGCAAATAATGCTATGTGGCCTCTCTGATATGTCACATACACTGGAGCACTGATAGGCTCAGTCTCAGGAACCTCAAACTGATGTGAAGGCTCTTCCTCATCATGAACGATCTCGGGAGGAGGCTGGGGGGCTGCAAAGAAGTCACGGGAAATGAACTCATCCCAAGTGATGCCCTGCAATCCAAGTTGATGTACTACAATGATTTTAATGAGCGCATAATGATAAATGTTGTTATGTTGCTGCTCCGGAGTCTTCTTCTGCACTAGGATAGTCATCCACTCTATGTTTCGGCACATGAAGTATGGAATATTCATCAGTCTCACTCTCGTGAAATGCATCAAAAGTCTGATATGATATGCATAAAGGCGCGAAAATCTACCCTCACAGCTGAAGTATCTAATGATGAGTTTCATTAGTGGCGCATAGGACTCCTTCAGAAACCGGAACGGGAATACCGTAATCAATTGCCTCAAATATCCAGGCCTAATGTAAGGTTCATAATATGCTCTATCCAACTGCTGTCTCTTATTCCACTCCTCACCTATGTTTGGTATCCCGGTTGCCTCAGAAATGGTCTGTGGTGTCAAGGTGAAGTTCACTCCAGCAATATTTACATGACCATCACGCAAATGTAGGACAAATAAGCGAACCAACTCCTGATGGTGTTGAATCTGAGATATCAGCTCACAATACCGAAAACATGAATGTTGCTGAAAGCATGTCATTGCAAGCGGGCAGGCCTGCAATTGAGCCAAAGAAGTGGGCTCCTCTCTGACGTGCCTGCCACTTTTATGAGACCTCCTCGGTACATTTAGCTCTGCGGTTGAATCACTGTCCTACTCATATCCCTGCTCATATGATGAATTTGTCTCTGACATGATGCTGAAAACAAGGTGTTTGACAAGTAGGTGATGATAAATATATGGTGAAAACAAGAGTTTGTTTTTCAATACCAAGTGTGCCACATATGAGATGAGAGGCTGCAAGGAAGTATCACCATGAATGCAATAGACTGTCAAGTGATTTCAGAGTGGAAGGACAGTCACTCACTATTTGGGGAATTTTGGGATTTGGACAATTTACAAGTGATATAGGGAAAAGTGATAGTGATGGGGGGTAGTTTTAGGAATAAGAGTCAATGAAATGGCAACATATAAGTGAAATCAAGGATATGGAGGCAGTCCTTGAATGTGGAAATTAGGATTTTGTCAATGGAGGGAAGTGATGGTAAATGATAGGGTTAGAGGGTTAACACATGGGCATAAAAGGATATAAGGGATATGGGACAGTGGGAATAGAAGAGGGATTGTGTTATACTAATGTGACAGTACTAGAAGTGATAACAATGATAACAAATGACAAGAGCACAAATGAAAATGGAATGAGAGTTTAAGCACCAAACACCTCTTTGCAAACCCTTGGGAGCAGATTGCAATATGGGTATAGGGTTTATTCTTTCACCAATTAAACTCTTTGAATACCTCCTTCAAATGACACCCAACAGGAATTAAACTCAGATAGCAAGCACACAAAACTTACTTGGAGGAAAATGAACTGAATTGATTTGAGTTTTGATGAAGGAAGATGAGTTTCGGCCTTTGCGCTCTGTGCACCGCGCACAAACCCAATGCGCCGCATTCAATGGGTGCGTCGCGCCCTTAGAAATTTGCACGGAGTTTTTTGGCTCTATGCGTCGCGTCGTGTGGGTGCGCCGCGGCCTATCCCAATGCACCGCGCTGTCTTCAACACACACAGTCGGCCCTTCTAAAACGCAGTTTCGCTCTTCAATTTCAAACTTGACTTTCTCTTGGAGATTTTCTTAATCACTCTTGTTGCAAATGAATTAATAATCTTTGGAAATATCTCATATAGACATGGTTTTATTTTTTATTCTTCAAAACCCATTTTGTAATGTTTTTGACTTTGGCACTTTTTCATCAATACAAAATTTTGTCTTTTTGTTTCCTCACTGACTTTCTGGAGCTTGAATGATGAAATTGGTTAATTTTACAGGGATGGTGGCATCGAAATTTGGCAAAGGAAAACCATAGTTTGCATGGTGAAGTACAAAATGGTGGAAAGAATACATATTTATTACAAAAACAATGTTGACCATTTCCTCTTCAAAACAGAGTTTTGAAGAAGAAATATCCTCAAGCATATTCGATGATGAAAATTTTGAACTGAAAACTTGTTGAAAACATCCTCATGGCCTGCGGGCATTATTCAACATTTCGAAAGACCAAACCCTAGACCTAGAAACTAAAATGACTCTTTTTGACCAAAACAGGATCTATGATTGTAGATGACATGAACTGAAATTTGATGAATTTTGAGAAATTTTAACGAACCCAACAGGTACAAGCATGAGGGAAAATGAGAGAACAAAACCCTTCCGTCAGACAATGGCATGCCCCTAACGGAATGTAGATGAATGAGTGGAATGAGACACCTAAACAATGAAGTGCAATAAGAGAAATGATCTCTGACGGAGGGATGTAAAGACCGACTCTAACAGGTTCATAGGTTGAGGATGATATGGAGGGCTCTAGGTCCAAGTAGGATTTGAAGGCCATGATGGAGGAGTGGAGTTGTACCAGGACTGCATTGGTGTATTTTGATTTTTATGGTAATAGGAAGAAGGTGCATCTTGCATAAACTGTTGATATTACCTAAGGATTTGAGGCCTTCTCTGATTTATGAAACAGAGTTTCTCTGGTCCTACTTCCCCACCTTGATATACATATTTGAGCTGAGGTAAGGTGGGACACTTATCTATGGCATGATTCTCTTCACATACTAAGCAAACCTCTATGACATTCAACTGACATTCATTTTGAGGGTGTTTTCTAGTACATCTAAGGAGGAATATAGCCAAGGGTCTCTATGATTCCTCTTACTTCCTCTTGATCTGCATTGTGTCCATTTGCAAAGAAAATGTGTGGAGCATCTCACTCTTTAAGTCCTCCAACATATTTCCAACCTCATGCTTGATGGAGATGGAAGAGGAAGGGGTGGTTTTCATACTTTGGCTAGCTCTACCTTTCTTCCTAGCTTCCCTATAATGGTTCCTTAAGACAATTTTGATGTCCTCGTAAGGAAAATAATAGATATCTCCTCCTCATAGCATATTAAGGGCTTTGGTTCTTACAAGACAATCCCTTGGATGTGGAAAGGAATCAGTGCTTAAGACATTTTAAAAAATGTGTCACAAAAATAATTATATCAGGTTGTCTTCGTTCTATCCCTTTGGAAATTAATTCTTTAAAACCCTTAATCATCTAATATAATGAAAGAATCTAAAATTCCATTAACTGTTGATATTTGAATGAAAAGAAAAAATGTATAAGAAACTTAAAATGATATGCTGTAACACAACACCTATCACTTTAAATATTAGAATGAATTTATGTAGAAAGAACAGTTGGAGTGAAGGAGCGCACATCAAGGTTATTTAACTCTTACTCATAGATACAATTAAGAGACTGACACCTAATTTACTTCACTTCATTCAAAGAATAAAGAACACATTAGGGGGATTTTGAGGTCTAAAATGGGCCTCCTAATAAAAATGTACAACCAAAATAAACTTTATAAGAACCAATAGGATTCAATATGATGATGTCAACCATGGGGGATGATTCACCATTTTTTTAAGTAAAAGGGTAAAAAGATAACAAAATAATAAAATAATAAAACTAGTTTTTCAACTCATATTTTCAACTTATCTCCCAAATTTTTGACTCAAATTTCCAGTGCGAGTACTCGTTGGATGCAAAATTTAATTTCTCATCCAAGGATTACCCATATTGCATACTTTCAATGAACCCTAATACATTAAAAATGATAATTACATGAAAAACATGATTACAAACACGTTTTTTTATGTATTTCTCATTTTTCGTGTAGAAGTGTGCATCAAAAGTATTCAACATGGGTATTCCTTGGCTGACGAATTAAATTTTTCATCCAATGAGTACTCTCGGTCAAAATTTGAGTAAAATATTTGGGAGATAAGTTGAAAATACAAGTTGAAAAGTAGTTTTTTATTTTT
Organism: Pinus albicaulis; assembly: GCA_034641835.2. Lineage (NCBI taxonomy): Eukaryota > Viridiplantae > Streptophyta > Pinopsida > Pinales > Pinaceae > Pinus > Pinus albicaulis. The sequence goes on along the minus strand of CM076579.1, from coordinate 15,321,199 downwards.
TCCCCTCTAAAATTTGATGATGTAATCAAATCTTATTTTATTATTTCCATTATTATTTTATAATTTCCTTAGGAGGCCCATTTTATACCTCAAAATTCCGCTAATGTAAAATGACACAGGAAAAAAGAATCACCATCAACAGTTGTAGGAAACTTGATGCTTCTTTCATTAATTCATCAGAAAAGTAAGTACAAAATTGTAGTCTTCCAGAGATCCATAAATCGGAACCCTCTTATTTCTTTCTATATTGCTTAAATACATATAAAAGCAGTTTGTAACTGCTAGAACTACTTGAAACTACTAAAAATACTTAAAATGTTTAAACTACCTATTACATTACAATAGAGGATGCCATTACAACCTCAAGCTTAAACAAAGAAAAATAAATAAAACTTGAAATATTATTCCTTTTGCTGAATCTGATTTGTTGCTGATGTGGCTTCATGTGTTGCTGATGTGTTTCTAGGTGAATCAGACATCCATGCCCTGCATCTCTTCTGCAGTTCAATATTGGTCTTAGGAGAATTGAAAATATTGTGATGTTCCAGTCTAAAATCAGTGATCCTGGTATAAGTAGTTCTATCCAGAAACAAGGTCTTAACCATCCATAACTGCTGAAAATGTCTCTCCAGAAAATTAAAAATTGTGGCTCCTTTTAAGGGTGAAGTTTTCTCATGAGTATTATCAACCCTGATTTTTGCTTCCACTAAAAAATTCTGATATGAATCCCAAGGAAATAAATTTCCTTGAAGATCCCAACACAATGGAAGTATAGTCCTAGTCCTCTTGTCAAACATAGTGTTGAATTTTTATACAGCATGTTTGATCTCTGTCAATTTCTTCTCTACTGTCTTCCTGCAAGAATTCTTTGTAATCATCTTATTCATTTCCAGAACACATAATGTTCTATCTTTGATTTCATGCTCTTCCAGTTATTTCTATTATTTATAATTTACAAAATCTATAAACTTCTTAGCCCATAGAGATTTTTTCTGCATTTTCTGTTTATCAGCTAGGATTAGCTCCTGTAAATCTATGAATATGATTTTCTCTTCTGAAACTATAATTAGTGATTCCCAAATTGTTTTCATTACCTCAATAATCTCATTCCAAAGAATCTCCTTTGCTTGAATTAGGGACATTTTTCCCTTTACTTTCTCTTTAAGATTCTTGGCTTCTTCATAATCTCCTTGGTAATCAGATTTGTATTTGTTAATTTCCCCATCTTTGGCATGTATTATTTTCATTGTTGTATCAAAATCAGTTTGGGTTTTCTTGAGATCAATTTCTGCCATTTTCAATTCTGTGCTCAATTTTGATAATCTTGTTGTTGGGTCATCATATCGAGATGATAATACTATGGTGCAAACATGTGAATCAATATGACCCTACAGATTAACCATTGTATCCTTTAATCTAAAAATTTCTTCATCTCTATGCAACAACTGTTGTAAAATATTTTCTTTCTCATTTTCTACTTCTGCTACCTTTGCTGCCACTGGATTTTCTCCAGTAGGTAGCATTAGCTTTTTCTTCAACACGTTGATTTTTGATTCTGCACTTTGTAACATTTTTTTCATAACTGATCTATCATGGGGATCCACTCCAACTTTTACAATTATTTTCTTCAATTCTTCATTTTGAGTCGAAAGAGCCCTGGAATTAGCTTTCTCTACTTTAGCTTCTTCATTACTTTTCCCAACATATTCTCAGCCTTATTAGTAGCTCCACTAGTTTTAGTCAAGTCATTAAAAATCAATTGACTAGTTTGCATGTGTAAGTTAATTTTATCAAGTAAAGGGATCTTTCTAGTATCAATAGTTATATTTACAGTTTTAAAATTTTTGGATGACCCCACTGTCATTTCAGATGGGTGGGATAAGGAAATTTTCAATTGATCCCTTTATAAATCCATAACAGTCAACAATATGGTCTGATCATAAGTAATCTGATATTCAGCTTGAGCCTCCACACTTGCTCTTATATTCTAGTTCTTTTCAGAAATTAGGGCAAAGAGCTGCTTGATCAAAGGTACGTGATGATGGATGATTTCATGAATTTATGGTGAAGCTGGCACATTTGGAGTATCTCCTAATTGAATTGGGAAACCAAACTATGTGTTTGGCATCTCTTCACTTAAATTAGTTCTTTTCTCAGCTCTATGTTCTACATCCTCAGAATCAACAACCTTCTCTTTAATTCTTTTACTTTCCCTTTCAGAGACAATTGGAGTCTTAATGCTAGTACTACTAGAGCTTGCAGAACCCTTGTTAGCTAGCCTCTGAATTTTAGGTTTACTGTGATGAAAAAAATCAGAATAGCCATTTTCAGTTCTCCTATTATAAATCACCTTGTGTGGATCATAATCCCATTTATCACCTAATAACAAATGCATGCTTTCTAACATTTGGTTTGAATCATTTGCTTCTTGTCTCATATTTACTACGAAGGGTCCAACAATCATAGGTAACTTAAATAGATGACCTTTCCTTGTTGGAACAAAATGTATCTGATCTACATTCAAGATCTATCTAAAACAATCCAAGGCAAACATCCTCTTGGGGACAAAGGTGGGGAATCTATAAGGCTCAATCCCATATCCATACAACCAAATCTCTGAATAATCTCTAAATAATCATGATAAACAAACCAATCTCCAATTTTTCAATTAACACTGAGTTGAAGAAACTCCTGCGCCTTCGACAGAAAACATGGAGGAGTGATTCCATTCAAAATCTTATAGGTACTTGGAATAAAATAAGCAACATAAAAAAATCCTCCATCATTAGGTTCATTCCTTATTAAATCTGTCCAAAACACTACTGATTTCCTTTTTTTATTTGAATCCACAATATTCAACCCCAAATGTATAAATTATTCGACATTTTGATATGAAAATAAATAAGTAATCACTGAGGGAAATCTGAAAGACCCAGTGAGAGGCATGCTCATAAGCTAAGAAAATAATCCAACCACTGACCTATCAATTTGAGCGACATCTTCCTTCCCAAGTATTTTTAATAAAAATTGCAGTACAATCTTGACCTCTACATTGAAAATCTACAAGGGAAACTCTTTCTCATCTGGAGAGCAACATCCTGCTTCTGGTTTTATAAAGAATACCACCTATGTAAAATATTGTCCTACAAGACTATCATAGAATGTCATTAATGATTATTTAGTAAAACAGACATAAGACATTGAATTAGGATAGCAGAAGGCTTGACAGATTAAAAGGGACATGTCCTCAAGAACACTTTCTCCCAAATGATTCGTCACAAAGAATTTTCTAGGGTACAATGCTGATACTAGCCAATGTATGAATTCCAGAAAAAGATGGGTTTTCAGGACACATGAAGACATAAAACTAGACCTGACCATGGCTAAGTAGATATGAGAGTTTCGTTCATTGAGTAAGATTTGCTGATAAAGAGGTAGGTTCTTGACTATGCAAAGGTTATCTTTAACATATTTCTCTATATCCATAAGCATAATGTGGCTGGAAGAACTAAAGAGGAATGACTATTTGGCCATAATTTTACTTAGGGTGGCGATTGTAAAAACTCAAAGGTGAGAGGTTGGATGACTCGAATGACTTTGGAAAACTAGGACTAAAAAATTGGCAAGTGAAAGAACGAGGTTTATAAACACACTTTATAGATGTAGTGGGGCTTTGGAAACATATGCGAATTAAATGCATGACTTGACTCACAATGGACATATGACGTGTATGATGAGTTCACTCACTTGCTAGTGATATCTGTTGCTTACGTCACCAGTTGATTACATCACCGTGAGAGCACTCCATGGTACGGAAGACTCTTGGGGGGTGTGCCTTGGCAGTGATCGTGAACCGTCGATCACAGTCAATGAGCTCTCATCAGGGTCAGCTACGGAGGCACCCTCAGAACTATACTCTGGGATATTTGAGCCCGTGGGTTTCCTCCGATTGAAATCAATTTTTTTTCTTTTAAATTTCACTTAGTGAGTTACACGACTGTTAACCCGATGGTCAAACCCACCTTCACATCTCTGCACATAATGTTAATACACCAGAATATAAATCAAAAATTCTTTTTCAGCATACAGAAATTGTACATTTGTTCATTTTCTAACATATATGTTTTTTGTGTTATGAGAAATATTTCAAAAGTAAATGCAAATGAGCCACAACAAAGGGTTTCTATCACCTCCTTCCTGATCCCTCGGGGAGGTACTAGTTTAAGTAATCTGGGATCAAGGGTGTAGTTGGATCCTTTATAATTTAACTAGAATATTTCTTTATAATCTTCTAGGGATTCATCAGACCCTAGAGACATCTTGAATATTTCCTCTTTAGTTTTTTTGGGCCTACAATAGTCCCTGTACTTGTTGTTAAAGGCCTTTTGTGTCTGTTCCCAGGTAGTGATGATGTTCCTAGGTAGACACATGAACCAATGCAAGGCTACATCCTTGAGGGTGGATGGGAATAAATTCATCTTTTGATCATCTGAGGCATAGTAATAAGTCTGGCAGGCAACAACATATTCAAACATGAAGGTTTCAGGATCCTTAGAGGTAATTCCATGGAAATGTGGAAGGGTTGAGGGAATAATTTTCTTTATCCTAGTTTCCCAATCTGTTTCTATAATGGGAAAGTATCCTTGGGTCCCAGTCCCAGCATTGGCTTGGATTGGTGAAGTAGGTTCCTTAAGTGAAGCAAGCTCTTCTTCTTCTCCAATAGGTTATTCGAAGAGTTCAAGGGATTCTGCTATAGTGTGTTAAACCTCACAGTCATTGAAGAAGAGTGAAGGGTGACTGTGTTGGTATGTGGGGGTTTTTGGTAAAAAAATTCCTTAGTTATCCCTACTCCTACGAGGAATGAAAGTCAAATTGTTTCTGTATTTTTCGATATTTTTGGAACTATATGTAAAATAAAAGTAGAAAAGGATGCTAAAACATAATCAAATCATCTACTTAGACACCTTCTTGGAAATGACACCAAAAAGTGGTGAGCCCTAGTATTGCACCAAGAGTGCTGCAACTCCCAGAGGATACTCTATGTAATATCCCAAAAGGGAGAATGTAGTAATACTGAAACACAATATAAGAACTGCAACTAAGTAAACAATAAATTTAAAGAAAAAATCATAGTATACAGAGAAGCTAAGCCTTTTTATTATGTGGAGAGGATTCAGTTTCACAATGTACAAAATATGAGGGAATCTAGCCAAAGAGATGGCCTATAATCACCCTGCAAACATGCTACAACTAGAACTGCGTAACTGGTGAGCTTACAGGAAGAAATATTGCACTGTCCATTTTTTTGCTGATGTACATGAAGCTGCTGCAAAAGGAAATATATATATATCTGGATATCAAGAGCTCTGATGATGCCAAGATTCAAGATCTGGCCAATGTAATGGGAACCGAAGATAACCCAGAAAAGATTTTCCAGATCTACAACTTTGGAAAATCACCCTCCTAGGGTTTGATCCTTTCACTGTTGGGTTATATAGATCTGAAGCTAGATCTGTTCCAAATATGGCTGCAATATGTTCTACAAACAGATCTAAGCTTTGAGGGCTAATCCCTACTTTAGATCTACAAGCTAGGAGCTTGAGATCTTATCTCCTCTTCTTCCTCCTTCAAGTTGCAACAACTGAATATGCAGCTACTACAGAAACTATGTTGTACAAGAGGGAGAGGCTCTATGCCTATTGAAATGTGTTGCAATAAGATCCAAGCTGATGGAAATGGTGATGGAAAGTTGAGGGGATGATCCCTCACAGGATTACTAGCTGAAATACTAGCAACTTTTTTCCTCCTTTGGTTCTACAATGATGGACTGTGTAATCCTTGATGGGAATACTGCTGATAGGAGGTCAATAATTTTTGGCCTGATGTAGGATCTGAAATGAATGCCTGGGAATGCTAATATTTAAGCCCAAGGTGATAGGAATAATCCTACACTATTTCTCCAGCTGAAATATTGAAGACAACCTCCACCTCCCAACTAATCTTTAAAAATTGCATAATTCTTGAAGGTAGGTGTTCTACAGAGAATGGAATATGTGTGGCACCAATTCTTGATTATTAATGAAGTGCAACCATCTTCCAAGAGCTACTCAATGAAAGAGGTGGGATTCCTGACTAGGAACACCCAGTGCTAAACAACACTTGCAATCTTAGCTAAACAACCAAAGAATGCATGGAATGTCAAATGACAATTCCAGATCTAAAGAGACCTTCACATGAATAATCAAAAGCATCCCTCCATTGTTGCCTTTATCTCCTTTATAAAGTTTATGATCCTTCCCATGCCTTGGCCCACCTCTAAACTGCGTTGTGCATATGGACATAATCCTCCATGTTTGACTGCGTTGTCTCTCCAAGTCATCCATCATGTCTACATAGAATGTACACCCTCTCCATCATGTATGCATTAATTGCACTACTTCCTCCATCACTTCATGATGAATTCTCTATGATCTTTCATTAGATTCCTTCCATGATCTCAATTGACTGATTCAACCTCCATGTTCTATCTCATTAATGAGACATGATATCCACTTCATTCACATTATTAGTTTATCCACTACCCCATTATGTAGATCTAGGCTTAATCAATCCACATTCACACATAAAAAGTGGATATTTATTCATCTTGAGGATTATGGGTCCCTCCACCATTTTATTTACTTAATTCATTAAGAAAATTAAGAACTCTAATATTCCAAATATTATGTGAAAATTTGGGAATATTACATTCTACTTTACTTTATCAACTCCAGATTCATACAAACTTGGAGGTGATAGTTCTATATACACAGCAAATTCATTCTACTCATGCCATTCTATTCTAATTCCTACGAAAGGGTGCTATTGCTAGGGTTTTTTAGTGAAGTTTGTCACACTCCTAAATTAGACCTAGAACTAAAAATGACTCAAAACAATTACTCTATCAAAAATCAAAGGGATATTCTAAAGCAAAAAGATAGATCTATCTATTTTTCAAGAAATTAAATCTACAATTTAAGTTATTGTGAGAAATAGAAGTAAAATAGGAAAAAATCATGAAGTAAATTTCTCAATTGAAATTGCAGAAAGGAACACTAATATAATCACACATTTTTGGGCCAAATTTCTAAGTAAGATCTTACAATTTTATGTTTAACTGCTATGCTTTAGAATGCATCTAGCCATGGGCTAACTATGCTAGTAAATACTCTATTTTACAAAAAAATAAGGAGGCATTAAGGTAGCTTAAGAATGTCTTGGACTCACGAATTTAGAGCTAAAGGTGGATTGGAGGTTGTGGTATGGTTAAGTGAGGTGGAAGATGGTTTCTGGACTGACAGAGAGGCTAATTAGTGTTGCTACAGGTTTCCTGTAGTGCTACAAGATGTCTTGTAAAAGCTACATGAAACAGGTCGAGGGTGTTTTGATGTAAAAATTGATGAGGAAAGGAGTAGAGAAGGTGAAATTAAGGTGTATTTAGCTGGATGGAAAGTTCCCAACCCTTTGGCCAAGCTCAGAACTTCTTTCAAATTCCATCTTTAATTTGTAGGGTTACTCTTGGTGCGATGGTGAAAATCATAAAAATAGGGGTGGGGGTGAATTTGTTGAAAGGAGTTAGGTGAAGCATGATAAATGTAGCTAGGCATGCTGGTGAATTCCTCCTCTACTTCTTTACTCAAACCTACAAGAAAACTAGATGTTTATTCAACAAACATTGAAAAATGTATAATGCAAAAGATGGAAAAGATGAGTTGAATTTTATAAGAAAACCTACGTATGTATTCAAATAGAAATCTAACGTAGTATTATCAACAATTTCATGACAACTACAAAAACCTATCTATTCTTTCCAAGAAATCATAAACTGTAGAGAAATATTGGGCCTGTGGTGAAGATCTGCCCTCCTCAAGCTCCAATGAAAGAGGTGAGAGAGGGAGGCTTTGAAACACAACTTTTGTAGTTTATTTTCTATTGTACCATGATCTATAGGAGCCTAAGTACAACAAATTTGAAATGGAATCAAACCAAAAATAGTAAAATGAAATGTATGAAAACTAGCTAAAACTCATGAAGTAAACTACCTACAATGGCATAAAAATAAATATAAATACACAATAGAGGGAGACTGAGACCAATGGATTAATCCCTAACCCACAAGCTCAGATATTTGAAACTAAATCACTGAAGGAAAAATTAAATACTCATGTTATTGCAGAAATATTCTAATTATACAACCATGAAAGTATCAAAAGTCTATCACAAGAGCTAAGAGTCTCCTAGCTTCCTCCAAAATTCGAATCCTAATGAGTTGTTTCTCTCCTCTATTTAACCTAAAGGAAAGCTACCAAAAATCTCCCTAAAACGTAGGTGATGTGTCCCCTTTGAATGCAAGAGAAGTGGAGCTTTGGTGCACTTGATTTTCCACTTGATTGGTTGCCTTCGATTTCGAGTTGTTGGAGGGAATCTCAAGGATCCCTTGGCTTCCTTTAGGAGTTAATGAGGTGGAAAACCCTCCTATAATCTCTCTTTGTTGTCTACTTCATGATTTTATTGCATAATATTAAAAAAAAATGGAATATCTTCATGATTATCCTGAATTTAACTCATATTAGGCATTCTATGTATGACAAGCTTTAATCACCATCTACACTAAGCAACATATGACCATAATGTAATTAAATGTGAGAAAGAGAGACAAATAAGGCTAAATAGCTGAGAAGTAACCCTTCCAATTATACCTAATTATGGGGCTCATCAGTAAGGAGGGACACTTATCTGTGGCATGATTCTCTTCAAAGTGTAAGAAAACCTCTATGAAATTTAATGGATGTTCATTCCGATGGTGCTTTCCAGTACATCTAGGGCAGAAGATATCTAAGGCACTTTCTAGTTCCTCTTGCTTCATCTTGATCTTCATTGTGTCCATTTGTAGAGCAAAGGTGTGCAACATCTCACTTTCTAAGTCCTCCAACATATTTCCAATCTCATGCTTGATAGAGGTGGAAGAGGAAGGGGTCTTGGTCATGCCTTGGCTAGCTCTACCTTTATTCCTAGCTTCCCTAGAGTGATTCCTAAAGACAATTTTGATGTCCTCATAAGGAAACTGGTAGATATCTCCTCCTGATAATATATTAAGGGCTTCTATCACCTCCTCCTTGCTCCCTCGAAGAATTTCTAGTTTAAGTGATCTGGGATCAATGGTGTAGTTGGATCTTTTGTAGTTTAGCTGGAATATTTCTTCATAATCCTCTAGTGATTCATCAGGACCTAGAGTCATCCTAAATATTTCCTCAATTTATTTGGATCTATAGTAGTCACTTTATTTTTTGTTAAAGGACTCTTTGGTTTGTGCCTAGGTAGTGATGTTGCTCCGAGGAAAACCCATCAACCAGCACAAGGCTGCATCCTTCATGGTGGATGGGAATAATTTCAACTTTTGGTGATTTGAGGCATAGTCATAGGTCCCGCATAAAACAACAAATTCGAACATGAAGGTGTCAGGATCCTTGAAGATAAGTCCATGGAAATGTGGAAGGTTTGAGGGAATAATGTTCTTCATCCTATTTTCCCCATCTGTTTCTCTAATGGGAAAGATTCCTTGGGTCCCAATCTCAGTCATGGATTGAATTGGTGAAGCAGGTTCCCTAGGTGAAGCAAGTTCTTATTCTTCTCAAAAATGTTCTTCAAAGTTTTCAATAGACTCACCTATGGTGTGTTAAACCTCATATTAACTCAAGAAGAGTGAAGGGTGACTTTGTGGGGATGTCAGGGTTTTTGGTAAAAATTTCCTTGGTTATCCCTACTCCTATGAGGCATGAAAGTCAAACTATTTTTGTATTTTTAAATATTTTGGAACTGAATGTAAAATAGAAAAAAAATGCTATGACAGAATCAATGCATCTACTTAGACACCTCCCTGGCAATAGCGCCAAAACATGTTGAGCCCTAGTATTGCATCAAGAGTGTTGCAACTCCCATAGGCTACTCTTATTTAGTTGATCAACCCAGGTTTCATACAAACTTGGAGGTGACAGTGCTATATACATAGAAGATGCATTCCACTCATGCCATCCTCTTCTTAGTACTACGAAGGGGTGCTACTGCTAGGGCTACTTCTAGGGGATGAAGTTTTTCACACTTTTGAATGAAACATAAGACTGTAAATAAGTCAAGACCATTACTGTATCATTAAGAAAGAAACTAGTGTAAAGCATAAGTACACACCTAGATATTTGCAAGAAAGGAAATCCACAATTAGGTTAAAGCAAGAAAGAGTTAAACTAAGTGGCATTCATAAAGTAAATTTTTGAATTAAACTTGGAGAAGGGAAACTAATCTAAGCATGCATTGCTCAGACAAATGACTAATTAACCTACAACTACGTCATGCTTGAGTACTATGTTTTAACAATGCATCTATTCATGAGCTAACTATGATTGTAAATACATGAATTTGCAGCAAAATGAGGCACTGTGGTGGCTTAAGAAGGTCTTCGACTCATGGATTCAGAGCTGAAGGTTTCTTGGAGGTCATGTCAGGTCTAGGTGAGGTGACAGATGGTTTCTGGGTTGAAAAAGTGGCTGAAAGATGTTGCTACAGGATCTGCTACAAGGTTTCCTATAGTGCTACATGATGTCCTAAAATGCTACATGAAATGGGTCGAGGGTAGTTTGAGGCCATAAATGATGAGGAAATGGGTATGATAGGTGGGATTAAGGTGGAATTAGTTGGATGGAAGGTGGCCAACTGCTTGGCCAAGCTCAAAAATTATTTCAAAGCTCGTCTTACACCTCCAGGGTAGCTCTTGGTGTTGTGGTGAAGATATCAAAAGATAGGCCTGAAGGTGATTTTGTTGAAATTTGGTTGGTGGAGGGTTGAAATTGAAGATAGTGATGTTGGTGGAGTCTTCCTCTGCTTCTCTACACCTATAAGAAAACTACAAGTTCATGCAATTAACATTGAAAAATCTATGATGAAAACGGTGGAAAAAATGAGTTAAATTTAATAAGTAATGCTACCTATGTATTCAAATCAGAAACCTAACTCAACATTCAGAACACTTTCATGATAAATATAGAAACCTATCTATCATTTCCAATAAATCATAAACTGAAAGAAATATTGGGTCTGTGGTGAAGATCTGCCCTCCTCAAGCTCCAATGAAAGAGGTGAGAGAGAGAGGCTTTGACACATCCTTTCGGAGTTTTATATGATATTGTACCATGTGTTACATGTTGTTTTGTCACCATGACATTTTTCTCTTCATATGGGCCTATCATCACCTATATCATGTTCCCTTAGAAGTCAAAAACCTTAAAGTTCCTGAATCATGTCTTGGAATTGGAGGAAACTCTTTAAAACCCTTAAAATTCTACCTGTGTGGCTTTTCTAGCCTTTCCCTGCACAGGTGCTGCTATTTGGTCAATAAACTACGGAAACCCCCACACTTTTTGCTACTATTACCTATGCACCCTTGCGAAAGGAAAATTAAAAGAAAAAGTAAATTCTAAAAGCCTAGCTGGTCGAATATTCTCCCAACTGGAAGCTTCTAGAGTCGCGATCAGTTCAAGCTTTATACCTCCACTCATGGAGGTTATCCTTTGGTCCATGGCGCTCAAATCCCTTCATGAGAGAAATCCATTCCTCTCTTCATGGAACTGAAACTACCTCCATTTCCCTATAAATTGAGCTCAAGTTTTAGGTTGAAGGGTAGATGTTGAAGTAGACATACATGTTAATTGCTAAAGAAATTCCCAAGAGTGCATACTTTCTACACCTACTAAGTTGGGTTGTGTAATGGCAAGTATTACACTTCCCTTTGTGTCCATACACTCCATGCTAGTGATTCAAAGAGGAAGAGTTTATCAAACTCGAAGGAGAAGAGATTATGCAGGACCACAGGAGAGAAATCCGTATGACATCAAGGCATCGAGTTGTAAGATTAGCTCTTTTATTCAATATAATACATATGGATCTCTTTTTCTGTCATTGAGTTGTTCTTATGATTCATGAATATCATCAATACTGAGACTCCTTTATCACTAAAGGTTGAGTTCATATTTTCTCGATTATTATATAGTAGGTACGTTTGGATTTGATTTGTATCTTGTCTTTGATTACGTGTTCTACTTAATGAAGCTAGCTACTTTGGGAGTGACAAGATAAAAAACTGCTAAAACACATTTGGATTTCAAGGTAGGGAGCATGTCCTCTTTACTTTTCTTATCATAATTCTAAAACTGAAATTAATCTATAAAAAAAAGGTTTTCAAATAGATTTTATGTTTCTAACTACTACTTTTGAGTACTAGGGGAAATCTCTCTTGTCAACAAAGAGAGATTAATCCTGCATAACAAAATGGCATACTTTGTTGTGGGATCTAGAACTTAGTTTTCTTTATTTTATTTTCGGCTTGAATTTTAGAGTTTTTTTATTTTCGCATTTTTGAAAATGGGTTGGGTAGATAAACTTGTTACAGCAATCCATAAAAAAGAAAGCAGATTATTTATTTTTTCTATGTCTTTTCACTCAAGACCGTAACATCAGCCAGAAAATGATCATGCAAACTCCGTGTAGGTTCTAGATTTCAAAATAGTGCTACACGCACTCTATTTTCTACTATCAAACTCATATTTTTCCGAAAAATTTTTAGAAAAAAATTAAAAATTCTCTTTTTTAGGAAACTGGAATCACTGATTCTTTGTGTTTTCTCCCAATCCTATGTCATTGTCAAATCTTATGTGTTATTTATTTTCAGCAATCTTTTGTGCATGTTTTGTGATTTATCATCCATGTTACATATTATAAGTGAGAGTTTTCCCTAATTTATTGCTGCTCGAATAGCAATCATACTTTCATTTAACTTAGCTTATTGGTATGATGATATTGTCTTTACGAGCTGATTAAGATCATTACAAACCTGTACACTTTTATGAAAATTGATTCTTTTTCATACATTGCAAATTTGCAAGAGATTTTGAGATTACCTGAAGCTTTCGATATCACAAAGCATTTTTGGATGTTTTCATATGACTGAGATAAGTCGAAGTTTTTCTTAGTACTGATCCCAAACTAGGAGAAAACACTTTCCACAAACATTCTACAGATAGACTTCAAAATTACGATTTTTTCTTTAATTTTTAGAGAAATTTATGTTTTAGAGTTCTTAGATATTGGTTTCTTTTTGGAAATGGTTTGTTTATTGATTTTTATTTTTCTGATTTGGATTAGGGTTGAAGGAATTTCATTTCAAAATAGAAATTGATCAGTTTTTCCGAAATTGATTTCTTTACGAAACAGTCTTCTTTTCAAGGATTTTGTTTATGTAATGAAAGAATTGGTGCTTTGAAAAATTGTTAAATCTCTCAATATTTCCATTAAATGATATTCATTGAAAAGAAAAGAAAATTTCACTTCTCATTTAAATGCATTTAGCGTATTTTTGAGTTAGGTCACAAGCATCATTGAAAGTTTCGAGCTCCATATCTCTTTTTATCTTAAGCAGATAGCAAATTAAAAACAAAGCACATTAATAAAATCAATCTGAGATGATCATATTTCTAGGGCTTTATTACACCCAACATAGCTTAGGCTAGTGTTTTGGAATAGGTTATCATTAACATTCAAGATATAAATGAAACAAGCAACACTCTTGCCAGAGTGGAAAATCTAATTGTAGCATTTTTGCTTTGGGAAGCTCTTCTTAAAAAAAAGAACTTGGCATGAGATCATGTTGGAACTAGTGAGGGGTAATCATACCTATCTCATTGGGAAAAGATAGTAGATGTGCGGGTGATACAACATAAACGCTTGCATGGAGACGATCATTGTTGAGGAGCACAGGGTCACTTGATGGCTTAAACATCGGATTTACCATGTCGAGGAGCCTTCAGTGGATTGAGCTTGATGCTCTGCTTGCGTGTATATCGGATACATAGATTGTCCCCCAGGAACACCGATTTGTTTATGTTGGTGACCCTACGCGGGGCCATAAACGCTGTGGATTTTTCCAAGGTGCGTGGTGGAGGGCTGTTCCACCGTCCCACGGACGTCGGCTACGAATCTCATTCCAGCTTTCCAGAGGGTACTCTTCACTTCAAGATGCAGCATAGTGGAGAGAATTGCGCTTTTGCATTTTTATCTATTGCTAGTGTAGCGGTAACTACTCTCAATCACATGTTTTTCCACATTAGAATTCTATGATGTTGGTTCATTAGCAACTAGTGTTTTTAGTGTGGAAACATATTTGCTTTATGTGTGGATTGTCTCTTAGATTTTGTAGATGTGTGTTCAATTTGATTGTTCCTTAGCGACATTGTAGTTTCATTTTTTGACATAGTATTGATTTTCTTGTAAGTTAAACATTTAACGGTGGTCGGATGCAGAGACACTCTCGTAGAATGCTGGGAGACCCCTAAGTACACAATAAGTGAGTAGAAAACTTAAACTGCGAAGAATGCCAACCATCAACAATGCGGACTCAAGCCGAACAAGAGGAAACATATATAATTAGACATCCCGAATTACAAATCAGATTAACCTCACACAGTGAAAGGCTGCAAAGCGAGCCAAAAGTTTACTAAACTTTCAGCTGAAGTTGCATAGCAGTAACTAGTGAATTATACGACTACCGAACCCGAAATCTTTGAACACTGAAACTAAACCTATTTCATGCCGAGTCTACTTGAGGTTCATAACACCGAAACCTTGGTAGATCCTCATTAACCTCGATAGAATCTTTGCATCACTTAGAACCCTATCCTCCTAGTCTCATTAGTATCGAAGAGATTATTGACGCGGAGAAAGAGGTTATATATGCTATCACGTCAAAAAATCTGTTAGATCTAAGGCAAAGTGAATCGATTTATTATAACCCTTTCAAGCAAGATCCTTGAGTATTCTCATTTAACGTATTTTCTACATAATTTTGGTCTTAGTTACTCACCACCCGTATTCCTTTTTACATTGTTACCCGCGAGGTAGTTAGATACCTTCATCGATTATTTCTAGTGAGTCATCCATATTTTTCTTCAAATGTTAGGAAACATTTTTTTGTAATTGATCCATCCCAGTTCTTAACTTTAGGATACTAGTTGATTTACAGTACTTTCAGGAGCATCTCCACTCTCCCTAAGAAACTTTCACAATCAATAGGTCTCAGTGAATCTCATACCTAAAACTTTGAAAAGTAAACAATCGAGTCTACATGATGTTTGGAAACATTCCTAACCCTTACCGCTCTAAACAAATGGCCATGCAATTTCATCGCCCGAGGGGAAACCTCAAGATAGCCAGACTTTGCCTGAGGGACAACGTCAAGGACAATACATACCTCAAGGGAAGTAACATACCTCAAGAAAATATCAACCTCAAGGGAAATACTATACTCGTAGGCTACATACTTCAAGGTCAAGTCCAGTATGCAGGGAAACAACCATTTCCAAGGGACAACGACCTCCTTTAGGGCCATAGTTTTATCAAGAACATCAATTTTTAAAGGAGGTCAATATTTTGATGGAAAGCTCATCTTAGCAAATTATCAAACTTACGTTCCAGAATTATAGAAGCCTAGTTATGGTCCATCTTACACATCACAACCTTTTCAATAGGAGCCACTTATCACAGAGTAACACCGTGTTGGAATGCGTAGTTGAATAAATATAATTTGTAACCCTACTACATAGTACTCTTATAATCAGCTACAGGGTCGACCAACTGGTTATCTCCTAGAATCAGCCAACAGCCTGTCCCAACCTATGCATTTAATGTAATATTCCAAAAATTTTCATACAACAAATTGGAATATTAATTTTTGTTGATTTCACCTAGTGAGATTGTAACAAATAGTGTTAGGAGGTCCATGAACAATAAAAGCATGAATAAATTCCATCTTAATATGGAAGCGGGTCACCTTAGAGCTATATTTTACACCTGTGGTGACATGAGAACAAGGAAAAATAGATGTGGACAAAGTCAAGTTTGAGCTAAAGTCCAAATGTGGGCATTCTTGAGGAAGAAGAGATCATCATCCAAGTAAATAGCTTCATGTAGACAAGGATTAGCCCGAGACGAAACATATAGAGCTAGTTTGAGAGATACTCTCGAGTGTGAAAAGTGATGAACGGAGTTGACAGAGGATCATCTTGTGATCCATCAAACTGACGCGAGAGGAGTGACCTTGATGGAGTCTGACCAAATGACTTTTGAAATGGGAATGCTGCATCTAAGTCACTCACCCTCAACAATGTGTGGGGTCTAGGGGTGAGGAGGACATCACCAAGGATAAGAAGAGGATAGCGTAAAGGAAAGGAAATCTCATGCTATTCATCTATCGTTTTGATGTTTGAATACTTACAAGCTTCAGCGCATTTAGTCGTAGTTGCGCAGCTAGCCAGTTGGTGCAGGATTCTCATGCAGGAATTCCATCTTCACCTGTCGGCTCAACTTGTTTAAGAGATCAAAAGGGAAGGTCCCGAGCTAATTTTCCATCATCCGACTTGAGGTCACTCAATCATAAAAAAGCTACCAGCAAATTCACTGTCCCAGGACCTGCATCTTTTTCTACGGGAGCATAACATAGAGTAGAGGTTAAACCCCTGATTTTGTGCTAGTATTGATGGAGGAGTTGTCCATTTATCTCCGTAAAAGTCTATTAAGGAGGGCCTTTGGCCATTTTACTGTATTGATAATTTTAATTTCTATATAATATTTAGTCTTATTTAAATACGTAAATCTGTAGTGGACTTGGTTACTTTCTACAAGATGCGCATTTTACATTGGTATTTTTTAAGCCAAATCCCTCGCAGAGGTGTTCTAATGTCTATGTAAAAGAGGTAAAACATCATCCATTTTTTATTCTATGATTAATGACAAAGCTCCAAATTCGTAATGAATCAGATATTTTTTATGTAGAAACCCTAATAAAAATTATGTTTTTGCGATCTCGAAAATTCTATCGTGCTGTAGAGATACATGGGATTGGAATGCTTTTCGAGCACATTTGAGCTGGGGAAGATTTGATTTAATGTAGCTAGAATGATCTTCGTTTCTAATGCCATCTCATATTTAAGCTACAGATAAAAGCATATATAATAGGATCCAAGTGCTTGTTTTGCATTTCGCATCTGCATGGTTTTCCCTTATACTAACGTCTCAATCGACATACAGACAGATACTTTAAAAGAATATTACGGGTGTGGTATCGGAGCAAGATGCTTGGCTCAAATTTCATGGACTCCATGCCAAAGTGCTATATAAGAAATAACAAAGCCATAATTATTGAAAGGATGATCTTGCTCTCATCACGCTTTTCAAATCCCAGGGAAGAACCTCTGCGAGGAGGTTGAAAGCTGAGAAGAAGAGGAAAGGAAAGAAAGCGAAAACTTGCTAGAGAGTTTCAACGAGGAGGACGAGACATGCAATTCCTATGATCGAAGAGGAAACGATGTGGTAGAGATCTCTCCAAAGCTTTGCAGAACATATCCTTTCCTTTTGCTGAGAGGGAGGACAAATTTCCGGAGGATGGAGGACACTTGGGATCACTATGCATTCTAAGTGAGTACCTTGTTGAGTATAAATCTCAACCTAGAGTACTTCAAGGAGACTCTAAATTTTCCCTTAGGTTCATCCATTTGGAGGAAGATAAAAATGCCTTGTAGCAGAGGGATGATCAAGGGCAATAGGTTCCTATTGTCTACTTTTGATGGGTCATCCGAAGCACTGAGAGTTTGAGCAAGGAAACTAGATGCATTTGTCACTGCTACATCCGAGTAGTAGAGAAGAGAGGTTTAGCTTGAGATCTCGCCGCTGCACCTCAGAAGGTGAAACACATTTGCAGGTTCAGTCCATTTGAGCCATGCAAGAGTGTCTACACTTGCTAGAATTTTCTGAAAAGTTGATCAAGAAGTTTGACAACAAAAAATATAGAAAAAAGTGAGGGGTCCTCACCACCACTTGAGGAACCTTGTACTAACGTTGTCATACTCAGCTGGAGGATCGCCACCCTACACTCGCAGTTGAGCTAGGGGCAGCCATTACATTGGAGAGGGAGGAGCCTTTCTAGCCTTGCACAGAGGTTCCCAAATCTCATCAATATATGAAAGAATTTCCACTTTCTATTATTATCAAAGCAAATCCTTATGAAAGTTGTGGAAATCTATCTTACATGACGAGGGTCAAATTTCATATCATTGCTAATCACAGAGTGGCATGATTGCACCGTTAGCAGACGATGAAAATTTTAATGGTTCAGGGAGAAATGAACCATCATCCGCATGCATCTTTGTTGAGTTTCGTACATACCCTTGAGGTTTGGGTGTAGACTTTGAGGTTTTAGCAAACCTTGTCACATAAATAATCCTACAAAAAAAACATAAGTTCATCTTTAAGATGAGTATGAGGCGAGCAACTATGTCATTGGAGAGACTATTAGCTGGCTGCCAAACAATAGCGAAGTGAGGATTTGATTTTCCTTTATCACTACTTTGGATCTTGATGGATTCAAGATGGACATGGGTATGATATCTTTTCCAAGATATCTCATGAGATGCATTTCACCCATGAAATGCAAGGAGAAAATATATTCGGGAGGATGGTAGCCCTCATTAGGGGAGTACCAAGAGGGAAGATGCATAGGAGGCATCCACAAGGGGTTGAGTGGATGTGGACGTGGAGCAAGAGGTTGGTGAGCTACTTGGCATCTATGACAC
Source organism: Pinus albicaulis (assembly GCA_034641835.2). NCBI lineage: Eukaryota > Viridiplantae > Streptophyta > Pinopsida > Pinales > Pinaceae > Pinus > Pinus albicaulis. Next base: position 15,302,492 of record CM076579.1, on the reverse strand, counting down.
CGACAACAAGAGGAAAAGTCGCATTGGCTACTCTTGGTAGAGTTTGGCCATCATGAGGCATATCCTTTTTCCTCAAGGGTATGAGGATGGAAGACACTCGCAGACACTAGAATCATATGGAAGCCTAGGGTGGGGTGGGTGTGTATCATGTTGATTTGATCCTCTTTCATATCAATAAATATATTTTCACCTCATGATTTGTATGATGGAGGTCCGAGAGTGGGAAGCAAGAGTCATTATTGCTATGGCTTCTCTTGGGAGAGTATGGGCAGAGGTTTTTCCATACTCCTTATGATATTTTAGTAGGAAGGAATGACACAATCAAGGTGCAAAGAGGCTACCCTTCAGCATTGAAGGAAGACGAGGAGATTCCACATAGGAGGAAGATCTTCTCACATATCAACATGATGGTGGATTGTTTTGACATGTGGAATGTTAAGGGAAGAATTCATGGAGTGACTAGAGCCTTATCACTAAGGCCTATAACACTATCACTTGGGATTATGTCTTCATTGGTGGAGTGTTCCAGGAGGAGTATGTATCCCTCCTTTTTGCAAATTTTTATGAGAGGATTCTCATGGGAGGACTCATTCATGGACCTCACTTTTAGCCTACTCACTATGTATGATAAGGAATGCATTTCTGTACTTATTGATTGTTCCACTGAGTATTTGCAACTTTTTACCATCTATACACAGTGTATTTCTCCACAAAGGAACAAATATTATTTTTGGGTTATATGGTCACTTTAGGGCCAACTTTGGATAATGATAACCCATTTCTACATGAATTTGGGAAAGTGTATTGTGACCATACAGCTGATATATATTGCTTCTTGATACCTTATAGTAGATACGTACATACATAACTGGTAGCTCATTGGAGAACAAATGCCTTGCCACATGATGTTCTAAATCAGTTGTTTTAAAAGATCGTGTTGTATCCACCAAGGGAACCATGTGTATCATCCTCACTGGGCATTAATAACCTTCAAACTTTCTGATTGGATGACATATGGTAATGATGTTCCATTCACTTTTAATGTAATGGTTTGGGTCAACATGATCCAAAACTTGGGAGAGGGGTCTTTGAAGATCCAATATTTTTCTTGCCACTTGAGGAAACTTGTTTGTAGCACATGATCAAAATACACTCAACACTTACCATGAGTGGAGAGGAAGACAACGTGGGGTAGGCTATCTTGTCTACCATGTTCCTATTTTCAGCCCACCAACTTTGCATGAGCCAAAGGTGGAGGAGATTCTTCATGAGTTATTTCCGGAGGGTGACTCATTTTGTATGGTTGATAGCTTGGGGAGGGGAGATTCAAATCGGAATGATGAATCCCAATATATATCATCCCTCATGCCTCAAGATGACCTTTAAACAGCCCATTTTTTCCTCCATGGTTGTTTCATTGTTACATGATGTTAGCTATTTGGAATGTTCACCAAAAGCTAGCTTACACACTTGGTAGGGGCAACTTGGAGATGTATTGATGGAACAATGCATCTGATCTTGAGATCTGATTATATGAGGATCTACAAGGGAAGAATATGAGGTTCTTTAGTACTATCTTTATATTTTTCTGAGGACAAGCAACATTGAGAGGGAGGACCGTAATATTCCAAAATTTTCATACAGCAAATTAAATATTAATTTTTGCCGATTTCACTCAGAGATGAACAATGGCAAGAGTCCATAACAATAAAAAAATGAATAAATCCCATCTTAATATGGAAGGGGATAACCTTAGAGTTGGATTTTACACTTTCCAGGTGTGAACAAGGCACAAATACAGACAAAGCCAAGTTTGACTAAGTCAACATGAATTTTCGAGGAAGAAGAGATCATCCAAGTAAAAATAGCTCCATATGTTAAATTCTCAACAATTGTTTATGTAGAGTGTTTGGAGATGTGGTGTGAAAAAGGATGAATCAGATTGAAGGATAAATACTGACTAATTCATTAGCAATGATTATGAGATTATTCATTGAGTCTGGCACTGAGCCTTTTGAGAAGAATCTTTTTCTGAGAAGTCACCTCAATGACTGTTGGGGTCCGGAGTGGGAAGGGTCACCAAGGTGCAGAAGAGAGAGAGACAACGAGAAAGGAGAGAATTCAATAATATTCTGCATTTGGTCTTTGAATGCTTACAGAAATGGCTGTTGTTACTATTGACAGCATATTTAATGTGAAAAGTTCTCATGTTGAATTCATATGCCATTTGAATGGTGACTGAGATCAAAGGAAGATTATAAAATGGTGTATCCTTGACTTGATTTATTTTATTCATCATATGTCTGATTATGATCCTTCTAGGTAGCCTTGTCTTTCTATAGGAAAACAGGTAGTAGTGAGGATTAACCCTTGATTTTGTCCCAGGTATTGGAGGAGGAGGTGTCTATTTCTCTCACGGAAAGACTATTAAGGAGAATTTAAAATAATTTTATATATTTATAATTTTATTTAATATAATATTTAGTCTTATTTAATATAGATTTGCGATGGTACATTATTTTTATAACGATCACATTTTACATTTAACATTATTTTTGGAAACCCTGTCAAAGGTGTTCTAATTTCCATGTAAAAAGAGGTCAAACCTCCCATTTTTATTCTATGATTAATGAAAGCTCAGATATGTATTGAATATATTTTTTCTATAGAAATAAATAAAATTATGCTTTAGTCTCTTGAAAGTTCTATTGTGTGAAGTCATGGGATTAGATCTTTCTAGCACATTTGAGGTGGGAAAGATCTGTTTAATGTAGATAGAATAGATTGTTTCTAATGCCATTTCACTCTTCATTTCTCTTCACAACATATATAATGGATTGAAGTCATTTTTTGTTTTCTTTTGCATGGTTTTCCTTATACGGCGTCTCCATTTACAACATATTGTAAATTCTGAAAAGATAATACATTCAGAAAACTATACCTCGGTACTTCTGCCTAGTAACTTTCAGCAACTTTGGCACAGTACACCTAGAAATGGCACCAAAAATTTAATAGTATGTTCATCAACTTCTTATGATTACTGTTTCTACAACCCCTCAAGTAATGGCCAAACATGTATCACAACCAATCCCTTAAATGACTACTCATCAACCTGGACCTACGATTAAGAAATACTATTCATAGATCTGTAGGACAATAAAGATGTAAGTACCAATTGTAACAAGTAACCTTATACGGTCAATTTTTTTATCAAGCGTATCAAAGGCGGTATATTTTCAGACTTGTGAGATGAAATATAGTATACCGGCATCAGCCTTATCAAGTTACACATATCCATCTACCAACTCAACACAGTGCAATTATGAATAATCATGGTTATCCACGGAGGCATACCAATTCCAAGCTGTGTGAGCTATTCCGGGCTATCACGGATGTCTCAACTTCTCTTGGTACTATAATCGTTCCTCAAGGTTATTAGTTTCACTTTGATTTCTTAGTGTCGGTTACCATTGATTACAGAATTTGGATTCCTATTTTCGTGCCTCACTAATTAAATTTATTATCTTCCATTTGTGTATCCCTAATAAGTTGCAATCATTCTGAGGTTAGAAAGGTAAATCAAGGCTTGACCCTTCCAACCATGTCATGACTTACCACCTTTAGGTGTATCCCAACTCTTTGTCGATTCCCATTCGATTAGTCTTTATTCAAAAGAAAGAATTTATAAAAGGATTAGCTTCAAAATGGTATATTGTGGGCTTCCACATAGCTCATTCAACAATTTCATACTTGTTCAAAACAACACTGCTAACACACTTTCGGTCTCGTCCATTAAACAATGGCATGGAACAACTGCCAAAATAATCCAATCCACCTTTGCTGGGTCACATACATGAATGGAGAGCGTAGGCGTTTAGTGAAAGTTTTCATTCGGATCAATCTTAGCGAAATGGTTTTATCAATCGGCCTTCCAAGGATCCTTTGAAGATGTGCATTAGAGGTATTATTATGAAAAAACGTTATAGCTCAAGCATAGTACTTGAAGCCTTGTATATACATAGTCTGGTACTTTATGTGAAAAATATTCTGACTGCCCATCGAGTCAAAATAACACAACTCCTGCGGTTCTATCGCTTTTACCAAACAATACTGTGGTTGGTTAGCTAATAAGAGTAAAGGTATCAAGAGGCACAACTATATAGTTATAATTTCATAGCGAGATTACAAAGGAGGACTAACACTTAGATTTTTTTAGAAATTCATGTTATTAAACTCATCATACTACAATAAAGCTATTAAACCTGTAAGAAGAAGGAAAGTATAGTCAAAAGCAAACAAACTACATCTCCCAAAGAGAAAACCGAAAAGAATGAACCAATCGGATAGAAATGGAAACCTACGTTGTCACATTTGTCTTCATCCGTGATGAGGATCACTATACGCAAAGGAGTGTCCACATCGATTTCGAGGTCTCCAAGTTTTTCAAAAGGTCATAACCCACACGCGTTATCTTGAAGGATTCCTTATCCACACTCAAGATGAGTGGCAAATGATCAGGCTCTTCTTCTAAATTCATCGGAAAATATTCAGCAATGATGTCTCCGATCTCTAAGACCATGGAACTAAAAATCGAGTAAACGTGCTGTAAGAGACAAAAAAATTCTGAAAGTCGAAGCACTGACTATATCTCACCGGTTTCAAACCACTTTAAATCGACACACTAAGCTACATTCAGATGATCAACATTTTAAACCGCTTACTAAAGGTGTACTTCGAAATTAAACTTTCAATCCAATTACGAAAGCTGCTCAATACAACATTGTTGAAGATTTAGCAATATCCCCTTCGACAATGTCGGCCTTAGAAGTGCTACAATCATGTCTATCACTTTAAAGAAGTGCTATTATCACGCTATACGCAGGCCTATTTTAGCCCAAAAGGATTCGAGCCTCATGGTCCATGATCTAGAAAATTTTACACCAAGACTCTCATCGGATGGCTTTTTAGATTCCGATGTATTAGTGAAGATCCAGATGAGTTTTTTGTACTGTAATTGATGAGGGGGCATCCCACGTGCATAACATCGTTAAAATGTTGGAAAACTCTCGATTCTCCAACACTCAACCAATCAACTGAGAAATTATTAAAATTCTTTGATGGAAGAGGATTTCATACCATACGGAATACCTGGAGTACTCCGGGACCTGCACATAGAAGTAGAAGGAAAAATTTTTAAATCTAGATGTGGAAGTTGTTGATGCTCTCTTGATTACAACCTTCTTTTGGGAGTCATAGGTGGAATCTATATGCCATGGCTATTTTACGTTTCATCCGTCTTTTAGCTAATCATGTTTCCTCATAAAAAGAAATATTTTTACAAATCGATCGGTTGTCATATTATTCCTCAGACCTTCTTCTGTCTGCATAGGACAATATGCAACATGTTGGAGCGACTATCCCTTACTGAAGATCGTTGGTGTAGGATTAGTATGGATTCCAAAAGCTCTCATGGAACTTTCTATACCTCTGCAACGTACTCTTACAATTTCAACATAAATATGATCTCATCAAACACCTACTATCATTCAGATGACACTCGGGTGGTGCCTTTAGAATCCAAAATTGGACTCTTTCAATGGCAAGATACTTGCAGTCAACTTTCGAAATAGCATATGCTAGCATGTGATAGTCGTCCATTTCTCTACACTTTCAACTACTACGATCAAATGAATGTGATGACATTTAAAGAATCATCTATCTTTATCAAAGCTTAGCCTTGACATCATTTTCAGACCCCTATCAACATGTGACTGTCATGACCGATGTAGTATTCAGACTATCATTGGATAGAATTACTACTGCAGGGATGATCTACATCATAGATCTTCATTTTTACCTAATCTTGATAAGTTTGAAAAATATTTTTCGTCTATTTTTACAATTGATTATATAAAGGAAACATATAATCCTATATCAATTACACATTTGGATTACGAGACTAATTTGGGAAATATTTCTATATAATAGTTCCTACTGTACATATCAATCAAACATGGAATTATATTGAAAAACTATTCATATAAATGAGTCTGTATATGATTGAAGTAGATTAACACTTACAAAGCCCTATTTCAATAATTCCGAGACATGTTTTTCCCTCGTCATTATGAAGAGATGCCAGAATCGATCCCTAAGATTTTCATTCCGATGAAATTAATACATACTCGGATGCTAAGCCCTATGTATAAAAGAGATTACGTCCAATACATACGTGAAAAGCTGTAGCTATCTAAAGCCGAAGCTGAGAAGCTACATTATCAGAGCAAGATTATATCTATCAATTCCATTGACAAGATTAGTTATCTAATATAGTTCCCGTCACGATAAAACAAGGGACTATAAGAGTATGTGTAGATTATAGGGATATTAATAAATCATGTTCAAAAGATAATTATCCTACACCCTATATCAATCAAATAATTTATTATTGTGCTCAGGAAATGAAATTTTCTCATTTATATGGATGGATTTTCACGGCTATAATCAAATCAACATACTCCTTGTCGATCAACCAAAAAACAACGTTTATATGTCCTTAGGGAACATTTGCTTATTACAAATTACATTTCTGCATTAAAAAATATTGATGCAACTTTTTCTAAAGGGATATGTCATATGATTTTCATGATATCAGAAACATATTGTACAACCTGAGTCCGGATTATTTACCTACTCACTCTTTACACAGAGATGCATCATCCTACAAATCATCGAACTCATATTCATGAGACGTAGGCACTACAAGATTCATCTCGAACCCACTACAAATGTGTTTTTTGTGTACAATCTAGGCCAAGATCATGGATTCATCATTTCGAAATATGGACATTGTGTCGACCTCGAAGAGTTGAGGCTATCATTAACTTACCTCTCCTTCCATGCTTCGCCAACTCCAAAGTTTGCAAGGGAAAGAAAATTTATTACATAGGTTTATGCTCGAATTACTGTGGAGTTAAAAAAAGGTTTTACACTGTTTTTTGAGGAAAAATTCTTTCCTTTTATTTGGGATGAGATTCATAGATAAATATTTTGATGCACTAAAACGCGCATGACCCTATGTACTGTATATGTGCATCCACCCACTTTCACCACTAGGATTACTTTTTATACTACAGTCGCCTATGATTCCACCATTGGAATGGTTTTGATTCGAGAGGATGAATCTCACAGATGAACATGTGATCTATTATCTAATTCAGGAATCTCAATCCGATTCGAAATCAAATATTCACATGTGGAGAATTGGCTTCGGCGATAATGCAAAGTTTTCAAACAATTAAACTCATCACTACATACTATTACGTAAAACAAGCGCGATATCTAATTTTAAACCCGATGATGTATATTTTAAGAAAAAACAATTACTCCGGGGGAAAATAATCTAGATGGATTTTTCATCTTAGCAGAGTTTTCATTTACAAATTCGAAAAAATCTAAATCAAATAAATCACTAAGTGTTTGTAGTAGCTTATGTATGACTTTCCCAATACTTGAGACATGAACATGCATAGAGAATCGCATCGTAGATGAATCTCTATTTCTCATTAGTACATTAGATCCATGGTATGAAGATACTCATTATATATCTTCTAATCCTAAACCTTTAACTGCTTGAATATTTCATGTTCAAATCGACGAGAGAATCCGAGTATCAATCCCAACAATACAATATTGTTGGAGAAACTCTTTGTTATTGTAGGTGGTGCGGATTCTATTTTTCGAAGTTGTATAGCTCATAGAAGAGGCTTGAAAGAGTTTTGAGAAATGATTGCCACTTTGGAGCATGTGGTGGTCATATGTCCGGGTTTGCCACGACCCCAAAAAATATATTCCTTTGTTATTCAAATATTGCTATCCTTGCTAGTGTCAGAAAATGGCACAATTGCCGCAGATTTTTGATCAAAATATGCATGCACCTCCAGCCTCCTCTTCACCTTATCATTTTTTGTTAGTACTCTTTGCAAAATGGGGCATTGGATTTGTATTACATGTAACCTCACTGGCAGGGACATGGGTATATTCATTCAGTTATGCAGATTACTTTACTAAATGGGCCGAGGTGATGCCTACATTCACGTAAGATGGCAAACTACGGATAATTTCGATACATTCAATCATGTGTGATTGCTCGTTTTAGTGTACCTAAAACTATTATCATAGACCATGGGAGTCATTTTCAAAATATTATGATGACCCAAATTTATTGATCGACAGATTGTACATTGATGTCAATCCCTAAAAGCAGCACACTAAGGGGCTAACCCAACGTTGAATGAGATTTTGATCTAACAAATTAATATATTCACGGGTCAATATCATGATTTTGATGGTTTTCTACTATGTCGAGATGTTTCCGTTGATATATGTGCACGCCATGAAATTCTTGACGGTTTGTGAGATACAATTCATGTTTTGAGGTTGTACCCCCATGTTAGTAAGGGATAAAACTGGCCATGAGGGTTGGGGCATGGGTGGGTAATTAGAAAAGTCATAATTAATATTTTTTAAGCTCCTAAAATCCCTCCCACGTTCACTGTTGAAGCCATCAACTCAGCAACCATATAAATTGTGATCTTCTGCATTTCCCTCCTTTGTATGCAAAGGGATTAAACACCATCCCAAACAATAGCCATTCTAGCTGTGACTTGCTACTTAACCAAATTTTTCTTTCTCGATTTCACGCTTTGTCCAAATTATTTAGAAATGAGAGTGAATCTTCTTGAATGACATTGTGTTCTTCAACTTCAATTTTTGGAGATGCTTGAACTTGTTCTTCAAGAGTTTTGGAAATCGGATCTTCTACGCCTTGAGATCTTTTATATAGCTTGATTGACATTCCTCGCAAATTTGTCTATCTGGTCCATCCATCTTCTTTTTGTTGTTCAGATACCTCTTGCTTATCGTGCTTTGGTTTATTGTTCTTGTCATAAACAATAATCTCTCATTGGCTTCTTATTTCACTCATTCTTTTTCATTTGGCTTGACAGATGAGCTATCTTCTTTAGAGAGAAAGTTCCTTTTTGATTCTTGCTTGTTGAATTTGCTTAAAGCCTTTCTCTCTTTTTGAGTTTCCATTACTTTTGTTTTGGAAATTTTGCTGCAAAATGCCCTAACCTCATTACTGACTAAAAAATATCAATGGAATTTTACCTTTGAATTTTCCCTTACCAATTTGTAGTACTCGTGATAGTGATAGCATATTCTTCATCCGAAATACCTTCTTCATCATCTCCCTTTTCTTCATACTAGAATTTTTTCATGTCTTTCAATTACAGGTTGTTTATCCTTATTGGTTTTCTTAGATGCAATGAACACAGCTTTCAGATGCTGAAGTACCCTCTTCTTCATCAAGTCTCACGTCTTCATATGCTATGAGAACTCCATGTAATTCCTCTTTACTGAGTTTGTCTAGATTTTCACTATATTGTAAGACCGATACCTTTGGGTTGAATCTCCCTAGTAACTTTCTAAGAATCTTCGGTATAATAATCTTCTCGTCAACTAGCTCTCCCAATCCTTCTAGAGTATTGGTTATTTCATCAACATATTGAATGTATGCAGCAATGTTGCAATATTCTTTCATTCTGCGTTGTTCAAATTTTGCTCTATAGATTTGAAGCTTTGCTTCTTTGACATTTGAGTCACCTGCATATATATTCTCAAGCTTGTCCCATACATTTTGGTGGTTTTACAACCCAACACCTTATGATAAGTAGATTCAATAAGTCCACTGATAATAATATTCTTTTCTTTTGCATCATTTACCAAATTCTTCTTACCTTGTTCATCCACGGTTGATGTAAATCCATTTTGAACAGTGTCCCATACTTCGTAACCTTGGGCCAAGAGATAGACCTCCATTCCTCCTTTCCAAAGTGCATAATTATTTTCATTGAATAGAGGTACACCATTCTTAGTATGCTCCATGACCTCTTTCTAGCTGCTAAACTTCTATTGAAGGAACCAAGCTCTATACCAATTGTTGGAAATACTAAGAGGGGGGTGGTGAGTCAGTATTTCCAACGAAGATATTCCAATGTTGGAAAATATTTAATATGTGATTCTTTTGGTGCTACTTGGAATCTTGCTACTTGTCCAAATGCTTATGTAACATCTGTTTGGGAGGCTGTTACATATAGAAGACTACTAATCATAGTTCTGTACATCCTTTGATCCACATCCTTAGATGAGTCGTCTATGCTCAATTTGCAACTTGTTACCATTGGAGTAAGGATGGGTTTTCAATCTTCCATTTTAAATTTCTTGAGCATTTCCTTGATGTACTTGGCTTGACATATACATATTCATTTCTCTTGCTGAGATATATGAAGCCCTAAAAAGTATGTCATCTCACCAATTAAAGACATCTAGAAATCACTTTGCACCTTTGTAGCAAACTTCTTACTTAGTCGACCATCATTGCTACCAATTATTGTACCATTCTCTTTAGCTATTAGACATGAATTAGTTCCTTCATCTAGAACATATATGTCATTTGGAGCTCGACTTGCTGTAGCCACAATTTCACCATAGACGCCTTTTCTGATTTCACATTTCGTGGAGTTGAATAGTATTGTGTGTCCTTGATCACACATTTGTCCAACACTGAGCAGATTCTGATTCATGTTATCAACCAATAGAACATTATTGGCTAGAGAATATTTTCTTCTAAAAGTGACAATACCTGATCCTATAACATTTAAAGATCCATCATTTCCAAAGGACACGGTTCCATCCTTATTCTCTTTAAGAGATACAAATTTATTTCTATCTCCAGTCATATGCGTTGAGCAACCGCTATCAACATACCACACATCTTTGCTCTTTTGAGCCTTGACAGCGAGAGCACAATTATCATTCTTCTTCTTCTTCAATGTTCGTTCATTCTATGGCTTCGAAGATTCTTTTGGAGGATTTTCAAGTCTGTAGTCTTTGGCTATGTGTCCAAAGTTTCAACATTTGTAACATTCAATATTGCTTCTATCTCAATATTTTATCGACAATTGGTTTCAGAGCTTGGTTCCATCAATAGTAGTTTAACAGCTGGAAGGAGGTCATGGAGCATAGCATTCAATATTGATTCTATCTCAATATTGTTTTGAAATTTGTAGCAATTATCATTCTTCTTCTTCTTCCATGTTCGTTCATTCTGTGGCTTCGAAGATTCCTCTGGAGGATTTTCAAGTCTGCAGTCTTTGGCTATGTGTCTAAAATTTCGACATTTGTAACATTAAATATTTCCTTCTATCTCACTGTTTCTTCATTTGGATCTGAAATTGATAGAGAAAAAATTATAGACTATGAAATATCCGCCACTTTTTATGGAATTCCAATCTGATACTCAGAGAGAGAGTTATGAAGAATTTACTAAGGTCACTTCTTTGATATGAATTTCAGGAGCCCGAAAAAAACCCAAAACCTCGACTTCCATAGATCATATCTCCAAAAATATTGTGCACATTATTCAAATTTTACCAGACTTCAGATCTCGGCTTCACTAGAATTCATTTCAGCTTCGAACCTTTATAAAGAAGAGCTTTAAAATTTACGATGACTGTTTCATATGGCTTCAACCCTTCATAAGGAGGAAATGAAGATCACAATTTATATGAATGTTGGTTGAGAGGGGCTTCAACAAGGAACGTGAGGGATTTTAGGAGCTTAAAAAAATATTAATTATGACTTTTCAATGACCCATGCCCCAACCCCATGGGGTTTTAGCCCACTAATTGGGGGTACAAACGTCAAACATGAATATCTCTTAAACCGTGAAGAATTACATGGCATGCCATATATAAATGGAAACATCTCGAAAAGAAGAAACCATAAAAAGCATTATTGACCTAGAATATATTAAATTTTGTAGGTCAAAATTCCCATGCAATATTAGGTTAGCCCCTGGTGCTGCTTGGGTTGACATCAATGACAACCACTGATAAAAAATCTCCTCCTTTGGCATTGATTGAAACACAAGTACTCCCCCTGCGATCATGACACCCCTTCCTACAACATTCTCTCCCCCTTTGACATCAATGGAAAATGGTAACCCCCTCTAAAACACAACCATCCTGCAGACCTGTACACACTTCCACTCCCCCTGACACACAACCATCCTGTAGACTTGTAATATACTTCCACTCCCCCTTTATATTATGAAAAAGGAAAATATAATGAGAAATTGGGAGAATCCCAAGCTTCTGGCGAAGATATTCCAATGCTGGTGAATATTTAATATGTGATTCTTTTGGTGCTACTTGGAATCTTGCTACTTGTCCAACTGCTTGCATAACATCTGGTCGGGAGGCTGTTACATATAGAAGACTACTAATCATATATCTATACAACCTTTGATCCACATCCTTAGATGAGTCGTCTATGCTCAATTTGCAACCTGTTACCATTGGAGTAAGGATGGGTTTGCAATCTTCCATTTTAAATTTCTTGAGCATTTCTTTGATGTACTTGGTTTGAAATATAAATATTCCTTTCTCTTGCTGAGATATTTGAAGCCGTAATAAGTATGTCAGCTCACCAAGTAAAGAAATCTCAGACTCACTTTGCATATTTGTAGCAAACTTCTTACCTAGTTGATCATCATTGCTACCAATTATTGTATCATCCTCTTTAGCTATTAGACATGAATTAGTTGCTTCATCCAAAACATATATGTCATTTGGAGCTCGACTTGCTGTAGCCACAATTTCACCATACACGCCCTTCTTGATTTGACATTTCGTGGAGTTGAATAGTATTGTGTGTCCTTGATCACACATTTGTCCAACACTGAGTAGATTGTGATTCATGTTTTCAACCAATAGAACATTATTGGCTAGAGAATATTTGCTTCCGAGAGTGACAGTACCCGATCCTATAACATTTGAAGATCCATCATTTCCAAAGGACACGGTTCCATCCTTCTTCTCTTTTAGAGATACACATTTATTTCTATCTCCAGTCATATGCGTTGAGCAACCGCTATCAACATACCACACATATTTGTTCTTTTGAGCCTTGAGAGCAAGAGCAAAATTATCATTCTTCTTCTTCTTCTATGTTCATTCATTTTGTGGCTTCGAAGATTCTTCTGGAGGATTTTCATGTCTACAGTCTTTGGCTATGTGTCCAAAGTTTCAACATTTGTAACATTCAATATTATTTCTTAAATGTTCAAATCTATTGATGTTTTACTGAGCCCTGGGAGGTTTATATTTAACAGATATGCTGGAATTGTATTCGTTCCTAAGGTACGTGCGACATTCTACAGCTTTATGACCAAATTTTCCACATGATCAACAGTAGCCATAAAAAATATGTTGGTACCTGGATGGATATTTTCGTTGAGGAATTGTCTTCCAAGGTTGTTCTTGTGAATCTTGTCTAGTGAAGTCTACAAGCATGTCAGATCTCATAGGTTCATTGTATTTTGTTGTAGAAGGTCCTGGTTCTTCTTCTTTGTAACCGATGCCAGTTCTGTCATTGTAATATCGTTGATTGTTGATGAGTTCTTCCAATGCCCTTGAGCTGTTGGCGTAGTTTTGGATAGTTTTTCCTTTCTTCACTTCCTCATGCAGCGAGACTACTTCGGCTTCTAATTCTTCCCTTTCTTGGTTGCTTTCTTCCAACTTATTTTGAAGTGACTCTTCAATTCATTTGTGTTCTTCAACTTCAATTTTGAGACCTTGAACTTGTTCTTCAAGATTTTTGTAACAGATCTTCTCCGCCTTGAGATATTTTATAAGCTTGATTTCTTCCTCATAAAATACGTCTATGGTCCATCATTCTTCTTCATTGTTTGATACCTCTTGCTTATTGTGCTTGGGTTTATTGTGCTTGGCCATAAACAATACTCTCTCATTGGCTTCTTCTTCACTATCATTTTCTTCATCAGATGATGAGCTATCTTCTTTAGAGAGAAAGTTCCTTTTGGATCCTTGCTTGTTGAATTTCTTAAAGCCTTTCTTTCTTTTTGAGTTGCCATTACTTTTGTTTGGACATTTTGCTACAAAATGCCCAACCTCATTACAGTTGAAACATATCAATGGAAGTTTACCTTTGAATTGTCCCTTACCAATTTGTAGTTTTCTCGTGAAGTAAGCATATTCTTCATCTGAAAGACCTTCTTCATCATCTCCCTTTTCTTCACACTTGCAGGTGCATGTCTTTTCAATTGAAGATTGTTTATCCTTATTGGTTTTCGTAGATGCAATGAATGCAATTTCTAAATGCGAAGTACCCTCTTCTTCATCAAGTCTCATTTCATATGCTATGAGAACTCCATGTAATTCCTCTTTGTTGAGTTTGTCCAGATTTGCATTGTATTCTAAGACTGATACCTTTGGGTTGAATCTCCCTGGTCACGTTCTAAGAATCTTCCGTATAATAGTCTACTCGTCAACTAGCTCTCCCAATCCTTCTAGAGTGTTGGTTATTTCATCAATGTATTGAAAGTATGCAACAATGTTGCAATCTTCTTTCATTATGAGTTGCTCAAATTTTTCTCTATAGATTTGAAGCTTTGCTTCTTTGACATTTGAGTCACCTGCATATATATTCTCAAGCTTATCCCATACATTTTTGGCAGTTTTACAACCCAACACCTTATGATAAGCAGATTAAATAAGTCCACTGATAATAATATTCTTTGTTTTTGCATCATTTACCAAATTCTTCTTACCTTGTTCATCCGCGGTTGATGTAAATCCATTTTGAACAGTGTCCCATACTTCATAACCTTGTGCCAAGAGATAGACCTCCATTCTTCCTTTCCAAAGTGCATAATTATTTTCATTGAATAGAGGTACACCATTCTTGGTATGCTCCATGATCTCCTTCCAACTATTAAACTGCTATTGAAGGAACCAAGCTCTGATACCAATTTTTGGAAATATTGAGAGGGGGGGGGGGGGGGTGAATCAGTATTTCTTTCAATTAGAGCATTAGTTCAATTATCAATCAACACAGATACTCTTGATTCATGACATATATCAATGGAAACATCTCGACAAGTAGAAACCATAAAAGGAATTATTGACCCAGAATATACTAATTTTGTAGGTCAAAATTCCCATGCAATATTGGGTTAGCCCCTGGTGCTGCTTGGGTTGACATCAATGACAACCACTGATCAACAATCTCCCCCTTTTGCATTGATGGAAACACAAGTACTCCCCCTACGATCATGACACCTATTCCTACAACATTCTCTCCCCCTTTGACATCAATGGCAAAGGGTAACTCCCCCTGAAACAAAACCATCCTGCGGACCTGTACATACTTCCAATCCCCCTGACACACAACTGTCCTGCAGACCTATAATCTACTTCAACTCCCCCTTTATATTCTGAAAAAGGAAAATCTAATGAGAACTTGGGAGAATCCCAAGCTTCTGGTGAATATATTCCAATGCTGGTGAATATTTAATATGTGATTATTTTGGTGCTGCTTGGAATATTTATACTTGTCCAATTTCTTGCATAACATCTGGTCGGGAGGTTGTTACATATAGAAGACTACTAATCATAGATCTGTAAAACCTTTGATCCACATCCTTAGATGAGTTTTCTATGCTCAATTTTCAACCTGTTACCATTAGAGTAAGGATGGGTTTGCAATCTTCCATTTTAAATTTCTTGAGCATTTCTTTGATGTAATTGCATTGAAATATAAATATTCCTTTCTCTTGTTGAGATATTTGAAGCCCTAAGAAGTATGTCAGCTCACCAATTAAAGACATCTCGAAATCACTTTGCATCTTTGTAGCAAACTTCTTACTTAGTCGATCATCATTGCTACCAATTATTGTATCATCCTCTTTAGCTATGAGACATGAATTAGTTGCTTCATCCAAAAAATATATGTCATTTAGAGCTCGACTTGCTATAGCCACAATTTCACCATACATGCCTTTCCTGATTTCACATTTTGTGGAGTTGAATAGTATTGTGTGTCCTTGATCACACATTTGTCCAACACTGAGCAGATTGTGATTCATGTTTTCGACCAATAGAACATTCTTGGCTATAACATCTTTTCTTCCGAGAGTGACGGTACCTGATCCTATAACATTTGAAGATACATCATTTACAAAGGATATGGTTCCATCCTTCTTCTCTTTCAGAGATACAAATTTCCTTC
Organism: Pinus albicaulis; assembly: GCA_034641835.2. Taxonomy (NCBI): domain Eukaryota; kingdom Viridiplantae; phylum Streptophyta; class Pinopsida; order Pinales; family Pinaceae; genus Pinus; species Pinus albicaulis. Next base: position 15,286,337 of record CM076579.1, on the reverse strand, counting down.
TATCTCACTATTTCTTCATTTGGATCTGAAATTGATAGAGCGCAAAGTACAATATTGAATGTTACAAATGTCGAAACTTTGGACACATAGGAAAAGAATGCAGACTTGAAAATCCTCCAGAAGAATATTCGAAGCCACAGAATGAACGAACATGGAAGAAGAAGAAGAATGATAATTTTTCTCTAGCTCTCAAGGCTCAAAAGAACAAAGATGTGTGGTATGTTGATAGCGGTTTCTCAACGCATATGACTGGAGATAGAAATAAATTTGTATCTTTGAAAGAGAAGAAGGATGGAACCGTGTCCTTTGGAAGTGATGGATCTTAAAATGTTATAGGATCAGGTACTATCACTCTTGGAAGCAAATATTCTCTAGCCAATAATGTTCTATTGGTTGAAAACATGAATCACAATCTGCTCAGTGTTGGACAAATGTGTGATCAAGGACACACAATACTATTCAACTCCACGAAATTTGAAATCAAGAAAGGCATGTATGGTGAAATTGTGGCTATAGCAAGTCGAGCTCCAAATGACATATATGTTCTGGATGAAGCAACTTATTCATGTCTAATAGCTAAAGAGGATGATACAATAATTGGTAGCAATGATGATCGACTAAGTAAGAAGTTTACTACAAAGGTGCAAAGTGATTTCGAGATGTCTTTAATTGGTGAGCTGACATACTTCTTAGGGCTTCAAATATCTCAACAAGAGAAAGGAATATTTATATGTCAACCCAAGTACATCAAGGAAATGCTCAAGAAATTTAAAATGGAATATTGCAAACCCATCCTTACTCCAATGGTAACATGTTGCAAATTGAGCATAGACGACTGATCTAAGGATGTGGATCAAAGGTTGTACAGATCTATGATTAGTAGTCTTCTATATGTAACAACATCCCAACCAGATGTTATGCAAGCAGTTGGACAAGTAGCAAGATTCCAAGTAGCACCAAAAGAATCACATATTAAATATTCGCCAGCATTGGAATATATTCGCCAAAATCTTTGGATTCTCCCAAGTTCAAATTTGATTTTCCGTTTTTCAGAATATAACGGGGGAGTGGAAGTTTGTACAGGTCCGCAGGATGGTTATGTTTCAGGGGGGGTTACCCTTTGTCATTGATGTCAAAGGGGGAGAGAATGTTGTAGGAAGAGGTGTCATGATCGCAGGGGGAGTACTTGTGTTGCCATCAATGCCAAAGGGGGAGATTGTTGATCAACAGTTGTCATTGATGTCAGCCCAAGAAGCACCGAGGGCTAACCCAATATTTCATGGGAATTTTGACCTACCAAATTAATATATTTTAGGTCAATAATGTTTTTGATGGTTTCTACTTGTCAAGATGTTTCCGTTGATATATGTCACGCCATGTAATTCTTCACGGTTTGAGAGATATTCATGTTTGAAGTTTGTACCCCCAGTTAGTGGGTTAAAACCCCATGGGGTTGGGGCATGGATCATTGAAAAGACATAATTAATATTTTTTAAGCTCCTAAAATCCCTCCCATGTTCACTTGTTGAAGCCCCTCTCAACTTAAGCATTTATATAAATCGTGATCCTCATTTCCTCCTTATGCAAGGGATTCGGACATCTGAAACAGGTCATCGTGGTAGTTTCGTTCTAAATTTTTTTCTACAAAGGTTCAGAAGCTGAAATTTTATGAGAAGAAGCTGAAATCCTGAGGAAACTGCAGTAAAAATTTCTGATCAAGATGCGCAATATTTTTGGAGATACGATCTGTGGAAGTTAGTGTTTTTTCAGGCTCCTGAAATTCATCTCAAAGAAGTGACCTTGGTAAAATTGTCATAACTCTCTCTCTGAGTATCGTATTGGAATTCAGTAAAAAGTGGCAGATAGTGCACAGTATTTAGTTTTCTCTCTATAAATTTCAGAGCCAAATGAAGACACAGTGACACGTGGCATGCCGTACAATTGCGCTTTGATGAAACAGTCCATAATTAGGGCATTGTGAGAAATTGGGTATAACTCTCTCTTAAATAATCCAAATTGGGTCAAACCTATGGCATTGGAAAGATGACTCATAGGACTACTACAAGACTAAAAATTAATATTGAGGATCTGAAATAACAGAGATACACCAGATTCATTATCGAGCTCCTAGAAGACAAGAAAAAGCTAGATCAAGTCACTTGTCAAGGATTGCAAAGGACCATAATTTCTACGCCAGAAAAGGAAAGCAAGGTGTAGCAGAGGGTAGCATGACAAGAGCAGCAACCAAGGTGCATAACAGCAGCAAGAAGTTCATCATATGAAGTCTTCAAGTGGGCAGCACTGCATGCAATCATTGTAAAGGTATCATCATACTTAGTCATTATTTATACATTATTGTACAAATTGTACTAGTGTCTATCTGCCAAGGGTTGAAGAGGTAGTGTTGGGAGGTCTTGGATCATCATTAGGTGGTTGTGTCAAATTTGGGGTTATGGTCTAGTATATCTTCTTCTTTTGCATCATTCTATATCATTGTAAAGTGGACCATTTTCCTTGGTACGAGAGTCCATTCTTTTTTTATTCTTCTATAGGGTGGTGGGTTGGTGCTAGGGTGAGTTGTAGCTCATTGGGTGTTGGGGCATCTATTCAATTGACTACTGAAGAATCTTGAGTGTTGGAGCATCCATCTAGTGGGAGCTAGAGAAGAATGCTTTTCTAGATTCTAGGAAGTTGGAGCTTTATTTTCAATTGGAGTTGAATATTAAAGAATTATTAGAAAAGCATTAGGTGGTTCTTGTCCTAGAGTGGGTTTCCACCTTAAAAACTATGTGCATTTGTGTTCCTCTTGTTTGCTGCTATCATTGTACAAACACTAATAATAATTGAAGATTGACTAATGCTCTAATTGAAAGGAATACTGATTCACCCCCCCCTCTCAGTATTTCCATCAACTTGGCCTATGCCATGATAATTATACTACATATTAACCATAGGATATTGGTCAAGTTGAAGCCGTCAACAAGGTTTTAACCACCATGATTAAATGGATTATCGGAACTCTCGAATCGAATTGGAATACCATGCTTTTTTTAGCACTATGGGCATACCGAACCTCTGCAAAAACTGCTACAGGGTTCACCCCTTTTCAACTTGTCTATGGTTTAGAAGCTGTGTTACCCATTGAATGAAAAATTCTATCACTCAAATTAGCCATTGAGTTGTTGCCAGCTACCCTGGAAGAGGAAAAATTCTTTCTGTACTTAGCACAATTAGGTGAGACTCGACGCACCACTAAATCGGCTACAGAAGATCATAAGAAACGTGTGAAAGCTCAGTATGTTCAAAGTGTTAACCCTTGTGTTTTTTCACAAGGTGGCCTAGTTTTAGTATACAATCAAGCTAACAATAAGCTGGGTGTTGGAAAATTTGAACCGATGTGGCATGGTCCCTATATTGTCAAGCGTGTGCTTGCAAAAGGAGCCTATGAATTAACTGATTATGACAGGGTATCTTTAGATAAGCCCATAAATGGTCTTTATCTTAAGAGATATTATGCTTGAATTTAGCGTGAAGATCTCTCTTCTACATTAGTTACTTTTTAGAATAGTGTGCCTTAGATTAGATAAGTGTGCCTAGCTTAGTTTTGTTGTTACTACTATCGCTTCTTATCTTGATTACTCTTGATATTGCAGATGTCGACATCCCTTCAAACATACATTGGTTTTGCTAATGGTTCCTATCATAGTACATGAAATATCTCTTCTGTGGCTTGGGTTATCTATTCACCCACTGATGAGTTAGTTTCTATTCATGGGATATTCCTTGGTCAAACAATGAACAATATTGCAGAATATAGCGCAGTCATTGAGTTATTATCTGATGCCATTTCATTTGGTATTCAACATTTGATCATTAGGTTGGATTCAGAACTCATTTTATTACATTTAAATAGAGTATATGCAATTAGAAATCTAGTGTTATTGAGATTATTTTTGAAGGTTTGTCTCTTCGAACGACAATTTGATTATATTGAATATCAACATATTTCAAGAAATTTAAACACATTGGTTGATGCATTAGCTAATCGTGTTATAAATAGACATTTGTAACATTAACAGAGTAAACCAAAACAAAATTAATTCCATGTTGAACAAGATAGTCAGACAATGAAAGTACTAATCTCATTAGGATATATAAGTTTGTCTTAAAAAAAATATTACATCGTCTGTGATCATAGGTTCAAACACTTTATGATCTAATAGATACTGATACAAAAAACAAAAATGTCAATCTACAATGATCATCCACCATCCGTGATGATGATCATGGTAATAGAATATAACACACTCCACCTTGCGTAGAAATCTCCTAAATGGACCTAGAACACCTGTCACGTGTCGCTGAAGCCTGAGAGGGATATCATCTGTTCCTGTCTCATGAATTTCTATGGTAAACCTATCAAGGTTGTGCTCCATTTATACTAGGATCTCTACTTCCTGGTCTTATGGAGGTACTATGTAATGTTCCTACTTAGCCATAGCTAAGAGGGATATTCAATTTTGTTTTAATTTCTGTTGCATGAATAAATGAATAAAGGAGGACATCTAAAACTCCTGAAATGGTTGAATAAATCAACGCCCATGTGAACAAAGATAAATCAGGGCCATGTAAATAATCACTTGCAGAAGTGAAAGAGGTTTGAGCTGAAGACGGGGTCAAACTTGACCAAATCAATAGCGTTGTCTAGGTTCATTGCATCTCCAAAAGGGACAATGCAGTTCTAGAAGGAGGCCTCTCATGTGAAAAGGGGTAACTCATCAAGGTGTTTTAGGGTTTGTAAAGGCTTTCCATATTATAAAAGGAGAGGGAGGGAAGCAAGAGAAGGTTGTTGATTGATCATATTTCTAAGTATTTTTCTGCTTAGACAAATACCATTCTCTGTTGTTTAGTGGAGGATTGTGCTTGGAATTCCTATGCAGGGATTTCACCTCTTCCTTTGAGAATTCTTGGAGAAGAATTTTCTGAATTGATCCACTATTAGGCTTGAGGCTAAGCTCTACTTTCATTAGCAGCATAGAACTAGTGAGGGTTTGTCTACTTTTGCAAGCTGCAGCAAGTGGACTTTTAGATCTGCATAGATCTAGTTTGTTTTGGGAGACTCTTCTCATGGGGTGTGTCTTTTAACCTCCTGGAAGAGTGTCTCTTCTCTTTATACTTCAGATCTACAATTTTACAGTGGTTATCTATGTCATTTGAGCTACAACACTATTCCTATTGATGGACTACGTTATTTTGGTATGAGGTTCTTCATGGTGTTTTGCTCATAGTTTAGATCAGAGATCTCTAGTAATGGGCCTTGCCTTCCACTTGGTGATCCATGGATTAGCTTGTTGATCCATGTTATATTTAGATCTAATCCATTGTAATGAAATTTTATATTCATAAATTCACTGCAGCAACTTCCAGATCTGCAACTTGTTTCTCATATCTACTCTTATTTATGCATGATTTGGTCAAAACCTCAAGGGGATCTTGTAAGGGAAACTATCTAGTTTCCAGATATGATATAGATCTTATGTTTCATCTACAGATCTTTCCTAGATCTGAGTTTTAATGTATAGCTGCTACAGCTCATGAAAATAATGTTGTTGAGCCTTTTCTGCTGATATATCTATGTCGCAGCTCTCTTTATGAAGCTATCTTGCTCTCTTGTCTCATGTAACTTACTGTAACTTGAAAGAGCTTCACTATACTTCTGATTTGTTGTACATTAATTTATTGATTATATTTTATGGCCTCCTACTTATATTATCAAATACAATGTTATTCCTAAAGCTTCTTGTTGTGCATAGCTGCAGCCCCTCTTGGAGGGTGTTTTCTAGCTCGACTAGGTTGTGGGAGACCTATTTACCACACCTAGTTTGATTTGTTTTTGCTCCCCTTTTAGATTTAGACTCCATATCTACTGATATAAGGGATCCAAGGGCTGCAAACTCAATTCTTTACACCAATATCCCAAGGATTGCGTTATTTTCCAAGCTTGCTGTGCAATCCCCAATTTGGGAACATTATAGTGGTATCAGAGCTCCTTTCTTGGCACAGCATGTGCTTGCCTTGGAGCCTCAGCCATGTTTCATTAAGAAGAATATGAACCTCTTGCTAAGAGGGAGAAGAGGTACCAAAACAAAATTCATAATAAGTATGACTATACTACTGAAGATCAAGACAAGGGTAAAACCTCGAAACTACCAGTGATAAAGAAGGTGAAGAGTTTGCAAGAACTCTGTTAGTGGCCATGCAAGATCTTGCCAAGGAGATCAAGGAGATGAGGGTGGACATAATGAGGGAGTCTCTTGGGACATTTCATCAAGGAGAAAGCTCTGACATGTCTCATTATGGGACTGGTCAATTTGTGAGCCTGCCACAAGCTCCACAAGCCTCACAACGCTCCACTATGCCTATCTTCTTAGCTGTGGAGAATGAAGGACCACAAGCGAAAGCCTCCCTTGAAGGTTACATTGTGGAGTATGACTCTCAGAGTCAGAGATTCAAGGATAAATTGAGTTTCCAAGAATTTTGCCATCTCAAGGACTGAAGGAGACCATGGCAGCAATATAGAGATGGTGGTTTCTTTCATGGTAGACACCACACTATGGGCAGATTATTTTTGCCCAAGTTTGATGGATCATCCTCTAGTTCTGCCAAGGAATGGGTGGAAAAGTTGGATATCTATTTCCAGTTCAACAAAGTCCCTGAAGTTGAAGCCATCAAGATTGCACCGCTGTACTTTGAGGGTGAATCACACAATTGGTGGTTCCATGGGTTGTCTACATTAGGACACAATAATGTGACTACCTATGCTGAGTTCACTAGAAGACTGGTGGAGAGGTTTGATAGGAAGGACCCTGAAGCACCCTTCATAAGCCTTACAAAGCTGAAGCAGACCGGAGATGCAAAGACTTATATCTCTGAGTTTCTGAGATTATCATTCATGGTTCTTGATCTATCTACAGCAAGGAGAGTATACATGTTCATTGATGGCCTGGAGGAACCTTTGCATGGGTTGGTTAAATCTACCTAGCCCATCACTTTGCATGATGTCATTGAGAGAGCTATAAATCTCCAAGATGCCTTACCAAAAACAAAGGCAACTTTCCAAAGCAAGGCCCCTCACGCTTCTAAGGGGAAGGAAGGAAAATATGCTCCTCCCAAGAAGATCTCTCTGAAGAAACCTCTTGATAATGATCTTAGGAGGGAATTGAGGAAAAAGAAATTGCGTTTCACTTGCCAAGAGTCATGGGTAGCGGGACATAGATGTGCTGCTGGAAGGGCACACTATATAGAAGTATTCTCAAATTTTGAGGAGGAAGATGAGAATGATGTACCTAGGAGGGGTCACAGTGCTGATGAGGATGAGGAAGATCAAACACCATACAGAGATGGGAAGGGAACCTTTGCTCCAACCAGTGGGACTCTTACTTATTTGAGAGGAGTGCCTAAGTACTTGACCCTAAGAGTACAAGGTTCAGTCATGAATCAAAGAGTATCTGTGTTGATTGACAGTGGGGCAACCCATAACTTTATTGATGCTCATCTTGTACAAAAGAGAGGAATCCCCACTGATACTTTTGAGGGATTTTCTGTCTTGGTCCCAGGGGATAGGACCATGCAATGCATGCAATATGTTCCATCACTCTCTGTCACCATGGGATCCTACACTTTGGTGGATCATTTCTTTGTAGTTGACAGTCCAGACACCAACATCATCTTAGGTGTCCAATGGTTGGTTACTTTGTGGAAGGTTACCATTGATTGGAAAACCTTGCAAATGGAGTGGGTGGACTTGAAGAGTGGGAAACCAGAAATTATTCAAGGCATGAACACGTATCCTTCACCCAATGTTTCCACAAAAACAACAGAGATGGATTTGCGCAGTGGAAGCAGGAATCTCACAGTTCCTTCTCTCATGTTCATGAGGATGCTGCAAGGGACATTCTTGTCTCATGGAAAGTCACCTGGAATGCCATCATATTCAAATCTTGTGGGGGAAGCCTCACAAAGTGTTGCTCCAGATCTAGATCCAGGAAGGATTGGAGCAATGAAGGATCAAGCTACAGCGCTATGGGAAGAGAATAATGGGAGGATCAGCCCTCCAACAAACAGTTTTGGCATGTGTAATGTCAAAGATGCAATCATCAATAATACAAGCACTCCCATGGATGTATCATCAGCGTTGTCTTTGTTGAGCAGTGTGGATCTTTATTGGAAATCTCAACTGCTTGTAGAGTATTCCAAAGATCTCCACACAAGATTGATACTATATGGCATGTGTCAAGAAGAGGGATACTTAGTCCAAGGAGGAGTCATCTATTATCATGGTAAGGTATTCTTGGCTAGAGCCTCCAAGCTCAAGCAAAAGATCCTACAAGGAGCATATGAATAATTATTCCTCAGCCATATGTATTCAATGAAGATATATTCCCTGATCATAAAGAGTTTTGATTGGGTAGGCATGAGAGAGGACCTACATTAGCACTTTCAAGAGTGCAATAACCATGGAGGATTGGAGCAGCCAATGGAATCCTTGCAAGAGCCAACTCAGCCAGCTCTTCCTTTGCTTGAGAGTAAGGGAATGTTCATGCACAACTCCATGTGTGTGAAGAAATATGATGGTGAAGGATTTGATCATGATAAGAAAGTTTTATTTTCTGATCTATTACTTTCCTTTGCCATGTTTTTGCAGGATGGGGCTCCTAAAGGGAGTGAGAGATCATGTGGATCTCATGGGTTGTTGGGGGTCAAGGGAATTTTTGAGCTTGGCCACTCACTTGATGTGCAAAGGGAGATTCCTTTCCATGATGGGTGCTTCCCAAAGGCACCAAACTTTTGTAACACTTTCATCCATATTAAGATGACTCATGCAACAGAAGTGTGGTGGGGATGATACTTGCCACACCTGTATCTCATGAAGGCAAGTGTTGCACTATGTTGGCATGACATGTGGAATTTTGACCCACCCCCTCATGTTCAGATTTCAGTTTGCATTTATGTAGTATTTCTTCCCTACATAGATGATATATTGGTATTGTTTATGGGGTTGTATGGTCAAAGGATGAGCAGTGTGTATGTACCCCATGGCATGGAACTCCAACTTTTTCTCCATGATACATGTTTTAGGTATAGCATTGCTCCAACTATGTTTATATCTGTTGAGTTCGTCACTCCTAACGGGTTGGACTATGCACATATTATGTTAGCTTTGGAGGAGCAATTTCTGATGCATTGGCTTAATGAGCACTTGGCCCATGATGAAAACTTGATCCTTGATGGTGCCATCAATGGAGAAGGAGAAGAACTACAACTCTTACCCTATCAGTTTCTTGAGGACAAGCAACATTTTGGAGGGGAGGATTGTAATGTTCCTACTTAGCCATAGCTAAGAGGGATATTCAATTTTGTTTTAATTTCTATTGCATGAATAAATGAATAAAGGAGGACATGTAAAAATCCTAAAATGGCTGAATAAATCAATGCCCATGTGAACAAAGATAAATCAGGGCCATGTAAATAATCACTTGCAGGTATGAAAGAGGTTTGAGCTGAAAACTGGGTCAACCTTGACCAAATCAACAACGTTGTCTAGGTTCATTGCATCTCTAAAACGAACAACGTAGTTCTAGAAGGAGGCCTCTCATGTGAAAAGGGGTAACTCATCAAGGTGGTTTAGGGTTTGCAAAGGCTTTCCATATTATAAAAGGAGAGGGAGGGTAGTAAGAGAAGGTTTTTGATTGATCATATTTCTGAGGATTTGTCTGCTTAGACAAATACCATTCTCTTTTGTTTAGTGGAGGATTGTGCTTGAAATTCCTATGCAGAGATTTCACCTCTTCCTTTGAGAATTCTTGCAGGAAAATTTGCTGAATTGATCCACTATCAGGCTTGAGGCTAAGCTCTACTTTCATTATCAGTGTAGATCTAGTGAGGGTTTGTCTACTTTTTCAAGCTACAACAAGTGGATTTTTAGATTTTCATAGATCTAATTTGTTTCGGGAGCCTCTTCTCATGGAGTGTGTCTTTTAACCTCCAGGAAGAGTGTCTCTTCTCTTCATACTTCATATCTACAATTTTACAATGGTTATCTTTTTCATTTGAGCTACAACGATGTTCCTATTGATGGACTATGTTATTTTGGTATGAGGTTCCTCATGGTGTTTTTCTCATAGTTTAGATCAGAGATCTCAAGTGCTGGGCCTTGCCTTCCACTTGGTGATCCATGGATTAGCTTGCTGATCCATGTTCTATTTAGATCTGATCCATTGTAATGAAATTTTATATTCATAAATTCACTACAGCAACTTCCAGATCTGCAACTTGTTTCTCAGATCTACTCTTATTTATGCATGATTTGGTCAAAACCTCAAGGGGATCTTGTAAAGAAAACTATCTAGTTTCCAGATCTGATATAGATCTGATGTTTCATCCATAGATCTATCCTCGATCTAAGTTGTAATTTACAGCTACTACAGCTCATGAAAATAACGATGTTGAGCCTTTTTTGCTGATATATCTATGTTGCAGCTCTCTTTATGAAGCTATCATGCTCTCTTGTCTCATGTAACATACTGTAAATTGAAAGAGCTTCACTCTACTTATGATTTGATGTTGTACATTCATTTATTGATTATATTTGATGGCCTCCTGCTTATATTATCAAAGACAACTTTATTCTTGAAGCTGCTTGTTGTGCATAGCTGCAGCCCCTCTTGGAGGGTGTCTTCCAGCTAGACTAGGTTGTGGGAGACCTGTTTAACACACCTAGTTTGATTTGTTTTTGCTCCCATTTTGGATTTAGACTCCAGATCTGTTGATCTAAGGGATCCAAGGGCTGCAAACTCAATTCTATACACTAATCTCCCAAGGAGTGCGTTATTTTCCAAGCTTGCTATGCAATCCCCAATTTGGGAACATTACATACTACAAGATCTGCTTCTTGCCTATCAAAGCAGCAAAGTGTTGCTGGTCGTTGTGGACCGACATCTGCATTTAAATTTTTTGTTAGTATTGGACGATAAAAATCACATAAAAATTATATCAAAAACATCAAAATGATTCATTTACTTGTCTCGTCCCACTGTTCCCCTTGATGCAAAGATGTTTCACGATCACCTCTATAATCCATTCCTGCATAAGGGAAGTCTTCGATGGTGAATACTTGGTTCATAAGCCACATAAAGTATGCCAGATTAAACCGAACTACTGAGCCACCCTCACCTCCATGGCGAGCCATTAGTGCCACCCATTGCACCATCTGAGGTTCCTGAGGATCCCCACTATCTACTGGAATCTAATGTAGATCAAGAAGTAGAATTATCTCTAAAGCAAATGAAATGAGAAGGATGCCATATCCAAATTTTTTCAACTTCCCATTCTTTTCTCTAGTTAATTGGCCTTTCATATTGGCCAATACTCCTTCACACCAGTTAAATATGGTTCCCCCAAGAAACTCAGTTGTTGTTTGCAGCTCTAACTTAGTAGCCACATGAGGTGCTACACTCCCGCACAATCTGGTTACTGTAAATTATATCACTTTGAAATCCAATCGCAAGATAGTTTTAATATCTATGCGACCATCCTTTAGATCTGCCTCATTGCTACAATATTTCTCTTTGTAACTGGTAGAGGGTAGACCTCCCTGTGTGGCCCCAAACAAGGATATGATTCTTCCTCTCTTAGACAATCTGGTAAGGAAAAACATTTCCTCGAGCTCAATTTTGAGCCTGTGGTCACTAATTATGAAGCACTGGTCTTGAATATCCCATGTGTTTACAAGCCAAACCATTAGCTCCACTTGTGCTTGCATCCCTTGGATAGCCCAGAATTTGTATAAGCCACATTTCTTCAACGCACACATAGTTGTATCATCATCCATGGCTTCATTTTCTATGAGCTCATGTTCACATTCTTGCCACTCCAACATGGTGGAACAACCTACAAATCAAAAAATTTAATAGTTAGAACCATTTGGAAGAGAAATTGAACCATTTGTTTAAGAGAGATATGAATTTTTAAAACGTTCACGGCGCCTCCACAGTTTCTGTGTGCAGATAGTGCAGACGTCGGCATGCGCTCCACATAGAACCTGTGATAGCCTGATAATTTTTTCTTTTAAAAAATATTGAGGTCCGCAATTATCGCTTACATTACCCACGGACCCCCGAGGATGCAATTTAAAACATAAAATCCTCTTAAAAAAATGAAATTAAAGCTCAAAATGAAAAATCAAATGGACAGAAATGAAGACAAAGTTGATGTGGACTACCTAGTTCTAAAAATTCAAGAAATGGACGATCAGTGCTCCCGATATTTTCTCCGGAACGTTTTAGCCAAAATCTCTCTCTACAATGCTCTGAATACAAAAGGTGAAAATGATTTGTTTTAACCCCTTTTTATAGTTTTTAAATGAATAAAATATTATTATTTTATTTATTTTTACTTTTAAATTTCATTTTTAAATATTTTTGCTTTTTGGAAATAGGTATGTGTAATTTTTTGATTTTTTGTTCACAATATAGGATTTTTTGGTGAAAATAATTATTTTAACACTGAGTATACTTTTATCACTTTTTCGGGCTCTGTAAATTATGAAAAATATAAACCTTGGAGTTCTCTTTTAAGCCCTTTTCAGACTCTTGAAATATGAACAGATCATTGAGTACTTGACTATTCGAACTCGTTAAAATAAATGAACAGTCATCCCTTCAGTATAAGTTGACCCCTTTTCCAGACTAAAATGGAATAATTACGAAAAAGGTATATGTTGACTAATCATGGTCAATAGAGTTCTCTCCTGCATTATTTTATCTTTTTCCGGGCCTGAGAGACTAAATTTATTAAAAATAACAACCATGAAGTTTACTTATGTTTTTCTTCTGACTCTCTAAAACTGAAAAACACTGAGTTTCTCCTATACTGGACTTGTTAAAATTTAATAGTAAAGGACCTGTCGATTACAAACAGGACTGAACCACTCCTTCTTAGGGTTTGATTTTAATACTAATATGGACTCATCCAAAGGATGAGATTACACAAACAAGTAAATGTTATCCTCCTCAAGCTTGTCAAAAATAAATATGTACTTGCCAGTAATGGTGGGGGAAAGAGAGAGAAAAAGAATCCAATTGTCACCCTTGTTTAGAAAGCAACATGCCACTCTTGAACACGACACTTTGTCACACTTGTACCTGGGTTGGGAAATCCTTTGTCTAATATTTAATCAAACCACATTGAAAGTCTTCAGCCAGTTTTTGGGTATTAGCTTTAGGTCAAATTCTACCAAGCCACCTACATTGTCATTATGTGTTCAAGAGAGAGTTCAAATAAATCATTCATTGAAAACATTTCTCTCCATTCATGTTGACCATCTCTGAGTCAATCCTTGCAAATATTTATTCAAAATTTGATCTAATGGTTTCGTGTCATGGGCTTTCCTATGACGGGTCACTTTCTATAAATGTTAGCTCATCATCTAGAAAGTTGATCTAGAATCCTATCAGTACCTTGGGATCTGCATGCCCTAATGGCAGGTTTTTTGCCTTCGACGTAGGTTACATCATTGACCTACAATTGAACGATTCTATGAGTGTTCGACTACAAACAATTCATTCACACTTCATGGATTGTACTGGCGTACTTTGAGAACAATTTTCATTATTTGTGGTTTCTCTCATACTTGTTAACGGTTCGCATCATTGACTGGTAATCAATTGGTTTCTACCATATTCGACTTCGAGACAATCAATCAAATGGATAGATTTGTACTAGTTCAGGAAGCGGAAATCAAGACCCTGGATCTAATTTCCACCATCCAGGCTACGAGGAGTTTTATTATTCATGATACAGTAGACTACTCATGACAGATGGCTGCGGCCATACTGTGTCTACTTTTGATGTAATATTGAAACCATACATGTACCAGAACATTTAGTTAGTTTTGATTTGAGTATGGGAATGCCTAGCTCATCGATGATATATATATATATATATATATATATATATATATATATATATATATATATATATATATAGATAGATAGATATTGTTACACCATTTTTTGGTCATCTAACCTATTATCAATAGATGGACCCAAGTACACCATGTAAGACCAATTTTACCCTAAGTAAAATTGCTTTCACTATGTAAAATAACTTAATAAACCACATTTATTAGGTTGTTTATGGTCTAAATAGGAAACCCCAAAAGGAAATATTAAACAAACCTATTTTGTTTAATTTTTCTCATGGAATAATTAATTAAACCATAATTTAATTATTATTCCTAGTCATGTTTAACCCAAAAACAAAGAAATTAATTAGATAAACCTTTATTTATCTTATTATTTTCTAGGAATAATTATTTAAATCTTATTCAGATAATATTCCTTGTTAAATATGACCAAATCACCCACAAATAATTAGATAAATCATTATTTATTTAATTATCCTTCAACCACTTCCTTAAAAAGATAAACAAATCATTTATTTATTTATTATTAACAAATAAAGGGATTTCACCCAAGTCAAATACTTTTTCCCTCCAACAAATATAATAAAATATTCCATAAAAGGTGGATCTAGATTTGGTTAACATTATTTTAATCATGCACCAAGATCTAGAATGACCCAATATTTTGTTATAAATAGCAGGGTTTTTCCAACCATTCTTCACCTTTTGTTTCCTACTAGATCACTCTGGATCTATACACTTGGTCACATTTTTCCACTATTTGCTGTGTGAGCTCCCTTTGAGTTCTATTCTTTGTGTGGGTTTTCTACACCAACAAGAGAGAGAGATTCCAGATCTGAAGTGCTGAGGACTTCCAAGAACCCATCCCATTGAGGAGAATTGGATACGCCTTCTTGTTTTCCTCCCAGGTGCCCTTAATACAAAAAATTCTTTCAAAAATTATTCTTGTCTTGTCTATTGGTATATGGAGCAAACCCTTCTTTTTACTGCTTAATGTCTTTCTATGCATAGATCTGGTTTTTTGCAGCTCTTTTCTTGATCAACTAACTGCAGATCTGAAGATATTGGCAGCCACTTTTGTTGTTAGGGCTATTAGTTATGCATAGCTAAAGTGGTCCTTTTTCCTACACTTCAACAAAGGATTCATACTAACAAATGGCGACTCCACACGATTTTTAAATTACGACTGCTGTCGTTTTTCATATTCCTGCATATCTAGCTACTTTAGACCCTAGGGTTTCTTTTCAGCTTTTTTTTTTTCCTATTTTTATGTTGTTTTTCTCCTATAAAACCCTAAAACATTAAAATTTCTAACTTCCGTGTGTTTCTGGCCCTATTGCGTAGGTAAGCGACATCAGCCGCAACTGAGACGGCAACTTTTCCGGAAATCTGCCGCCGAGACACCCGGAGCTTCAGGTCACACTTTTTAGCCCATAAACTGTGACCTGGACCTCCAGGTCGCACTTTTCTGCCCATTTTCTGCGACCTGTACTGAAAACGGGTCAGAACCTGCGACCTGCCAATTTTTCAGTTGTTTTTCTGCAATTTTTCTGGGTTTTTCTGAAGCTTCTGTCAGGGTTTTCCAGCCTCTGTCTCAGCCTGTTTCGACCTGTTCCTAATATTTTTTGCTCATCTAAGTGGGAACCTAGCCCCCTAGGGCTTTAGTACCCTCCACTTTTGGTGGAAGAGTTTTAGCTACTTCAGGTGTCTGATTTTTCAGAGTTTCAGCCTCCCCTTTTCCAGATCTATTACCTCCTCTTCAGATCCCTTTTAATCAGCTCTTCTACCTCTCAAATCACCTCCTGAAGATTTTTTTGGATCTACTTTTAGGGCCTCCTCCTTTGCCCTTCTGCTTTTTGCTGATTTCCTCCTTTTTTCCAGCCACCTTGCCTCTACCTCTTGGCTGTGATCTGCACCTCTTTTCAGCAGCTTTATCCTTTAGATCCCTGTCCCTCTTGACCCTAGATCTATTGGCCTCTTTTTAAGTGTGTTTTGACTAGATTTTTTCCCTTTTTTAGATTAGTTTTGAGTGACCTGCCTTCTTGGGTTGAATCGATGCACTAGTAGCTATTATTTTTCTGTTATTTCAGCATTATATACTGTTCTCTGCAGATTTATTTTCAGTTACGCAGCACACATTTTCTCTTGCTCTCAAAATGAAAAGGGTTTAAAAATTAAAATTAACGCACGCCACACACTCACCCTAAGCGAAGAAGAGCCTGGTTTACACCGCCAGGCAAAGACTTTAAAATCAATTGACCCTGCACCTATCTGCCCTTGTTTCGACTTGATTCTGCACCTCCTTGCCCTTGTGGTCATTCTTCTTCCCCTTGTGCTGTGTTTGTGTTGTCACCATTGCGCCCCCAAGGCGCGCCTCCCGGAGACTTCTTGGCCTTCACCCTCAGTTTTCGATCGGTCGACCTGCTCCGTCCCGCCGTCGTCGAGCCAGTCCCCCTCCAAGTCCACACTCCGACTCCTCTTCTGATTCATTGGGTTCTCCTTTTACTTCCGTTTCTCCCCCTGTCACCTTCACTATGTCTGGTCCAGGGCCTAATGCTAGCGGTAATACTGGCCCTAATGTCGGAACTACTACTAGCGGAACCGCCACAGGAACTACCTCAGCCGCACCCTTGCTGCCGTACATCGCAAGCCTCAGCCTCCCCGATTTCAATCGGTTGATCAATGACCCTATCCGCCATAATGTTGGTTGGCCTACTATGCTAACCAAGCTCCCCTCCGACATCCCTAAGTTCAAAGGCCTTGCTGGAGAAGATCCAACCAATCATGTTCGATCTTTCCACATGTGGTGTTCTTCCAATTCCATTACCGATGATTCCATCCGTCTTCGGTTGTTCCAACACACGCTTACTGGCAAAGCTTCTAAATGGTATGTTGACCAAGCCACTTCTTCCCATACCACCTTTTCGACCATTGCCCAAGCCTTTTTATCCTATTTCCAGCTCCCTCTCCGATACGATACTAGTACGGAGCTTTTGACCTCTTTCAAGCAAACCTCTTCAACACGCCTTTATATGCAACCCGCCTTTCGCTCATGTCCGGGGAATGGCGACGAAGAAACGAGCTTATGTCGAGCTCCCCCTTCGAAGATCGGATCTATATGGTGGTTCCTTCGCTCTCTGTAGCTCACATTCAGCGAAGATGTAGCCACTCCCATTTTCCTCAAACCGGAAGAAGCCTTCCTCCAAATAGCCTTGAAATATGACCTAATATACGCTCAATCTGGTTATGTTTATATCGTTCCTCCTGACCTCCCCAGGCCCGGTGGCGCTAACGCCCCGGTGGCATCTCATTCTGCCGACGGTATCGTTGGATCCCTTTCCCATCCGTACACCCAACCTCCCATGGGATATGGTCTCCCTCAGGGAGGTGCCAGCTCCTCCAGCACTCTTCCCCCTCCCGGTAGCATGTATCCAGGATACGGCATGCCTCCTCCTTTTGCCCAACCTCCTGCTTACCTCAATGTTGCCCAACCTAACCATTACCTTTATCCGCAGCCTGGTGCGCCATCTCCTCCAGCCTATGCGCTTCCATCTCCCTTGCCTCCTCCAAACCTGCAACAGCACCTACAGCCCCCTCCAGGGCAAGTATTTGCACAGCAGGGCATGACTAATCCCCCTCCTTCTCAAAGAAGGCGGAGAGGCAATCCAAACCAACCTGCCCCTGGTACTCGTGGACCCAATCCTCAAGGTGTTGACCCTAACACTTCCAACCAGCAACAGGGCACTCAACCCAAGCCGAACAGGCCGCTTCGCACAAATAAGCCTTGTTTATGTTGCGGTGTTTATGGTCATTACACCCACGATTGTCCCCTATTACCCCAGATGCGGAAGATGTGGGAGTCTCAAGCAAAATTGCGTGGAAAACATGCCTCCCCTCATGCTCCTCCTAATGTGGCCACTACCCAACCAGCTGTGTTTACTGATCCTTTCCCTCAGCAAGGATTCATGGCTACCCAACCGCCTGACAGCCAGGTCGCCACTCCACCTTCCCTTTCTGGTTCCTCCGATTACCAGATCCTTATGATGAACTCTGATCCTTCCCCAACCGTCGACCCTCACCTTCAAACTCGATCTTGCCAGTACCCCAAGCCTCCCGCTCAGTCTGCCCCCGAGTCCCCTTCTTCCGGTTCTACAGAGCCTCTTTCGACAACCAATGGTCCCTTACATATCCCTCAACCCAAAGTTGAGGTCCATCCCAAGATTCCTAAAGGACCGTTACGTCTAAATGCTGCTTCTGTTCGAGCTGCTCATTCGTATAGCATAATAGATGATTTGGCGCAATCTCCTGCTGCCATTTCCACACTGGAACTCCTCCAGTCATGCCCTTCCCAAAAGAAGGCTCTACTATCTGGCATGGGCACTGTAGATCCTGTTGATGACCAAATGATTGTGTTCGACGCCCATCAATCAGACCATCCTCCCCTTCCTGCTTCCGTCGCCTTCCAAATCCCAGTCAAAATCTGGAACGCCAACATTTCTTGGTGTATAATTGATGAGGGGGCATTCACTTGTGTGATGTCCGCTTCAGTTTGGAAGCAACTCGGATCTCCTGAGTTGGCCCCTTCCATGATCACCCTTCGAGCGTGGGATGGCCACGCCTCCCAGCTCATTGGCCTTTTCCGTAATTTTCCTATCACCCTTGCCGGTAAGACCGTTTGTGTTGACGTCGAAGTCATTGACGCCCCTCTATACTACAACATTCTATTGGGGCGAAGCTACACCTATGCCATGTCTGCTGTCCCATCCGCGATTTTCTGCAAGATGTCTTTCCCTCATAATGGAAAGATAGTCACCATTGACCAGTTCACATATCATGAGCCAAAATCTCAGACCTCACCTGAGACGACCATCTCTTCTGTAGCCAACAAGCAAACCGTCGATTCCTTGACCAGTGTCTCTCCTGGCATTTACAAAGACTCCTCTTTGCTTGAAAACTTCCCTCGTCTTCCTCCTCCTCCTATCTCTGACCCCAGCTCATCAAATGTTTGCATGATGCAATCGTCTTGGGCTTCTCTCAAGCAACCTACTTCGGCTAGTCAGCAACCACGCTCTCCGCAACCTGCTCCTAGCCCTTCACCTGCAGCTGGTAGTCATGAGCCTCTTTATCCTCCTGGCATGGTTCCTCCAAGCCTTAGCCATTTAGGAGCCGTCCCACCTGGCCATTACCCCTCTGGTCAGATACCGTTCCTAGCTCCCCCACCAGGAGTGTACACGGTATCGGTCATGGCCACCCTCTCTCTTCCTAACCTGACCCTTGGGTTTCCCGTCTGGTACCTTGATCCTCCAGCCCCCACCTTGCATGGTCAACCCAAACCTTATATTTCTTTGACCCCGGTTCAATCGGTCCCAATGACTTCTCCCGTTGCAATAGTGCCTCAGTCACCTCAACAGGAACCACCTCCTGTTGCGACCGCTTCGGGCAAGAAGGGAAAAGCTCGCAAGAGGGCATCAAAGGACAAGGCTGCCCCGACACACCCTACCCCTCCAAAGCATACCATCCAGTGTGCTTTGTGTGATGTTGTCGGTCATGCCACCCATACCTGTCTTGAATTGCTTCATCTCAAGCCCATGGTTAATGTCGCGTTCCCTGAGTCCATGGTCCCAGAAGCCTCTGTTCCTTCCACGACCGTGACCAAGAACCCCAAGAATATTCACACCAACCACCCCTGTGCTTTGTGTGATCTCCATGGCCATTACACCCACCTTTTTCCCCGCCTTGAGGACTTCCGCACCTCTCTAGCCGCGGTCCGCCAATTCGAGGCCAAGCGCAATGAGTCCACCTCTCCCCTATTTGCGCATTTTTCTTTGGCCAAACTACCAAACCTGACTGCTCCCATTGACATTCCCCCTCCTGATGTCGAGATGACGGAGCCTTCATCCAGCATTTTCTACCTATCCTCATCCATGAGACCCTCGGGGAACATTCCATCTCAATCTTCCCCTGTTGTTTTGCTTGACCTTCCTTCAGCGATCACCTTGGGCTCAACATCGGTAGATCATTTATCTTCTTACTCTTCTGTCACCCCTTGTGACGATGCGCATGTGACCCTCTCTTCTCATGATGATGATTCAGGTAGCTTCGCCACGTCAGGTGGTCTTTCTTCCACCAGTCACTCCATCTTCTATCACGATGACGAAATTATGGAAAAAATCCCCACCCCTGACTTTCTCTATTCCCCCTTACATCGAACCCATGTGTTTACACCACATACACCTTGTGGCCATTACATTGAAACCCACTGTTTGGGTAAGAGGGCACCTACATTTGAGAGACCAAGAGAAGCTATTCTTCACAACTCTCCTAGTGTATCTGGTTGTGCCAACTTTAGTACCATTATTCTTCCACATTTAGAAGAACCTCTAGAGTCCCATATCACTTCAGATCACTCTGAGGATGATACCTCTTATCATTCCTTCATCTTACATCAGCAACGCCATCTCTTAGACATTGTTGTTGACCAAACTATAGCTTTTCTACGAGAGCATCAGTTCATTATCTCCAACTCCTCTCTTTGGGATAGTGACACCAGGTATGCCAACCCAGACACTTAAAGTCCATTTGCTTCCTATATGCAGTACCAAAAGAGATTGGTAATCCTCCATTCCCTTTCTCAAACTGCATAACCATAACGAAAACAAATGGCACACCACATCATTAAACTATGTTTAGATTCCCATTTTTCTAAATACATTTTGGCATGACCACACCATGCTTGGGGGCACTTATGCCCCTCAACCATAACCCTCCTCAAAATTGAATTTCTTCACTTGCAACACTCCTACTAGGGGCACCATTTGGCCTCCATACTTATCCATGCTCGTGTTGATGTTTTTCATGAGTTCCCATCTTATACTCATGTTTTCATGGTCCCCCATTGGTCCTTTACTATGTGGCAGCACCATCAAGTCGCCCTTGTTTAGAGCATCCAAGTTGAGTCATCATCGCATTCATGGAGTCTATCCCAAGTCCCTTTGTACCCCGCTATAGTCCTCCATCCTTCATTGCTTGGTCTCTCTCTTGCGTCGCACATTATGGCCTTCAGTCCCACTGTCCCCTATCCCTTACGATATTGTGTCAGTCACTGCCATGTCATTTATGCCCTTTATGCTCTAACAAGGGAAGTCGTCCATTCGCTACTCAGTCCTTTCCATTTCACCATCATCATCGGTGTCAGTCTCTCCGTCGCTCTACTATTTTCTCTCGTGCCTTAGTTGAGGATCTCTCATTGCCTCACCTATGGCAGACCTCCTTCTGTCGACATCAGCTCCTTCATTCCAGAAGACAGGTCTAGAGGGCGGTGTACCTTGGTTCCAGCTTCCACTCTTGTTCAGTGCCTTGAATCAGGCAAAGGGATCTCTCATTTCCCTTTGACTTGATTGTTTCTCCACTCCAGCTCCTTTCAGCATGATCGAGATTCGTATGCTTAATGGTTCAGTGATGCAGCAACAACTCTTGGTGATTCCCGGGTGTGTGTGAGATGTCTCAGCCCTCATGAGGGGGTGGCCCTGCAGGTAGCCCCCCACATGCCCAGATGACATCTTCTTTGCAGCCTTCGATGCAGCTCCATATATTTGATGATGTCGGCCTTAGCCGCTTGCAGCACCTCTTTGATTTGCATGTATCAGTCAGATCTTGTGAGCCCTTCCCCGTGTATAGGGGGCATTTGGGTTGTCTTTGTATCTCATGTACTCAGATATTATTGTATAAGTCTTGGTTGTTATCCCAGGCACAGCATGTATGTCAGATTCCTCATTGTATTATTATCTGGCTCATGTTTATGCCGGTTGTACTTTATGGTTCGGTCCCTTGTTTAGTGGACACACTATTCTTTTGTACTTTGTCTCGGCGGGCATAGGTATGCCTCCCCCGCCGCCTTTAGCACAGGTACCCTCTCATAAAAATAGACTTGTTGCACCTGCGAGTCTCGTATCCTCAGGGTCTAGTTCTTCAGCACATTCGTCTACCTTACATTTCTCTCTCTGACTTCCCTCTTGATGTATGGTGATTGAGTTCTTACAATGTACTTCAGTCATACGATTTGCTCCTAACACTCGCACGCTGGGGGGCAATCTGTTACACCATTTTTTGGTCATCTAACCTATTATCATTAGATGGACCCAAGTACACTATGTAAGACCAATTTTACCCTAAGTAAAATTTCTTTCACTATGTAAAATAACTTAATAAACCACATTTATTAGGTTGTTTATGGTCTAAACAGGAAACCCCAAAAGGAAATATTAAACAAACCTATTTTGTTTGATTTTCCTCATGGAATAATTAATTAAACCATAAATTAATTATTATTCCTAGTCATGTTTAACCCAAAACAAAGAAATTAATTAGATAAACCTTTATTTATCTTATTATTTTCTAGGAATAATTATTTAAATCTTATTTAGATAATATTCCTTGTTAAATATGACCAAATCACCCACAAATAATTAAATAAATCATTATTTATTTAATTATCCTTAAACCACTTCCTTAAAAAGATAAATAAAGCATTTATTTATTTATTATTAACAAATAAAGGGATTTGACCCAAGTCAAATACTTTTTCCCTCCAACAAATATAATAAAATATTCCATAAAAGGTGGATCTAGATTTGGTTAACATTATTTTAATCATGCACCAAGATCTAGAATGACCCAATATTTTGTTATAAATGGGAGGGTTTTTCCTACCATTCTTCACCTTTTGTTGCCTATTAGATCACTCTGGATCTATACACTTGGTCCCATTTTTCTACCATTTGCTGTGTGAGCTCCCTTTGAGTTCCATTCTTTGTGTGGGTTTTCTACACCAACAAGAGAGAGAAATCTTAGATTTGAAGCACTGAGGACTTCCAAGAACCCATCCCACTGAGGAGAATTGGATACACCTTCTTGTTTTCCTCCCAGGTGCCCAATTAATATAAAAATTCTTTCAAAAAATGTTCTTGTCTTGTCTATTGGTATATGGAGCAAACCCTTGTTTTTTCTGCTTAATGTCTTTCCATGCATAGATCTGGTTTTTGCAGCTCTTTTATGTTCAACTAACCGCAGATCTGAAGATATTGGCAGCCACTTTTGTTGTTAGGGCTATTAGTTATGCGTAGCTAAAGTGGTCCTTTTTCGTACACTTCGACAAAGGATTCATACTAACATATATATATATATATATATATATATATATATATATATATATATATGTTTGCATTGAATGTTTTTCGGAGTTTTGAGTGTCTCAATGTTGTTCTCGAAATGATAAACAGTCTTTATCTGAATAACCTCAGACTTCACACTTTAGGGGGAAATATTTTACACATTATTTTTTCACCATGAAATTTAACTGTTCATATGGGTCTATCACCACCTATATCATGTTCCCTTAGAATTTTAAAACCTTAAATTTCTTGAATCAAGTCTTGGAATTGGAGAAAAGCTCTTTAAAACCCTTAAAAGTCTACCTTTGTGGTTTTTCAAGCCTTTCCCTGCGCATGCGCTGCTGTTTAGTTAATAAATAGTGGCAACCCCCACACTTTTTGCTACTATTACCTGCGAACACCCGCAAAATGAAAATTAAAAGAAAAAGTAAATTCTAGAAGCCTAACTGGTTGACCATTCTCACAACTAGAAGCTTTTAGAGTCACGATCAATTCGAGCTTTATCCCTCCACTCATGGAGCTTATCCCTTGGTCCATGGAACTCAAATCACTTCATGGGAGGAATCCATCCCACTCATCATGGAACTTTTTATTGCCTAAATCTACCTCAGGCTGAAGGAAGGCATAATTTAGGGTAACATCAAACCACGCTTAGTCTAGTAGCTAGCCCTACCAAAATAGGAGAGGGCTCTCTCCGGGTCAATCTCAGCAAAAATAATCAATAGGGCTTGAGATGACATGAAATAAAGTCTAATTTTAGGCTAGTTATATAAGTGAAGGATTTTTATTCGATTTGGGGGGTTTTTGTTGGAATCAAAGGGAAAGGCAGTTTTGGTGTGGGGATAAGGCCTAGTTTTTGCAGAGTTCTGATTGGGTCAAGGAAGGAAATTGCTTTGATGCTTTAGATTGAATGAATGGATGGTTCAAACCGGTGAGAAGCTGAAGAGGGAAAGAGGGTTTCAAGAATCTTCCTCAAATAGATGAAAACATGGAAAATTAAACAAAACTGAAGGCAGAGCAAAGCAAGCTAATGAATTCCACCTTTAACACTGATTTGTTTAATTTAAGAAGAAAAGAGAAGGGAAAATGATACACATAAAAATCAGTGAAATTAAAATTACATAGAGAAAAACACCATCAAAACACAGAGCCACATGGATCCCAAAGAGTGCTGCAAACCCTGGTCTATTCCTTTGCCAAAAGTGCAAAGATGAAATGTACAATGAAGTGCCAAGCAATCCCAAGTGTCCAACCCTGAAAATGACTGAGAAAATACATGATATAGACAAGCCTAACTCATTCCCATGCCTCTAGGGGTTGAGGTCATCATTCTAGGAGTTGTTTCAACCATATCTAAACTAGGAACTGAAAAATAGGCAATGAAACAACTTGCCTCTATATGCTAGGAAATTGATCCATTCACTTACATCTCACCTTTTGGTGAATGAATCTACTAGAATGAGTAAAAATGTACCAAAATTACATCATGGTCATGAAATTACATATAGGTACATCAAGAGTTACATGAAAAAGTCAAACTGGCCAAAACTAGGCGAAATTCTGAGCTGCTGAGTGAAAAATAGGCCAAATTTCTCTATGCGCCGCGCCTGATATCTCTATGCGTAGCAAAAGTTTGGAGCTGATTTTGAGGCCCTTCCAAAAGTCCAAATTGAGTGCAGGTTAGCTCGTTAGAAAGCCCTGCCTATCTACTTTCCAACCCAAGTGGAATTTCTAGATTTGGTTTCCATTTTCCCCTCCAAACGTCAATTCTCCCAACACTACTTCCCGTGTGTGAAAAAAGTGGCAGAAAGGCCATTTTTAGGGTGTTTTTGACCCTTTAGGCAACCCAGAACTTGATGAAATACTTGGGTAATCCATGAGCATGCATAAATTTTAATAAAAAATCCAGAAATGCAAAGTTTTTCCCCTGAAGAGCTGCCAATTATAAGTGCGCGCCAAGTGGCGCTACGCGTTGGGCAGGAAAATCTGTTTTGTGACCAAAAAAATTCAAAATTGACAAAAAATTTCCCAAATTTCTTGAAATTTGGGCTGAAGGTCCCTGATCAGCCTTCCAAAATTTGGAGCCTATCATGCCTTTTGCGACGCTTCAGTGCCCTCCTTAGCCTCGCCTTCAGGATCTTGTTCCTCATTTTACAAACATGATTGCGTGCCCAATAGTGGTTCTTCATGTGCCTGAGCATATTCTTCTCCTTGTTTGCCTTCTCCAACAGCTTCTCAAGATGAATGTTGACCCTGTCAAGCCAAGTCTCTCTATCGGCCTCAATCTCCCGCTCAATAGGTGTCATCTCGGTTGAGCTTCTTCGGGTAGCTTGCCGATTCTCACGGATGTTTTGCAACTCCATGACCGTCTGCTGATCCTCCAACTGTTTGTTCCACTGCTCCAGATAGTTTATGATCCATTGAGCTCTCTGCAATTTTTCGGTCAATGTTTCGATCTCGGCCTTCTGTTCCTGAATGACCTCCCTCAATTTTGAGCTTGGAGAGCTCAAATCCTCATCAGTCAATATGAAATCAGTATCCTGGCCTCCTGAAGGGCCCTCATCCTGCATAGGCCTCTTACCTCTATCCTGTACCTGTACTTGTGCTACTGATGATGGAAACGATACCCCTTCCACCCCGGGTGGAGATAGTACTCGTCGGGCTGCTGTAAATAATGATTTGGTGCCTCTCTGATAAGTAACAAACACTGGCACACTGCTAGGCTCTGTCTCGTGACCTTCAAGCTGATGTGAAGGTTCACCTGCATCATGAACAATCTCCGGAGGAGGCTGAGGGGCTGTGAAAAAGTCATGGGTAATGAAATCTTCCCATGCAATGCCCTGCAATCCAAGCTGATGTACAACAATGATCTTGATGAGTGCATAGTGATAAATATTGTTGTATTGCTACTCGGGAGTTTTCTTCTGCACAAGAGTGGTCATTCTCTCGATGTTTCGGCACATGAAATACGGAATGTTCATCATCCTCACTCTCATGAAATGCATCAATAACCCGATGTGGTAGGCATAGAGGCGTGAAAACTGGCCCTCACAACTGAAGTATCTGATAATGAGTCTCATCAAAGGCACATAGGATTCCTTCAGAAACCGGAATGGGAATACCTTGTTGAGCTGTCTCACATAGATAGGCCTGATGTATGGTTCATAATGCACTCTTTCCACCTAATTTCTTTTGTTCCACTCTTCACCTACATTCTGTATTCCTGTTGCTTGAGAAATGGCTTCCAGTGTCAAGGTGAAATTTACACCAGCAAGAGTTACCTGACCATCATGAAAATGTAAAACAAACAAACGAACCAACTCCTGATGATGCTGAATCCAAGCAATCATCTCACAGTACTGATAGCATGACTTCTCTCGAAAACATGTCATGGCAAGTGGGCAGGCCTGCAACTGAGTCAATGAGGTGGGCTCTTCTCTCACATGTTTTCCACCTTTACGAGGCCTTCTTGGTGCATGTAGCTCAGTGGTAGAATCATTGTCTTGTTCATATGATGAATCAATGTCTGTCTCCATGGTGTTACAAGTCTATGCCAAGTGTATGTTGATTTATATGAGATGAAAATAAGAATTTGGTACCTTTTGTTTTAATGCCAAATATGTCAAAGTCAAATGAGGGACTGTGGGAAATAGGGCAGTGGGGAAAATGGAGTTTTGTCAAGTGAATTTAAAGTGTGAGGACAGTCACTTGACTGTGTTTGGGAATTTGGGATTTAGGGATTTTTGCAAATGATATGGGGAAAGGGAGAGTGATAGGAAATGAAGTAGTTTTAGGGATAGGGAAATAGGCTTAGGAATAAGTGATTTTGGGAATGTAATGGAATAAGGAATGGACTATAGTTATAGTATAACAGTGAGGAAAAGGGAAAAAAATTAGGTGGGGAATGAACAAGTTTGGCACCAAAACCAATTTTACAATTCCAACCTCAAAACCCTAAGGAACAACTCTCCAATCAAAATGATAGGGTTTGTTTTGACATTCAAATTCTCATATGCAATCTCAATCTACACCAAGCATACGTTAATGAAATTACTTGGACCAAAATTGATTGAACCGATTTGATGATTGGGAGAAATGGCAACAAATCTATGTGTTTGCCTTGTGCGCCGCGCACATAACCCAATGCATCGCGCTCCTTGTATGCGCCACGCAGGAAAAAAAATGCACAGTGCAAAGCAGACCAATGCGCTGCGCTCAACCAGTGCGCTGCGCTAGTTTCCCAGTGCGCCGCACAGCAAATTCAATACACAGCCCAGCCTCCAAATCACTAATTTCACTTCCTCCACGATTTTCTTGGTTTCACTCTTGTCTTAGCTTGCAAATGGATTGTAGAAACAATGAAAATATCTTATATGCCCAATGAATTTGATTTTTGTTTTAGAAAACCCGCTTTCTAATGTTTGACTTTTGACATTTTGCACTTTTTAACATAAACTCTTTTTTTTTGTTTCCACTTTGATTTTTGGCTTAATGATGAAAATCTTGTCTATTTTTTGTAGGGATAGCTGGCATGGAATTTGGAAAAGGCGACCAGGGCTGTGCCTGAAGATCTTCACAACTGAGAAAACTTTTGAAAATTACATGGCATTTATTTCAAAAGACAAAATTGGCGATTTTTCTTCAAAACAGAGTTTTGAAGAAGAATCATGATCTAACATTATGACGATGAAATTTTTGAAATGAAAACTTATTTTGAACCTCCCTCATGTGCCTGTTGGCATTATTGGACACTTTTAAGACTAAATTAACGAAACCCTAAACCTAATGAGACTGAAAAACCCTAAAAAGACTCTTTGCCCACCAAAAGACCAAACAAGACTGTAAATGATTAGAAATGATTTTGATGAACTTTGATGAAAAGATACGGACCAGTAGGTACACGACATGAGGGATATGAGTGAAAAGACCCTTCCGTCAGATGATCCATGCTCCTAATGGAATGCAGCTTACTGAACTGAATGAGACACCTAAAATGAAATGCAACAAAAGATATTTTGATCTCTGACGGAGGGATGAAAATACCGACTCTAACAGAACTGAAACCACCTCCATTACCCTATAAATTGAGCTCAAGTTTCAGGTTGAAGGGTAGATGCTGAAGTAGACATACATGTTAATTGCTAAAGACATTCCCAAGAGTGCATACTTTCTACAATAGTAAGTTGTTGTTGGCATGAGAATGATTACACTCTTTTTTCTATAACTCCATGTTGGTATTCAGAGAGGAAGTCTTATCAAATTGAAGGAGAATCGATTTTTCAAGACCCCGGGAGAAATCTGTACGACATCAAGGCATCAAGTTGTAAGGTTACTCTTTTTATTCAAGATAATACATATCGATATCTTCTTATCATTGATTTGTTCTTATGATTATTGAAATAACATCAATACTTAGACTCCTTGACCACTAAGTTAGGTTATATTTTCTCAATTATTATATGTTGCAGATGCTTTGATTCTTTTGTCTTATCTTTGATTGCAGGTTCTACTTATTGAAGAAGCCACTTTGGAGCGACAAGATAAAAGACTACGTAGAACGATTGGATTTCAAGGTAGGGGCATGTCCTCTCTACTTTCTTATAATAATTCTAAAATGCAATTAATCTAGAGAAAAATGTTTTCAAATGGATGTTTGTTTCTAGCTACTCGTTGAGTACTAGGGAGATCACTCTTGTCAACAATAGGGATTAATCTGCATAACATCATGATCTACAAGAGCCTAACTAAAATAACGTGAAATGGAAGAAAGATGAACACAAAAAAAATGAAATCTAAGCAAACTAACTATAACACATGAAACAAACTAGATACAATGGCATGGAAAGTAATCATAAATACACAAGAGAGACTAAGGCCAATGTCTTGGGCCCTAACCCACAAGCTCAACTCTCTAAAACTAAATCAGTGAAGGATGAACTAAATACTCATTTTATTTCAGAAACAATCTCATTACATAGCCATGAAAGTAACAAAAGTATATTACAAGAGCTAAGAGTCTCCTATTTATCTCCAAAATTTGAATCTTAATGAGCTCTTTCTCTGCCCTATTTAACCTAATGTATAGCTATCGAGAGCTCCCTAAAAATTAGGTGATTTGTTCCCTTTGAATGCAAGATAAGCGGAGCTTTGTTTCACTTGGTCTTCCACTTGCTTGGGTGCCTTTGATTTTGAGTTGTTGGAGGGAATATTAAGGATCCTTTGGCTCCCTTCAGGAGTTAAGGAGGTGGTCAACCCCCTATAATCTCTCTTTGCAGTCTACTTCAAGCTTTGAGTGAAAAATCATCAACAAAAATGACATATCTTTGTGATTACCGTGCATTTAAACTATATTAGGCATTCAATATATGACAAGCCCTAATCACCAAGTACACTAAGAAACATATGCCCATAATGTAATTAAATGTCATAAAGAGAGACTAATAAGGCTAAAAAGGTGATAATTAAAACCTCAAAAGATATCTAATGGTCATGCTCATTAGCGAGAAACAACCTCAAAATATGAATGTAAAGTGTAGATCAGATCCAAAAAAATGTTGAATACAAACAATTGAAACTGATAATAAAGTCAAGAGATCAAAATAAAAACCAATCCAAAGCCTTCAATAAAAAGAAAAAAGAAAAAATTCAAGCAATGATTAGCAAGGAAGACCTTAAATAAACTGATCCAGCAAGATCATATTAGGATCATAAGACAATGGATAAACTACAACAAATGATGGATTCAAGTATGTTTTTAGTAGACCGAAAAGAAACAACAAGCTTGAGGCCTAATGTAAGAGATCAGGTGCGCTTAAGAGACACTCAACCACCCAAATAAAATTGATAAAAAAAACATATCTCGACCAGATCCAACATGTAAATAGTAAGCCCATACTAATGAGATATAGAAAGAGAGATCTCTGACTGAAATTCCAGGGTTTTAGAAAGCTAAAATCTTCAGGCGCAGGAATAGAATTGCCTGGAAGTGGTTGACCATAGGCATAGGATTGGAAACCCATAGTTAAGGGGTTCTTGGCTGCGGGAAGAGCCTTAGAAGGCCACAACTATGGTTCAAAAGATGAAATTCCCTATTTTGTCGTGTAATTACAAACATAGAATCAAATTACAAAGGTAATGACCCTAAAAAATAGCCAAAAATAGTAAAAACAATTCAAGGAAGCTCAATAGATAAAAAAAAGAGAGGATTTGATTAGGATATAAGGAAAAGAGGACAGAGAAGCGAGTGTGCTCTTATTGAAAGCACAGGCTTTGTTGCAATCAAAATCGCAAGGAGTTATTTCTCCATGATCTACTGTCTGATAGATCACGAGACATACACAAGCATGACTAAGAAGATACACAAGAATCCCAATCCCACATGATTCACAATAAGCATGAAATTGGATCTATTCTATGAGGAAGAGAAGAGTACCTTTCCTCCTCATAGTTTGGGGACATATTTTTAGCTCAAACCAGAATTATTGTGCTCCACACAAGCAATCTACTCGATCCACCTCTGATCTCAATGCCTGCACATAATCACAAACATACAAGAATGAACAATGATCTTCCTCATAATATCATTCGATAAAAAATGATATAATGATAAACCAATCACATAAAATAAAACACAATCATTTAAGGGAGAGAACATATATCTTCATTAATCTCAAAAATATGATACAACGCTTCTATACCTTCGCTCTAACATCTCCTCTCTGCGAACCGAAAAATTTTCCCCACTAGATGTGATAGATGAGTATGAATAACACTGACATAGAAACTAAGACCTCACAAGCTCTCGATGTGTTAGCAAACAACAAATGATCAATATCTCAGTGCGACAGTAGTATGGATCTCTAGCTCTCTACCAACGCTTTCCAGACTAGCCTAACCCTCTGAAACGATATAGTAAAAATAGGTAAATGATAAGTCCTAGGAGGAAGAATGTGAGTGCTCAAGAAAACGATAATTTAGAGAAACTTCTAATGGATGAATCCTAGCTAACTCGAACTAACTCGAATCATTGAGTAATCGAGGTGATCTCTTAGTGACTGAGACATTTATGAATATTCCCTTGATAGCAGGCTCAAAAAGAGAGGATGAGGGCCTTAGTTGCAAGTACAAGAGGCCCAGGTTGTCGCTAAAGGCCCTTGGCCACATGTACAAAGCTGGTATCCCATGGTTAAGGGTCAAACTGGAAAAATAACTCACATAAAGTCAGGAAAAAGGAAATTTATCATGAGGGCTAAGGGTCAGTGATGTAGGGCCAGCAAAATAGCATGAAAACACTCTCCCATGTCATATTTTTCTAGAATACCTTATGGTACTTATTTTATGAGCGCTACGTAATACGATCTTCTTCCTCCATCCTAATGAATAGTTTAGCAACAATATGGCTCACATGTTAGTGGATATGGACACTTAAACAACCCAATTCATCTTATGTTGGGTACCCTCCTCCTAAGGGGGAGTTTCCTCTGTATTATGTTCCTGTAATGATAGGGGGGAAACCTATTGGGGGATTGTTTCGATATTATCATCAAGTACCACAAGTTAGTGCTCACCTTCATCAGAGTCCTCCACATTTAGGAATGGATGTTAATTATTGGTAACCTAATCCACCTATAAAACCTGGCCCATTTGTGATTAAAGTTCAAAGTTCATGACTTGTTCCATATTCATCTCAAATTCATACTGGTCAAACCATATCTCAACATGTTCAAACTTAAGTTCTTATAATTCAAACTTTACAGGTTTCACATTTAACTCAACCTCTCCCATCGGTATCTGAGGCCTCTCAAACCCTACTTACCGAGTCTCTTCAAGGTCTGTTACAGTCTCTTCCAGTTGGATAGGGTTTTTGTAAAAGCTAGATAGGTCACCCTGTATATAGTATGGTAAATATATAAGCTAACTAGCCTTATTTTTGGACGATTCAAAATCCCACAAGATAACTGTATCAATTGTATCAATTAGTATGTTACCAAGGTTAGAAAATTCGTTATGAAAATCAACAAATTCAAACCTAGCCATTTAAACCTTTACAAATTTATCCTGGCATTGGGAAACAAGGCTTATGTGTATTTTGGTTACCATAGTCCTCTCTATTCCAGGATACAGATAACTATTGTTCAAGCTATCCCATCTTACCTAGGATATCCTCCACCAGACCTTAATATGTAGTTGCCATTTGTAGCAACTCTTGAATTTCTGGATTTTACCTGACTTACCACCAATCCCATTGCCCATTCTCCTTGGTGGCCAGTTATTCCAATAAAATTTCCTAGTGATATACCTAAATTCAATGTAAATTCTGGAGAAGACCCATATACATACGCTATGAATTATTATTTTTTGTTTTCTTTGAACTCTCTCAATGATTACTTTGTTCATCTACGTCTTTTCTAGTGCACACTTATCGATAAGACAAAAAAATGGTATATTGAACTACCACAAGCTTCATTCGATAATTTCAAAACCTTATCTACCACATTATTAACACATTTTCAGTTACCCATTCAATATGAAACTTGAATTGAACGTTTAACCAATTTCAAAGAATCGAACTCCAATTATACCTCTGACCATATTCATGAGTGGAGAAAATGTCATTCATTGGTTAACAATTTTGTTCCTGATCAATTTTTAGTTGAATGGTTTATTAAATATCTATTTCCATATGTTATACAAGACGTCATTAAGGGCAGAGTCATGATTGAAGAGAAGGTGATTTATCATGCCCAGTATTTGGATCTTATGCATACTCAATATGGCATGCTCTATGATAAAATACCAAATGCTCTGTGACCTTCCAATACTGTGCCTCAACCTCCCAGTAAAGAGTCACATGCCATAATGTTGTCATTGGTTCTTCCATCTAGTAGTTGGTGAGTAAACCATCTGGCGAAAATCTCATTATCACTTCCCAAAAATCTCCTTCCTCATGTAGATTCTACTTTTGAGACCAATGTCATTCAATCCTCCAAAGGAAAATCTCATTAACCGAGAAACAAGAAGAAATGAAAAGGTAAAAAGAAGAAAGATAATCCTCAACACGATTAAAAAAATAATCAGTCTCCTGAAGAGAAAAGGAAGACTCATTATCCATTCTTGATTTTTAATCAAGATCAATTCACTCGTGATTCTCCACATCGCGCAGAATGAAATCAGTTCCTTAAGTCATCCGTTGCACTCGCTGTGTTGACAGATTCTTTTATGAATCAAGAGACTAATATGGTTTCCAGAGATCCTCCTTCCTCTAAGTCAATCTTGATGCTTTCCTCTGAGAAGCCGAAAATAAATTATTTGGTAGCCAATAGGAATAAAGAATATGGTAATGTGAATTCCTTGGATAGTCAGGTTACTAATCAAGCTGCTAGTATGAGCATATCTCCATCAGATCCTGCTCGAAACGTTCTTCCTATAGAATTGACGACTAAGCCTCTGAAAGGTGTTATCCATAAATCTATATTCAACCCTCGTGCAAGTTCTACTCATAATTATAACATACTTGAGGATCTCGCTCAAGCTCCTTCAACTCTGTCAACTCTTGAGGTGCTGCAAAATTGTACCACCTAGAAAAAGGCTTTACTTTCTTCCATTGGATGTATTGATCCCTTAGATTCAAAACTTGAAGTTTTTAACCATGCGAATATTATGCCTGAACTTTTGGATGAATTATATTTTATGATTCAGGTTGTCATTTTCGTTAATAATATGCATAATTACGTCATGGAAGAAGGTTATTCAACCTATATCATGTCACTTTCTTACTAGAAGACTATTGCTTCTCCCAAATTAAATCAATCACCTACCACTCTAAAGGATTTTGACGGAAGAGGTTTCAAACATCATGGAATTCTGAACTCGTTACAAGTAGAATTATGAGGAAAGATGGTATCGTTTGATTAGGAGTTCATAAATTTTTCTCAAAATTGAAAGTTATAGGATTGGGTTGAAACAAGGATGGTTGAATAGATCTCGTCTTCTTGATTCTGGTGTTGTGAATGGTTCAAAAAACCAATGTCATATGAGGGAGATATCGTGTTCTGATCGAATTGTCAAACAAGTAAATTTTGCGATAGGTTTTATAGGGATGCCTAGTTAACATGGTGGATGTAAAATAAAAAAAAATGAATATTCTGAATAATGTTCCTTTTCTTTGTGTAGTATTCCAAATTTTTAGCCTTCAAGCTAAATGGAATATTAGAGTTGTTTCATCACTAGGTAGGTGAATAAATGGGTAGGGAGGCCCATTAACGTCTTTATAAGGATCAATAACACTCCTAATGTGAAAGGAGTAAGAATAAGCAGATTATTTGAGCACCCTTGGGTGTGAACAAAGATGGGATCAGGTTGATTCAGTCAACTTTGACCAAGTCAACGAAGCTGTCTAGATACATTGAACCACCTTGATGGACAACGTAGTTTTGGTGGAGGACAACTTGCATGAGCTTGGTGGCACATGTGGATGGGACCCAATGTGGAGAGGTTCACTTGCTATATATGAAGAGGATGGAGGCCTTTTTTATTCATGCTCTATTATTTCTATCTTTTGATCTTGTCTGTTTAGACTTGGCTTCCTCTTGCTGTTTAGCAGGGTAGCACTGGGTGTTCCCGAGCGAGAATCCCACCTCTTCCCTTGAGAGGCCTCTTGGGAGAGCTTTTCCTGTATTTCTCCACATCCAGGCTCAAGGCCAAGCATCATTCTTCAGTCTCGGTGTTATTTCTATAGTAGGATATTGTTGAGTTGCAGGGTGTTAGAGTGGAGGATTCTTACACCACTTCCGGGTTTGTTTCTCCGTAGAGGGTGCCTTCGTTCTCTTGAGAAATTAGCTAGGAATATTTTTGAGCACAATTAATATCTTGGCAGTATTCCAAAATGTTTCTCATCTCCTACAGCACAATCCCTTGCAGGAACTGCATCGTTTTGCACAGAGTTGTTGCAGCAGGGTTAAGACCCTTGTTTCTGAGCTAGTTTCCTAGGAAAACGGTCAACCTTTCTCCCGGAAAGCTATAGGAAGGGATCATCATCCATATTTTGTATTATTCAGCTATATTTCTGTAATTTTGCAGTAAGATTGCATTTTCTGAGCTGAATATTCAGATCTGCTCTTTCTTGTACATGTGCTTCATGAAACCCTTGCCGGGTTGGCTTTATAATACAATAAGGAGGTCAGATCTTCATTTTATTGGCACATAATTCCATATAACTCCAGATCCATGCTATTTTATCATTATACTGCAGAAAATTTCATAAAATAACGTTGTACATGCTTCAGTATTTTTCTGCATAACTCAAGTCATGGGATTTGGCTATTTTTGAGCTGATAGGAAGTCAGGAGGTCTGTTTAACATATCAAAAGGGATTTATTTCTAATACCCTTTTGTATGTGAGGACCTAACATCATATGCTAAGGGAAACATGCTATTTCACATAGTAAAATTGCAGATCTTCGGAAATAACGTTTTCGGGGTCTAATTTCTGCATTTTCCCCACTTGGGAATCTGTAGACATTCTTCTTTTGTTGTTGTTTCACTCATTTGAGGGCTATGTGTTTTTGAACATATCATATGAGATATATTTCTAGATCTCCAACTTAATAATATCTTTAGATATTCTTATTGTTGTAGAAAATCCTGGTTTTGGGATGTTACACTTTGGGCCAATCAATGCAGGAAAAGTGTCACAATTTTAATGATGAATTGTTGTACATTTTTTTTGGAGGGACAATCATAGGGTGACACGTGGCCAGCCTTGAGGCCGACACATGCCCCTTAATGGTGTATCAAAATTATGTGGTGGCTACAAGAGTCGGACCCTGGACCTCCCTCCAGACACACGGACGAGTTTCCATCTCCTTTGAATTGTTTTTCTTACCCTAAATGTTCGTGAGATGTATTTAAATTTTATTACATTAACGTTTGGGGGTTTGGAGAGTCGGTGGTCCTAACCCATCAGCAGTCCTAGAGGTTGGTCACATGACATTACAATGAAAACCACAACATAAAACTTTAACTTCGACAATCTTCGCAATCGTTTCACGTGTATTGTTCACATTGAAAACGTTACATTAAACTTAACCTCTGACAGTTTTCAACCGCAAAATTTATTATAACGGTTTCAACATGTCACATGGCCACAAAAACTTTTCACGGTTTTCTTTGACAATTATATTAACACAGTGTTTAAACCACTTTTTTGACCCAATTCAACCGTGGTTTATGCCTGTAGTTCCGCCGATCGTTACGGTCGGGCCAGGGTTTGGGGTGCGCATGTGGACACCCCTAACCATAACATTTATTGTAAATTTATTTTTGGCAGGATTCTTGGAGGTGCGCTATTTTTGGGCAGATTGCACTAAACTAACTCCAGTTAAGTGGATTTCTCCACTTTTAGTGGAGATTTTCTAGGTATAATTATGAGAATGAGTAGGTGAAAATTAAACCCTCAAAAGATACCTAATGATCGTGCTCATCAGTGAGAAACAATCTCAAAATATTAATGTAAAGTGTAGATAAGATCCAAAAAAATTTTGAATACAAATAATCGAAACTGATAATAAAGTCAAGAGATCAAAATAAAAACCAATACAAAGCCTTCACTAAAAACCACAAGAAAAAATTCAAGCAATGATTAGCAAGGAAGACCTTAAATAAACTGATCGAGCAAGATCATATTAGGATCATAAGACAACTGATAAACTACAGCAAATGATGAATTCAGATATTTTTCAGCAAATTGAGAAGCAACAACAGGCTTGAGGCCTAATGTAAGCTATCAGGTGCACTTAAGAGACACTCAACCACCCAACTAAAATTGATAAAGAAAACATATCTGGAGTAGATCCAACATGTAAACAGTAAGACGATACTACTCAGATATAGAAAGAGAGATCTCTGACTGAAATTCCAGGGTTTTAGAAGGTTGAAATCTTCAGCCGCAGGAATAGAATGGCCCAGAAGTGGTTGACCATAGGCATAGGATTGGAAGCTCACAGTTAAGGGGTTCTTGGTTGCGGGAAAAGCCTTAAAAGGCCGCGACTATGGTTCAAAAGATGAAATTTCCTATTTCGCAGTGTAATGACAAACATAGAATCAAATTACTAAGGTAATTACCATAAAAAATAGCCGAAAAAAAGTAAAAAAAAAATACAAGGAAGCTCAATAGATCATAAAAAAGAGGATTTGATTAGGATATAAGGAAAAGTGGATAGAAAAGCGAGTGTGATCTCATTGAAAGCATCGGCTTTGTTGCAATCAAAATCGCAAGGAGTTTTTTCTCCATTATCTATTGTTTGGTAGATCACGAGACAGACACAAGCACGACTAAGAAGATATACAAGATCCCCAATCCCACATGATTCACAAGTAGCATGAAATTGGATGTATTCTATGAGGAAGAGAAGAGTACCTTTCCTCCTCATAGTTTGGGGACATATCTTTAGTTCGAAGCAGAATTCTTATGCTCCACTGAAGAAATCTACTCGATGCACTTTTGATCTCAATACTTGCACATAATCAAAAACATACAAGAATTAAAAGTGATATTCCTCATAATATCATTAGAAAAAAAATGATATAATGATAAACCAATCACATGAACTAAATCACAATCATATAAGGGAGAGAACATATATCTTCATTAATCTAAAAAATATGATACAATGCTTCTATACCTTCTGTTAGTCATCAATAATTCTGCTAATATCAAAGTATGACTAAGTTGTAAAGCCTAGATTTCTAGAAAAATTTATTGTGAGTTCTATAAATCTCACTGCCTGCATCATCCTAAAACTAACTATTCTTCTAAAAAATTTCCTATCTTTTTCCCTCTCAAAGTTCACCCTGCTGCAAAGAAAACTCTAATTTTTTAGGCATGTCTCCCTCATTTCATCACCTCACTTACACCCTTATTCATTCTCTTCTTCCCCTCTAAAAACCCCTCATAACCTCCATTATTCATCATTTTCTTCTAAAAAACCCTTAAACAATGTAAAAACCCTTTTCACATTGTTTAAAACTAACTTCTAAGCCTATCAAACCCTTTAAATTTTCATAAAAACTTTGTTTTTATGTTAAAAGTGCATTTTTTATAACTTGGGCCTTTAGCCCCTTCTTGTCTCAGCTCCGGTCCCCTTTTCTCCCATAAGACCAAGGCCTTCGCCTGCTTTCCTAACCCCTTCTCCATTTAAAATAAGCTTTGTCCCTTTTATTTATTTTTTAACCCCCACAAACCTTAAAACCCCACCCAAACCTTTGAAAAAGTATTAAGGTGCCCCCCCCCCTCCA
This sequence comes from Pinus albicaulis, assembly GCA_034641835.2. Taxonomy (NCBI): domain Eukaryota; kingdom Viridiplantae; phylum Streptophyta; class Pinopsida; order Pinales; family Pinaceae; genus Pinus; species Pinus albicaulis. Next base: position 15,247,889 of record CM076579.1, on the reverse strand, counting down.
TTTTACTTCACCCCACCTCTCCTTTTCCTCCCGGATCATCTCGACTATTGATCCTAAGCCCTGGGCCCTAATCTGACAGTTATCATCTCACCGCCCTTCATCCCGTCTCCTAACTCAACCCTGCAACACGAAAAAGCTGCCACGTCACCCAGCAAGGCCCCACCTTCCACTACACCCTACCGACCACCCTAGCCTGACACCTGTCCTGGGCTCCACTCCTTAGATCTACGCCTCGGTCCCTCGGCATTTTTGCACCATCGATCTCACCCCTTGAGATCTGACGGTCTAGATCAAGTATCATGCAGATTCTTGCACCAAGCTTTAACACTCCAAACCCACGTGAAAAATGTGGTATTAGCCCGGACACACGTCCAATGCTGAGTGGAATCACGCGACCTCTGCTCAAAACCACTTACCGCTCTTAACCCACGCGATAAACCGCCGCGGTTTTCCCAAAACCGCTTTTTCCCCTTCGCGCTAAAAATTTAAATTCCTTCACCTCTCCACCATGTTCCACCTCTGGAACCCTTCCCTCTGCACATTCTCCATCTCTGTGGATTTCCCCCAATAGCTTCAAAACCCCGAAAAATGTAGTTTTTACCCCTCCTACAGGTTTTCAAATTAATGTTTGTTTGTGTGTTTACAGGTTTTTTATAGGTGGTGGTGCCCATAGAAGCATTCCAATGATTAAAATATCCTCTGTATGATGATCCAGAGGTAAAATCACACAAGAATGCTAGGAGGGTTTCATAAAGGTTTAACCCTCAATGAATCATGATCATCGATGCGTTACAGAACCCTCCATCACATGAAGACCGCATCCCTACACACAGAAAGCACAAAGAGATCAGAGAAACAACAAACCAAGAAGAACAGAAAGATTAAAGGGCTAAATCAAGATCAAAGGACAAAACAAGAGGATTATCCCTTCAAGACAGTGATTAAAGATAAAAAGCCAAAGGCCTAAGTACGTAGGACAAATCAATAAAACAATCATAAGGCAGAACAAAGGATAAAGGTAGTATGATGCTTTATCAAAGCAAAATCAAGGCTCAAAGGCCTAATTACAGAGTTTATGATTAAAAAAAAGATAGATACCCAAAGAAAACCTTGAATAAACTCGATAAGGAAGCAGTTACTCCTCCAAAAGATCAAACTGCCACCTATAGCATGTTTCCTTTCCGTAAAGGAATTTGGGCAGTTATTACACAGCCAGAAGATATTTTTATCTATCAAGGCAGTTATTTTAAAAGTTATTAAAAGCCTTAAAAGTCAAACTTTTTACCTCTTCTTCTTTAGAAGTAAAGACAGAGTTATTAAAATAGAGAAGTGGCTACTAATATTCCTGCCTTATGCCTTGCATGGTTTTTAAGGTTAGGAATGCATTTACTCTGTAATTAATGACACTCAAGCCCTACATTGAACTCTGCCTCCTCATTTGCAGCAAAAATATTGCATTTGAACTCATTTTATTGTTGGCATTTGATGACTCTTTGAAGTAATACATAGTCTCTTGGAAGTTGAAGGAAAATTGATGTCTTGGATCTTGTGGATGCCCTGATTTGTTTGTTGAGGGAGGAGGCTAGATCACTGAATCCTTGAGCGTGGTTGTTGGTGAAGTGTTTCTATATGTTATTTTTATTTCATGTTTTCATTATTTTCTCATCTTTCTTTGTTATAGTAGAGTAAAGGTTTTAGGCTAAGAATGTCTTTTGAAAGCACCTTAGCTCTATTCGATCTTCACTGTTTTAATGTTTTCTTCTGCAAGATCTGATTAGAGGATTCTTAATTACCCTCTAGTTTCATATAGCTTGTTATTTTAGAGATAATTCAATAGAGTATAACCAAGGATTTACCCTTTTCGTAAGTCCATGTTCCTTTGAGTACGGCTTGAGAGGTTATTTTTAAGGAATGATTTCAATAGAGAGAAACCAGGAAATTTAGTGGTGAGTCCATGCTCCTTTGAGTACAACTTGAGAATTGTTTCTGAAACTTCTTTAAAGTATGCTTAGTAGAGTCTAAACTAGGGAAGTATATGGTGTGCCTTGTCCTCTGGACTACCTCAAAAGGTTGCTTTAAATATCCCTAGAGAGTTAGTCAAAAGAAGATTAGATTATTTATGTTTGATCTTATACTACTCTTACTATTATCTTATATGTTTTCTTTATCTAAAAGTAGTCTTTTGATTGTTGGATTGTTGTCTGAAAGGTTTGCTTATTAAATGTTTGTCCGAAGAATTCTATGGTTAGCCCTATCCTTTGGCTTACTTCAAAACAGATGCCTTCAAATATTTCTCTTGCTAAAGTAGATGATGAAGAAATCTTAGTTGCCCTTTGTCCTACTTTTCATTCTTATCCTTAATGTTCATCTCATTATTCCAAAAACTTTGAAGATCCACTGGCCAAGTTAGATTTTCCCTATGATACTCCCTGATCCTTTTACAAACTTATTATGACTTCCATTTGAATCCATTGCCCAAATGACTTAGATATTTCCCATTTTATCTATGCTCTTTGATCATTATGTCCAACCAAAACAATCAAACAAACTTTGCACTTAATAACTAGCCTAAAATAAACCCTTAAAATAAAAAAAGCACATATCCTTTGCAAACAACCTAAGAGATCCCTCTCTGAGTCTAGGAAGGCTAGGTCCTAGAACTCTAAATACTGGTTGCATGTTGCCTTGTCACTTGGTAAGCCAATCTGCCAAATCACAGGACCACAACATTCTGGCGATCACGGTGGGAACTTCTAAGTCAGTGACAAACTAAGTACACCTTAGGACTCCATAAACCATTATCAATTATATAAAAACTTAGAAAACCCCAAAAACATTCTTATATTGGTTTTATTACTCATTTGGTGGTGGACCATAACTCATTTTACCTTCAAAAAAGCTAAAAATTTCCACCTAGCGACTCCACTAACCCCAGTAAACTTATTTATCCACTATTTTTTTTAGATCCCCTTAATATTGCATCAAATCAGTCCGAAAGAGGTTTAGAAGCCTAGTTCCATATTTTAGCAAGGTACTAAAACACCAAGTGAAGTCGAAACATTTGAAAAACAGTCCTTAGAGCTTTCAGCCTCTCTACATTTTTGAACTTGAAATCTGGCTTCACATAGGATCAATACCAGATCTCATCCAGACCCTAATCCTCCTCCAATAGTTGATAATCTAGAAAATATTTTGTGGCAAACTTCTAGAGCTGGGAATTTAACTATTGTTAGGACTATCCAAAGAACGAGATCTGTCCTTGAAAACCTTACAGTCTTGAAAGATCCTCACTTTGACTTGTCTCATACAAAAAACTTATTTAGAACCAAGTCACATAGTGATATTGACCAATTTGACCTTGAACCCATAGATTTGCACCAGAACTTTAGCAGGGAAGCTTCTCCTTCCACTCCTCCTGATTTTCAGCTTCTCCACCACTTCAGTTCTTTCCATAAAAAATCTGTTCATAATGAACCTATTAGTCCAAGAATTTCCGCCACTCCCATCCACACATCCATTATTCAAAACACTCCATTCCATCCCACTTTCACTCCCAAAAATCCACCTCTTTTAAATACCCCATTTACTCCCACCATGGAAACATGGTATGCCCCATTAGAGTTACCTCAACCTTTGGTTCCTTTACCAAATGATTATCAATCTAGAATTCCCCATTTCACTGGAATTGAATTTGCTACTACCCAACAACATGTAGATAAAATGGATGATGCCTCTGATTACATGGAAATAGAAGAAAATATCATTAAGGTGAGAATATTTTCCCAAAGTTTAGAAGGAGAAGCCAAGAAATGGTTTAAAAGCTTAACTCCTAATAGCATAAATGATCTCCCTTCTTTGTACCAAACATTCATACAAAAATGGGAAATTAAAAGAACCCTCTCCAAATCCTTTCAGAATATAGCAACCTTAAAAGAAATACTGGGGAAAGTGTCCTTGCACTATATTCAATAGTGTTTACAATGCACTTCCCCCAAACATGAAACCTCCACTAGGCCTAGCCTTAGCTAAGTTTCTTGAAGGCTTTGATCTAGACATGGCCTACCAGCTAAGAGAAAGAGACCACCTAACCTTAGAAGATATGGAAAGGGGAGCCATATGTGTAGAGGAAAATCTGATTGAGAAAAGAGCTAGGTTGAAATCAGAGAAAAGAGTTACATATAAAGACGAAAAAATGGCATCAACCTCATCATCTAATGCCAAATTTGACAACTTAGTAAGGGTAATGGAAATAATGCTTGAGAAAATAAACTTAAATGATAGAGTGCGTCCAAGAGAAAACCAAATCAATTCCCAAAACAGAAATAGAATTCCAAATTTTAGAAGAGACCTTATTCAAGATAGACAAAGAGATAATGACCAGAAAATTAGACCTCCCTTTCAACAAAACTATGTAGATCATAAAGAAGAAAGGGAAACTGAAATATTAGAAGAAAATCATGTAAATATGATAGGATATGATAGTGAGACAGATGTCTTCCTCACTGAAGAAGAACAAGGTTTCTTCTCCTAAGACCAAATTGAAAATAATCATGAGGATTCTGAAGATTACCAATTGGGGTTTGAAAACGCAATAATGGAGGTACACAAACAATATGATCTTAGAAGCGAAAGGAAACCAGAAATTTCCAATGATGAAAACACAGGTACTACTGTTAGGAAAACTTTAGAAAATTCTCCTAAAAATACAACAAACACAATTAACACTTTGACTAAGAAAAATGACTCAATTAAGGACAAAACCAATCAACAAAGTGTTGACCCAAGCTTCCCTAGTACTTCCTCTCGTGGCCCTGAGAAATCTGTCCTAAATAATAGCCCTAATAAAACTCAGCAAATCAGAATTGCTGAAAAGAATATGCTTGACAAAACAGATATAAATATGTCAAAAACATTAGTCCCTTTCAACCTCGATGGTGAGATTACCAATATCAAAATTAGCATACCCTTAGCTGAACTAGTAACCAGGATGTATATAAAAACCAAGTTTTGAAAGTTTTGAATATAGGAAATGATATTGATACTTTGAACTTGAAAGATGATAAACTAGAACTATTTTTTGGTCCTGAAGTAGAAGGAAAATACCAAGAAGGAACCATTCCTCCATTTTATTTCAGCTTGAATATACATGATAAGATTTTATACAATGCCATGCTAGATTCTAGTGCCTCTCACAGCCTTCTACCAAAAGTGGTGATGGAGAGATTAGGCCTAGAAATTACTAAACCTTACAAGGACCTGTATTCCTTTGATTCAAGTAGAGTCAAATGTTTAGGCCTGATTAAGGATTTATGTGTCAATTTGGCACAAATTCCTGCTAAGGGTCTAGTTATGGACATAGTTGTTGCTAACATTCCCCCAAAATATGGCATGCTTCTATCTAGATCATGGGGAGCAAAACTTCAAGGAAGCCTTCAAATGTACATGTCTTATGCTACCATACTAGTTTTTAACCAAACTAGAAGATTATACAGAGAATCTCATATGAAATTTATGGTAAGGAACATAGATAGGCCAAACAACACTCCTGTTTATTCCATTCACTCATATTTAGACTCCTTTATCTTGTAAAATGAAAATGAAATCAGCCAACAAGAAGAGGAAAATGGGACAAAGTTAAAATCACCTAAACAGTCAAATTAGTCCCCAAAAGAAGAATCTGACCGCCTTAACCTTAGTAGCCCTGAACAAAAAAATGACAATGAGAATAAGTATGAGATAGAAACACTATGGGAAATGAGCTTTGATGGCTCTTGTAGCAAAACAATTTCTAGAGCTGGTGTATGGATACACAATACAAACCAAGGACATTCTTATAAACTTGATTTCCAATGCACCAATAACATTGCAGAATATGAAGCTCTCTTACTTGGCCTACATTTGCTCAAATATTTAGGGGCCAAGAAAATATTAGTCCAAGGAGATTTAGAGTTGATTATAAGGCAAATAAAAGGGGATTATTCAGCCAAAAACCCAAGATTAATAGAATATAGAAATATTGCCCTTGAATACTGCCCTTGAGCTCTTAAGAACCTTTGAAAAATAAGAACATCCATAGAGCTCAAAACAACCTTGCAAATGAACTTTCTTTTGCTGCCAACAATTTCCAAATACCACAGATAAATGAAACCATTCAATTTCAAAGTGAAAAATAGGCCCACAGTCCTTGAAAATGGAGACTATTGGCAAGTGTTTGAGAGTGATAAACACATTGATAATTTTCTGCAATCTGAAAATAATTTTGCTGAATTAACAACTAGCTTAAGCCTTAAAGAAGAATGTTTTGATAAAAAACAAGTCCATAAAACAGAGTTGTCCTCTACTGCTGATACAAACCAATGTGAATATATTTATACAGCAGAATTGTTAAAAAAAATAGACCAAAAGGAACTTGAAGTTTTACAATGTAAAAATGATTCAATACCAAGAGGTCTTACACCATTAGAGGAACTATTTCATTTTAATGATGTAGCTAGAAATCCAAAAATGGAGCCTACAGAAAACAATGTAGAAGAACATAACATAGGCAGCATAGATGAACCCAAAATGATCAAGTTATCTAGCACTCTCCCTACTCATATCAAACAAGAATATATTGAACTTTTCAAATATTTTGGAGATGTGTTTGCATGGGGCTACAAAGATCTGAAATCATATGATACTAGCATCATTCAACACAAAATTCCTCTTAAGGAAAATCATAAACCTTTCAAACAGAAACTAAGAATGATAAACCCTGTTTTATTGCCTTTAGTTGAGAAAGAGATCAAAAATATGTATGATGCTGGGATCATAGTTCCCCTTAGATACTCATAGTGGGTGTCCAACCTTGTGTCTGTTAGGAAGAAGACCGGGGGAATTAGGTTGTGCATTGACTTTAGAAATCTGAATAGAGCCTCCCTGAAAGATAATTATCCCTTGCCTAAAATGGACCACATACTCCAAAAGGTGGTTGGATCTAAATGAATATCACTGTTGGATGGTTTTTCAGGCTACAACCAAGTGATAGTACTCCTAAGTGACCAACACAAAACTGCTTTTACCACACCTTGGGGTACATTCATGTATGTCAAAATGCCATTTGGCTTGATGAATGCAGGGGCCACATTCCAAAGGGCCATGGACATAGAATTTTCAGAAGACATAGGCTATTTCATAATCATTTACCTTGATGACATTACTATTTTCTCCAAAACTGATAAAGAACATTTGATTCATTTGAGAAAGGTTTTTGAGAAATGTAGAAAATATGGCTTATCTTTGAATCCCAAAAAGACACTCTTTGGTCTCCAAGAAGGAAAGCTTCTTGGCCACATAATTTCTAAAGAGGGAATCAAAGTAGACCCTAAAAGGATTGAAGGCATATTGAAAATCAGCCATCCTAGAAACCTCAAAGATTTGCAATCTTTCATTGGAAAGATCAATTTTTTGAGAAGGTTCATTCCTAACCTTGCTGAACTTTTGAGGAATATCACAAACATGCTCAAAAAGTAAACAGGGGTTAAGTGGACCTTAGAATCTAAACAGCCATTTCAACTGGTAAAAAAAGCTCTCACTCAAACACCAGCTCCTATTAGTCCTGATTTCACTAAATATTCTACATTTTCTCCTTTGCCACTGAACACACTATTGCTACAGTCTTGTTGCAAAAGAACAACATGGGCCAAGAAAAACCAATATCCTTTTTTCAGTAGAGCCTTAAGAGATGCTCCACTCAAATATAACATCATGGAGAAACAATTCTTAGCCTTGATAAAAGCATTTAAAGATGTCCGAGTCTACATTTTACACTCACATATCATTGCTTTTGTCCCACATACTATTGTTAAATATATTATAAATCAAGACCCTCATGGTTAGAGGGGAAAATGGATTGCCATTATCTTAGAATATGATTTATAAATAAGGCCTACCAAGCTAATTAAAGGATAGGGATTAGAAAAAATCATGGCAGAATCAAATTTCCAAGAATTATACATGAATATGGTTGATGTTTTAGAAGAACATGAAGAATTCACAGCTCCATACATTGAAGAAATGTTTTTGAATTCACTTTGGTATGTTGATATCATTTATGTGCTTCTCTATCTTAATACTCCTCCTTCTCTATCAAAGACTAAAGATATATTCTTGAAACAAAAATCTTTAAATTACTGCATTTTAGATGGAGTGTTATATTGGAAAAATGTTGTTGGCATATTGCTTAAATGTTTGCTTGAGGATGATGCGGGAAAAATAATGCATGAGCTGCATGAGGGAGAATGTGGAGGCCACCTTTACTGGAAGACAACAGCCAAAAATATTCTTAGAGTTGGCAACTATTGGCCCACCCTTTTCCCAAATACTCAAAAACTAGTCATGATTTGCCATAAATGTCAATTTTTTGATGGCAAGAGAAAACTCCTACCTTTACCTTTGCATCCCATCAGTGTAGAGGCTCCCTTCCAACAATGGGGTTTAGACTTTATTGGAGAAATTCACCCAACCTCATCCGCCCAACATAAGTGGATCCTTACTACCAAAGATTACTTTACCAAGTGGGTAGAAGCCATCCCCTCTAGGAATGCTATTGACTCTGTCATTATCAAGTTCCTTGAAACAAACATACTATCCAGATTTGGTTTTCCTAGGAAAATTATTACAGACAATGCTGCTGCTTTCAAATCCAAAAGAATGGTTGATTTCTGCTACAAATATCATATCAAATTAGGCCATTCCACATTTTACTACCCCCAGGGAAATGGATTAGCTGAATCCTCCAACAAAAGTTTGATCAACATTATCAAAAAGTTGTTGGATCAGAATTAGAAATAATGGCATAGTAAGTTCATTCACGCATTATGGGCTGATAGGCTAACCACCAAGAAGTCAATAAATATGTCCCCATATCAACTGGTATATGGTCTAGATGTAGTTTTACCTACACCTTTGGGAGTTCCAGTCATGAAACCTCTCCAAGAAGTACAAACAGAAGAAAATGACATGCATAGTGTAATATCCCAAAAGGGAGAATGCAGTAATACTTAAACACAATATAAGAACTGCAACAAGATAAAAAATAAATCTTAAGACAACATCATAATTTACAGAGAAGCTTAGACATTTTATTATATTGGAGAAGAATCAGTTACACCATGTACAAAATATGAGCATATCTAGCCAAAGAGATGGTCTAGAAGTACCCAGAAAACAAGCTACAACAGGTACAACATAATTGGAGAGGATCTGCAGCAAATACTGCACTGTCCCTTCAGCAGAATATGAACATATAGTTTCAGGCTGAAGAGGGAAATGTAGATCTACTCAAAACTAGAGCTCAGATGATGCCAAGATTCAAGACCTGGCCAATGTGGTAGACTCCCAAGATAAGCCATAAAGGATTTTCCATATCTGCAACTTTGGAAAAATGACCTCCCTAGGGTTTGATCCTTGATTTGTTGGGAAATACAGATATGAAGCTAGAGCTAAAAAATATATGGCTGAAATATGTTATCAGATCAGATCTATGCTTGAAGGGTTGATCCCTTCTTCAGATCTACGAGCTAGAAGCTCTAGATCTAGCTTTTCAATCCTCCAATAATGATTGCAGCTGCTGCAACACAACTACCTCTAAAAACTGCACTGTGAGGGAAAGAGAGGCCTTATGCGTGCTGAAAAATGCTGCAATAAACTCCAGGTTGATGATAATATTGATGACAATGTGAGGGGATGATCCCTCACAGGATTGCTAGCTGAAATACTAGCAACTTCCTTCCTCCCTCTAGACCTGCAAGATAGATAGCGTAATTCCTGAAGGAAGTACTGCTGCTGGGAGGTTAATAACTTTTGGCCTGATGATAGATCTGAAATGAAGCTTTGGGAAGCTGATATTTAAGCCCAAGGTGATAGGAATAATCCCTCGCCAGTTCTCCAGCTGTTGTGAAACCAACTCCAAAAATAGAAGAAAAGAGATATCAATGCCTTAGAAATAAGCCACTTCAAGGGGGAAACCTCTAATACATTACATGAATGAACAATTCTTGGATGATTCAAATTACAAAACCTCCTTTATATATATAGGAGTCCATCGGGACACAATGTAGTCCTAGTCGACCTAACAATAATACTTTAAGGGCACATTAATAACAATATCGGGGTTACAAGGGTACAATAATAACAATAAGGGGGTTATACTAACTGTTAGCCATCTATAATTTCCATTATACCTAATGATGGCTAGAATCAGTTTGTAGCCTTCAAGAAAAATTTTCAAGTTAACATGTTAGTTCTCAAAGCCTGGTTTTTCTCTCTATCCAAAGAAACCGACCTTCACTAATGTTTTCACTTTAAAATCCTGCTATTTCCAAAGAGAAAACTGTTTTTCAAAGCCTCATCTCCATCATTTCATTCCTCCGTTTTATCTTCATAATTCCCTTCATATCACTCATTTTTCCCCTCATTTATCCTTTACTTCCTCAAAATCCCCTTTTAAACCATTTAAACCCTTTATTTGGTTAAAAAACCCCTTTCTACACCTTATCGGAACTCCTCAAAAAAGGCTAAAAACCCACTTTTTGGCCTATTTTCCAAGTTTTCATAAAAATAGGCCTTAAGCCCCTTTCGCTTAAGACCTAGCCCCTTTTTCGCCATGTGACCATGCCCTATGACCAAGCGTTAATCCCATCGGCTATCGGCCATCGCAGTTCCCCATTTCCTCTTTCCCCTTGAATTTTCTTCCACCAATGGCTAATCCCCTGAGTAAATCCTAACCGTTGATTTGCTTCCATCCGATGGTCCACGCTCCATCGGCCATTGAAATTTTCACGACCGCGCTCTTTTTTTCTACCAATGGCCGATCCCCCCAAGCCAATCTCCACCATCGATCTCCCCCAAATCGAATGGTCTGCGCTCTCCTCCATCGCATCGGCGCATCACATCGCACTTCACCATCGCATCTCTCCATCGGCACTTCATCGCATCGGCACATCGCAACTTCCTAGTTCCCTTGTCCCCTGGCCCTTTTCCCCCCGCCGATGCGATCCCCTGAGTAAATCTCCACCGTAGATCTCGATTCTAATCTGACGGTCCTCCACCCATCGCACTTCACCCTCCCATCAGCCATCGGCGCATCGCAATTCCAAAAATCCTCCTTCTCAGACCCTTTTCTCCACCGATTCCTGATCCCCTGATTTGATCACAGCCATCCATTTCCCCTCATCTAACGGCCCACATTACTCCTGCATTTCAGCCCTACCCTTTCATTCTCCCCCATCAACAAATCTCGACCGTTGATCCTCACGATCCAACGACTCCCATTAATCCTCTCCTTATAACTTCGCCCAATAGCTTTCCGCTACGTGCCAAGATAACTGACGTCATCCGCTGGGTCCCACCGCTCTTCCTCCACCATTGATCTAACTCTCCCTAGATCGGATGACTTTCACTCTTTCGCATCGCCATCCTACCTCTCATATATCCCCTGCCAAGTCATTTTCACGATTTAATCCTGACCGTCGATCTCCCAGATCGGACGGTCTAGAACTGTTTTCGCGCTCGGTCCACCAAAATGATTTAACGCTCCAATTCAATACAAAATGGGCAGTTTTTATAGGACACGTGTCACCCTCCAACCCGTATCACGTTCCCCCAACCCATTATCGCTTACCACCTTCTGGCCACGCGAAGACCACCTTTGGTTTTTTGCAAAACCGCTCATTTATCCTTTGCACCATAATTTAAATCTTTTCCTCCTTCCACCGGTTTCCCCCTCTAGAAACCTTCCTTGCTGCATTTTCCCTTTGCATCGCTCCATAACCCCTCGCCGAGCCCTCTGAAGCAGTTAAACCCAAAAAAGGAGGTTTTATTTAATTGTTTATTGTTTGGTTTCAGGTTTTCATGGTAGTTTAATGTTGAAGCCGTCCCACAACAAAATTGTTGCAGAAGCCGAGGATGACGATCCTCAGGGCCTAATTCAATGCATAAAAGGGACACAAGGGGTTAGATTTCTACGTTTAGACTATTGTTTCATGAGCAATGGTTGCACAACAAAACCCTCCAACGCACAAAGAAAGTACCTGTCAGCATACAGTGAAGATTAAATGAAGAAATAGTGAAGAGTATCAGAGTTCAAGATAAAGGTTAAAGGATATAGTCAAAACTCGAGGATCCAAAGACTTAACTTGCAGTTCAAACAATGAATTTGAGATGATTAAATGATAGATCAACAAGGCATGGAGCCCCGAGCAGATCAGGACAGAGCAGTTAATTCATCAAAATATTTGAAGATACCTGTAGTCTGCTTTACCTTTCAAAGACACTTTGATAGTTATCACACTGACAGAACATCTTTTGAATGTCAGAGCAGTTATTTTAAGACATGGGAAAGCCTTAAAACCCATTCTTTTCACCTACTTTACCCTCAAGAAGTAAAGACAGAGTTATTAAACAGAGAAGTAGTGCAACTCATTCCTACCTTAGGCCTTGCGTGGTTTTCAAGGCTGGAAATGCATTTACTCTGTAATTAATAACATTTTGAACCATAAAAAGAGTTCCACCTCCTCATTCTTATATAAATACTCTATGAAGAGCTATTTCTTATGGGTTGGTTGCTGGCATTCGAACTCTTTGAATTTGTACATAGTCTGGCTGAAGATTAAGATGAAATTGAAGTATTGGAAGAATGATTATGTTTTGACATGTTTTGTTAATGAGAAGACTCTATCATTGGATCCCTGAGCATGGCTGTTGGTGATGTATTATAATCTGTTAATTGTTATTTCCTATTTTCCATTTTGTTCCATCATTCTATACTTACAGTAGAGTAAAAATTTTAGGCTAAGAAATGTCTCCTAGAAGCACCTTAGAACTGTTTGCTCTTCACTGTCTTTATGTTTTCATATGCTGAAGGTTTTATTTAGTAGTTTAACTGATTTTCAACCCTTAAGCTTTTTTATTTAAGAAACAGTTCAAACAATTGGTCTCAAGAATGATTTATGGTTTTCCATGCTTACTTGCTGCCACTCGAAAACTGTTTCTGACGTCTCCCTTTAAAGTACCATTGTTTACAATCTGCCAAAGAGATCTGTTTTGATCATACCCTTTTTTCTTGCTGAAATAATTGTTTTGAAGGTCTTTATAACTGTAATCAGAGATGTTTAGGAGTTCCCTCTTCTATGAATGCAGTTATTTGTGAATCTTATATGTTTTCTAAATTCCTTGAAGGTGAAATCTTTGGATGAAATAGAGTGTTCCTCGACTACTAGATTTCATTTGAAAAGTTTGTCCTGGAATTATTATTTGTTGAAGTGTGGTTTCTAGAATTTATGGTTAGCCCTGTCTATGGAATCCCTCTTCATGTTCAGATAATGTTTTAAGTCCCTTTGTTGAGGAGTACATATAATTAAGGATTCTTAACTGCCCTTAGTTCTACTTCTCCTTCTAAATCCTTAATTTCCATTTCATTTCATCCACCAAACCCAAGATCCACTGGCCAAGTTAGATTTTCCCTTTGATATCCCATATCCATTGATTGAGCTTGTTATTACTTCTTATTGACTCCATTTCCCAATGGCTCTGATATTTCCCCTTTCTCTCTATGTTTCCTAGATCATTCATGTCCAAACAACCAAACCCAAACAAACAAACTTGCACTTAGTAACTAGCCTAAAATCAACCCTTTTACAAGCATCAAGCTATATCCTTACAAACATATTGAGAGATCCCTCTCTGAGACTAGGAGGGATAGATCCTAGAGCTCTAAAGCTTGGTTTGAATGTTGCCTTGTCATTTGGTTTGTCAATCAGCCAAATAATAGGACCCCAACATTTTGGCGATCACGGTGGGAATTCTGAGTACATAATAGCCTAGCAATCTCTTGTAGACTCATTAGTCCCTCAAAACAAAAAAACTCAGAAAAACCCCAAAAACATTCAAATTGGTTTCATAATAAACATTGGTGGTGGACCATAGAATATTTTACCTCCAAAAGAGCTAAAAATTTCCACCTGGCGGCTCCATTGACCTCCAGTAGGCCTATTACTTTACCAATCCTTGTAAACTCCCCTAGGAATGAATTGAGCAAACCCAATCATACTATTGGTGGACAAAAAATTTCAAATATTCCACCTGGTGACTCCAAAACCTCCAAAAGACCTAATGACTCCACTGGAAGAAGACTCTGAACTAGTTGACCAGATACAGTGACCTCTTTTTTACAAATATGGATCCAAGTGTAGACAAAGAAGCAAAACTAGATACATTATTGGACCTAATGGAAAAAATTATGTACATAATTGATAAAATATTGGATAGGCATGAGGCTGATACAGATACTGATTATCCAGAACAATCCATGCTTTCTCCTAATCAAACAAAAACTCAACCACTACAAGACATATACAACAAGAAAAATATGTATGATGAGCAAGATTACAGAGAAAACAATGAAGAATGTTGTCAAGAAAATCCTGATAGCCTATCTTTATCTTGTATTATGCTGTTAAGGGAAATTTACAACCAAATTTCAAAGGCAGAAAGTGAGCAGTGCTTTGATGAAACAATAAGCCTCCTAGGAAACACAGAACCTGAAATAGAAGAAAATCCTCAAAGTTTCCCTGCAAGCATAAGTAAAGATCCCCCGAGAGAGGCTCAAGAAGACATCTAGCCTCAAAATCAGTTAACACAAGAGAAAGAGGACTATTGTACTTCTGTCCAAAGAAAAATAAAAATTCCTCCTCTTCTGACAGAAGAAGAAATTGATCAAATATTAAATAACCAGCTAGCCTCCAAACCTTCATTTGAACAAAACACTTATGCTCATCTACCCACTAGACCTTGTTATCATGAACCAGAAAATAAACTTTTAGATCAGCTTAAAGAAAAACAAACTAACAACCCAATATGTTTAATTGGTGAGATTGCTTATACTAATGATTTTCCAATTTGTGATCAGTCTGATGATGATGATGAGCTGCAAGAAAAAACTAATCATGCAGGGAAACTAGCAGTTGATTGGTATCATGAAATTCACTGTCATCAGCTTGAAAGCAACAATCAAACCGTGTGAAATCTGTTTGCTGAGATTTCAATTAAACAACTTGAAGATGTTTCACTGGAGATCATTATGATAAAATAGTTCAAGTATCTGAAGTATGAAGGACTATTTGTGTTAATATTACTATTTTAAGCTCAGGAGTCTTTTATTGTTTCATCTAAAGCATACTTCATTAGAAAGGAATTGTTGGTATTTCACCATTACAGAGAGGTTCATCAATTACATACATACCCCCCTTATGCCATAAATAAAATTGTATAGTTGATAAGTGAGTCTGATCAATGAATTGAATGTATCTAGCATCAATGGTTTGTTTTGAAAATACTCTATACATTATTAGTCATTGGGTCCTTTAGATTGAAATACGGTCTAGTTTTACAACAAGTTGTAAGGATTCTTGAGATTCATTGTTCACATCAGTATCAAGGGCCTTTCGGGTGTTAGTGTAATATCCATGTTAGCAGTCTAGCACATATCACCAACAACATGCAGTAAAGGTGAGCCACAACTACAAAAGCTATATTGGCATCATCATATTTGAATAGATGTGTATTGCAGAAGAAAACATATTCCATCTACAATCTTCCTCAACATATATGTATCTCAGATGAAGATCATAATATAGACTGAAGTATATTTGGAGCAGACTTTATATGTCCTATGGAGCATTCTCAATATTTAAGTATTATTCCAATAATGCATCTCTAATTATATAAGACTGGTATAGTTTGTTCTATGAAGCATCCTTATCATCATTTTCAGCTTTATACAAGTGCAAGGAGTCTGTGCTTTGGGATGGTATCAGCTTACTATGTATACACATACAAGTTCAATGATTTTCAAAGTGTTTTCCCAAAATCTCTTGTACACCAGTCTGGAGTAGAAAGGTATAAATTCAGAAGAAGAAGGCATATACACAACTCAGAGAGAAATAATGCAAAGATGGAAACTACATTGGGAAATGTGAAACCCTTTGCCATTGATGTCAAAGGGGGAGGAAAAGCAAGCAGAAGAAGAAAGGCTCTTCTGAAAAGCAAGCATAAGAAGAAATACACTTCTCAGAATGAAAGGGGGAGGAAGTCTTGGAGGAATTATTGGAGTGTTGGAGAAAGTGTTGCCATTAATGCCAAAGGGGGAGACTGTTGGAAATATTTTCATTGATGGAAAAGGAACACAAAGGAGCAGCACCAGAACTATTATTAAGGCAATGGCAGCAGAGGTAGATGAGAAGCAAAGGAAGCATATGAAATTAAGGCAGAAAAGGAGCAAAGGCAACAAAACAACAAAGGAAGAATCCTGAATGTGTTGGGAAGAGTCGTGAACGTGCAGCAAGCATGATAATCCCAGGTTAGAGTAAATAAAAAACAAAAGAACAAGCTAGGGAGAGATCAACGCTTAAAAAAAAACTAAATAAAGCTCAGGAAGGATAACGAAGATGCATAGTAGTGGTCATAGATAGCAGAGAAATCGACTAAGGAAAAAACAACTTAGAATAATTCCAAAGGAGGAATCATATGACAAGGATCGAATCACATAACTGAACCCTGTGTGATTATGTGAATTGTGGTGTGTCGTGTTTTTAAGTATATTTTTTGTTGAAACTCAAAGACGGATTGAACAATCAAATTAGATCTGAATCGATGGATGACATGGAGTCTTGAGACTCTGCGTATTAAATCAGGAATTACACGGCCGAGGGAATTTCAAGGGTTGCATAACCTGTTGGAACCTCCAAAAAGAGTGGCTATGTAACACCTTGCAATTGCATATGTTTATAGATGAGTTATTGAAGAATGTAGCATGGAGTGATGTTTGGTTGTAGACGGCCACAACTGTGTTTTTCCCAAAGTCTCAGAGGTTTCAGAACAAAAGAGTGAAGGATAATTGGACGGTCACGATTAGATCGCAGATCAAAAAGGGGATAGATGAACGAATGAGATTACATTGCAAGAGAATTTGGGAAGATGCGATGTGAAGAAGGGTGAGCAGTTGAGGACCGTTTGATCTGGGTGCACATCAATGGTGGACAACAAATCACAAAAGCACACATCAGAAATCATAGTGGATAGAGCTAAGGAAATGCACGATAAGTCAAATTGTTTACGATGTGGTAAATATTGGGAGATGTGATGCAAAGAAGGGTGAGCAGGTGAGGACCATTAGATCTGGGCGCAGATCAATGGCAGATGAAAAATCACAAAAGTGCACATCGCAAATTATAGCAGATAGAGCTAAGGCATTTCGCAATAAGTTAAATTTTTTGTGATGTTGTAAAGATTGGAATACGCGATGTGACAAGGGGAAACCACGTGTCGGCATTGCGCATGAGCACACACCGCAGATTTTATGGTTTGTAATTAAGAGTTTGCACGGTAAGCTAGATGCGATGCGATACGATCACATATCGCAGAAAATAGGAGATATGTTTATTTCAAAATGTTAAAAATTGCGGGCAAGCGAAATATGATGCGTTGTGATTGATTTCCATGTTTTGGGACTCGAGAACCCATGTTCCACGTATATGTATGTTGGTTGGGGGTAATTGCAATTTGTTTAAAGTTCAGATTCAATAATAGTTTTTTATTGCTAACGTATGTATGTGGAATAAACTTCGATAGTGTAATCCGATGCGAGATAAAGGGAGTTTATGTGGGCCATTACCCACAGATCACAATATTGTTTAAAATTGCAGTTTTGTGCTGGATCAAGTGGGTAGTTGTGGGGTTAATTCTGCTAACCCTGCATATTTTGATATATGTGGCCTTATGGAGACTCGGGTAAGTAACTTGACACAAAGCAAAGGAGCATAGAAGAATATAGAATGCTGCAAGTAAGATATGCAATAGGCAGAGGCGGTGTAAAACATAAAGGCATGGGTCAAGTCGGGCTAAGACAATTATGCTGCAGCACAGTTGGAAATATAACTAAAGAAACATAAAATACAAAGGGATAACAAGCATAAGAGGAAAAACACACAACAAATCTAAGAAGCTGAAAGGGATCAGTGAAATATTAGATTGTAACTATAAATGTATTAATTATTTTTTATAGTTTGTGATGCAAAGGTAAGTCTCTATAGGCATAGGAAAAATTACATGAGTACTGTAATGATTACTTCTGATGTAATATCCTGAATAGAAGAATGATGAATCAAATGGGTGGAAGGCAGAGAGGCAGGCCTGTTCACTCCATATTCCCTATAGAATGCAAAGATTTATGAAGCTATCTGTATAAAATAGGTAATATCAATATGCAAAAGGTGACACAAACAAAGAGAGAGATAGAGAGAGAGAGAGTGCAGCAGAATTGAAGAGAGTTGAAGATTGTTAGAAAGCTACAGAATGGAAGAGAGCATAAGAATATAATAAAGTTGCAGAAGTTTGGAGAGTGAAAGAATAAGAGAGGACCAATAGAGATGTTGTGCATATCAAGAGCTGATATGAAGCAGATACGAAGGCTAAAATGGCAACAGAGAAGGATTAAAATAGAGCTGATATCCAGGTAAATCAGCATATCATTTTATTGTAGTGTGAGGGAGTTGGTGCTTCCATATCAAGTTGTAGCTTGATAGATTTCCAGTTATAACTAGTTGAGGTAGGAGCCTCCTATGGGTTGTAGCCTGTAGAAAAATACATGGGAGTTGGTGCTTCCGTTTCAAGTTGTATCTTGATAGATGTCCAGTTGGAGCTGGTTGAGGTAGGAGCCTCTTGTGCATTGTAGCCTGCAGAAATTAGATGGGAGTTGGAGCTTCCTTGCAAGTTTTAGCTTGCAGAATTTGAGGTAGTAGCCTCCTGGTGGTTGGAGCCCACATAAAATCAGTGGTGAGAGGGAGTCGGAGCTTTCCTTTGCATCACAACAATAATAAGATGTGGTTTTCTCCCTTATCGGTTTCCACTTATATCTGCCATCTATGTGCTTGATGATTATGTGTTGATGTGATGTTTTAATCTACTTAATTACTTGCTCTACACACATTAAGGGTTTTCATTCATTATGTATTAAGCTGCTTATGAACTGAAGGTGTAATTGAGTTGAATGAAAAGAGTTTTAAATGTCAATGAATGTACTAAAATGATTCACCGCCCCCCCTCTCAGTTTAGATAAGAGTTCATCATTTGCCACTCCTGGAGAAAATATAAACTAAATCAATGCCTAAATATTAAGCAAAACCATAACATTTACAAAGAATTAATGGCAAAGTCAAATTGTATTAAGATTCAAATCATAAGTTCACTTACATACATTCCTTCAATCATTTGTCTCATGTTCACACATTGTCTTCATCCTCCTTCAAAAAATTCCCAAGCTTACAATACAAACCATGTTTGAGCCATTTATAAGATTTAGAAGTATAATAAGTCATTTTCCTCAATTCTGGAAAATTCAACAATTTTAACAAACTGACCTCAAAGAGATTGACATATCTTCCTAACCATGAAGAATTTTGGAAAATGGTTTGGCGAGAGCCTAATTTTTTATATTTTAAACCAAAACCTCTCTTAGATTTATCACATTCAAATCTAGCTCATCTAAAATCGTGCCCAAAGTTTCCTGTCTGGCTCTTTTTACAATGTTCTAGAATTCTGAAAAGCAACCATTTTTTACCAAACTGCCTCCAAGACCCACGTATAACTTTTAGAATAATTCGAATCTGGAGAAATTTTTTTGGATATACATAATTGGTTATATTTTTAACAAACCCATTTTCTTATATTTTCTAGATTCACCTCGAGTTGCACACATATCGAGGTCAAACTTGGTAATTTGGAAACTTTTAACATTTTGAGAAAATTTGTTAATCAGCTCCTAGGGACCCACATGTGAAACCTGGATGCAATAAAATTCATGGGTAGGTATCAAAACATTATTTTTGTCAATAACCTCCCTTGGTTTTCCCCGGAACCGGGTCGGGATGTCGAAACTCCAAATTGGACATTTTTGTACTCTACTTGCAGTAACTAGTTTAACTGGCTTGTGAATAATTTCGACAATGGAACCTTGTGAAAAATGAACTTAGAAAAACCGTCTATAAAAAAACATGAATAAATCATCTCTAATCATAGAAAAGCTAATAAAAATAATGATAATCAATCACGAGGCATAAGTCATGAATTAACGACAAGTGATGGAATTATGGTGTGAAATAAGTGTAAATGTGTCAGAATTTAGGTTATGAATGGTGGTAATATGTAGTGGAAAATTAGGCATATTTGAGGCCCAACATCCCCCCATGCCTGAGGGTTTGCATTTCCTCATGCAAACAAATCTCTTGCTCATTGACACATTCTTAACATTGTTTTGTAGATGTTGGTTCCTATGGGACAACATTGCTTGGATATTTAAAGGTGCTGGTTCTTGTGGAGCAGCACGGATTGAATACTTGGAGGTGCTGGTTCTTATGGAGCAACATTATTAAAATTTAGTATGACACACTAATTTTACTAAGCAATACAAATTGAGGACAAGAAATGAATGGACGAGGGAGAGATGATGGATGTAATGAGGTGGTAATGGAGATGGTGAAAGGGTGGTTGCATACTTTGTCATCGTAAGGCCAATGTTTTTAGGTGGTTTCCTTTATCATTTCATGGAAGTAATGAATTCATCCAGTGAATAGAATGCTTGAAGAAGACACTATAGAGACTGCTTTTGTTAATGCACGATAAGTTTTTTGCTTTTAACATGGTCTTGTTATCAGATTTTATGAATAATGAATGTAAGGAAATAGAAGGATAATGGTTTATGACGGATGAAATGCGTGGAATGAGAAGTGTTGAATCATTAAGCTTCTTTAACCTTTTAATTAATTATAGAATCATAAGCCAAATTTACCTCAAGTTTTACCTTTTTTGTTGCTGTGTCCGGTGTTGCAAAATGAAGTGGAGGATGGAATGGTTGGAGCTGATGTGACTCCTGATCTGATCTGTTGAAGAAGGCTAAAGGATGAGCTAAAGAGATGAATTGAAGGGCTGAAGGATAAAATTAAGGTCCCCTTGTCCCCCATGCCTGAGGAGTTGTATGTCCCTAAGCAAGTGATGAAAGGTGATTGCTGCTGCAAATGATAATGGAAATGTTGATACAAAAATCCAAATTGCTGCAAATCTGTGTCGAGATCTCAAAACCATATAGGCTTCGACCACTAAATACACATGTGAAATATTTCTTATGTGAATAAATGGTGTCAATGTCGAACATAAGAAATAATCATTGGATTACCGACCATTGAGGATATCGTTAACCAATGTGAGATATCCCACCTTTGATGTCAATGGGAATCAAGGAATTAGGTACATTCTGCTAGCCATGAATAGATTTTTCGGAGTCAAATGGACTACAAAATTCATCCACCAATAAGAATTGATGTATTTCCTTAGTAGATGACAAGGATACCTTCCATTAAGGCATGCAGGCTCCCAGGTACCTTATTTAACCCTAGCCTTGGTCCCAGATAATATGCTGATGTCGATGGGACAAGGCGTGTTGGCAGGTGGGCCTTAAGGAACCCCACATCAACCAACTCGAGTGCAAACATAATAACTCAAAATATACATGATTTGAAGAACTTATACAAATATTACAAACTTTATTGGGAACCTTGCCTGCCAGTTACCTAGTTTTCAAGCAAAGTCCCTGTCCAGTTGCACCAGACAAGCTGGTTTTCACAAAAGGACTTATTTTTCTCCTTACTATTTTCATTTATTTATCTATTACAATAATATCTTTCCTACTATATTGAAGAAAATATGTCCTCCTTCAAGTGAAAGAGAACTTCCAATGAAGCCATGTGCAGATTAGGTACAAAGATATAATCATGCCCAAATTTAATGTATAAACTTTAGAAGGTATATGAGCATGAAAAATCAACAGTTTTGAAAGATGTTATACAACGAGTATTTGAAGATGAGAGTGGTACTTTAACTGAATTGTAATCTGGAACCAATGCTCGATGTAATCCTGGTGTTATTGGCTCATTTCTTCTTTTGGACCACTCTGAAAGTCTTCCTCGGTCGTTCTAGGAAAACTTGGATAATTGGTCTCTGGAATTCCTACAAAGCTTGTTGTTGGACATGGTAAAAGTTCTTTGATATCAGGTTCAACTGGATGCTCCCCATCGGATTTGGTACATGATTCATCAACCTCCTTGGTATATAGGCAGGAGGAATCAATGGAGACTTCCAAATATTTTTCTGGTTGCGGAGAGATAGATAATTTCCTGAATGTGATCAGGATGAACTCTTCCTAAGAGGGAGATATCCCAGCTATTGCTAGGATTTGAGAATGTACTTCGAGGGGCATTATTCAAGCTCTGAATCATTCTTTAATTTCTCTTGTTGGTTGATGATCCCTCTCTCTCAATATGGATTAGTACCCAAGGGTTCTTACAACACCCAAAAAATGATATAACGTTAATGATTGGAATATGAAGATAAATGAAACTTAAATATATTGGATGAAATAAAGCTCACCACACTCATAAAAAGCCGGATCAGAGTACTATTTAATATATTGAAAGCGAAACAATTCAGAAATTAAATTTCTCACAGAATGTTTAGGACTATTCTAAGGCCTATGATGCTTGTGAGGCTTAGATATGGTTCTTGTAGATATGCCTTACTAAGTCTGTGAGATTTAAACACTTTGCGAATTATATGAAATGTGGAAATGAAATCACTTACATAATGTTTCAGAATACTCTAAGGCTTACTACTATTTATATGCATAAAGGAAAGGAAATAAAAGTTAAAAGATAAGAAAAATCAATCAGAGTTTAGAGCAACCCCACCAAATCAGAGTTTGGAGCAACCCCACCATAGTGGATGTGTGGCTCTTCACTTACGTATTATTGTACTCTCTCCACCCTCTGACTGCCCTGCAATACCCTTGAAACTCTGTAATAAAAATCTTACCTGAACCAAAATACAAGTCCCCTGCAACAGTGCCAAAATGTTGAGAGTTTTAATTAGCGATCAAACCTCTTAATATTTAATTGTCAATCTAGGGATTGTAAGCATCGAGTTGTACTTATTTTTGGCTCAACGTATGATCAGAGCATATAAATTCCTTGCTAATGATCATTAAGTACACACTCTTCTATCAATTAATTAAACTAGCATTCATCTCTCTCTCACTTCAATTATATCAACCAAATTGAATCAATATTAAATTAAATTCAAATAAAAATAACTCTAATATACATCTCAGCAATATTAATGAAAATTAAAGCAATGCAAATTACTATTTAAACGATATTAATTTCAATCTAAGTAATGGAAATCTCAATCTAAATGCTAAGATCTATCTAATCTAAATACAAGAATCTTAAATCAATCAAGATTTAATTTAAAATGATACTGAACTTATGCTAAGTATTAATCCCAATAAAATTCACTCTCATTCAAATGATCTTAAACTAAGGCAATGAACAAACAAGACTTCAACTAATCTAATCCCCCGGATGCATAAAACAAGTCAAATACGCATTCAAACTAACCTCTGTCACCACTCTGTAATTGCTTCAAAAGAAAATAAGTAAACCAAGATTCTAATTGACATGATTTTAGATATAAAAGACTGCAAAATAAGAAACTATTTTATCCTTAGATTACTTTAATCAAACTCAAGAAATCATTCAAACATAACCACATTGACTAATGATTCTACCAATAACTAATTACAATTATAATGAATTGCAAAACTAAACTACAACTCCAAACAATGATTCTGTGGTCTCGTTGCATTGCTTTCAAATACTTGGTTGCTAAAACACAATTTTACAAGAAATTATAGTGGATCAGTAAGGTACATAATGACTTCAATTCATATTTAAAAGAAATGGAGTTATCAATCTCTTGTTTATCCAATTAAGAAGCACCTTTAAATATTTCAATCGTAAAATTGTAACAATGGGGTTATTCATGCAAAAAAATCATTGATCAACACAATTCATTTTGGTATGAAATGAGTTGGAGATGAAATATATATTTAATTTCAAGAAAATAAATCACAGTCTTGAGTACAGAATCGTAATTATGAGATTAATTAGCAAATGCTTTCAAAATAGAATCCCTACACCTATATCTATCTTATGATGTTTTACAAAAATTAATTCTAGGAGATGGTAGGCCTTTGCCACACCTGGAGCAATTCTAAACTAAATCAATGCCTAAATATTAAGAAAAACCATAAAATTTACAAAGAATTCATGGCAAAGTCAAATTATATTAAGATTCAAACCATAAGTTCACTTACATACATTCCTTCAATCCTTTGTCTCATGTTCACACATTGTCTTCATCCTCCTTCAAAAACTTCCAAAGCTTACAATACAAACCATGTTTGAGCCATTTATAAGGTTTAGAATGCGAGTTAGTCATTTTCCTCATTTTTGGAAAATTGAACAATTTTAACAAACTGACCTCAAAGATATTGGCATATCTTCATAACCATGAAGAATTTTGGAAAAATGTTTGGAGGGAGCCTAATTTGTTATATTTGAAACCAAAACCTCTCTTGTATTTGTGGAATTTAAATCCAGCTCCTCATAAATCGTGCCCAAATTTGTTTGTCTGGTTCTTTTTGCAATGTTGTAGAATTCTGAAAAACATCAATTTGTTACCAAACTGCCTCCAGGACCCACGTATAACTTTTATAATAATTTGAATATGGAGAAACCGTTTCGGATATACATAAATGGTTATATTTTTAACAAACCCATTTCTTATATATTCCAGATTCATGTCGAGCTTCACAGAGATCGAGTTGAAACTTGGTAGTTTGGAACATTTTCACATTTTGAGTAAATTTGTTAATCAGCTCCTAGTGTCCCACATGTGCGACTTGGATGCAATCCAATGCATGGGAAGGTATTAAAAAATTATTTTGGTCAATAACCTCCCTCTATTTTCCCCTTGAAGCATGTCGGGATGTCTAAACTCCAAATTGGACATTTCCGTACTCTACTTGTAGTAACTAGTTTAACTGGCTTATGAACAATGGAACCTTGTGACAAATGAAATTAGAAAAAATGTAATTATAAAATCATGACTAAATTATCTCTAATCATATAAAAGCTAATAAAACTAATGATAATCAACCATGAGGCATCAGTCATGAATTGGCGACAAGTGATGGAATTATGGTGTGAAATGAGTGTAAAGGTGTCAGAGTTTAGGTTATGAATGTTGGTAATATATAGTGGAAAATTAGGAATATTTGAGGCCCAACATGTACTGGACCTCTATTTCCTTCACACGAAACCCTTCATTTTCACAATTTTATGACTAATCACTGCAATGTTTTGAGGATAAATTGTGTGAAATTATGATGGAGAGGTGAGGTGATGGCAACTTACTTCTTAAACCGATACTCTGAGATGAAAAATGGGAATTTCCTGGACAAATTGGGCCTTGGTTGCGTGCATATACCTCCTTTATCCTCCTGTAGCACTCCTTAGCTCTTCCTGTAACAGTCACATACTAATTACAAGACTTCCTGTAACATTGTCCTGTAGCAGCAATGGGTCGAGATTCGAAGCTCCTCAGTGGGTTGCAAGCTTTGTCCTCTCTCTAACTATTCTTTGAATGGAAAAATATGCAAATGGAAGCACGCTCAAGTACATCATATGCTATTTCGAGTTGGCTTGGATCATTGTGTTGATCTATCCCTTACATGATGTTTCCTCATTTGGATCATTAGTCCCACTCAAATTTATCATTATCTTCTCCCTCGTAATCAACACCCACTCCTGGTGATCGTACTTTAACTGATTTTATAGCTACATGTTGCATGAGAACTATACCATTCACTATTTTTTTAAATGGTCGAGGGTGGCCAAGTTAACTGGCCAACTTCATCTTATTAAAGTTTTCTCTCTTG
Organism: Pinus albicaulis; assembly: GCA_034641835.2. Lineage (NCBI taxonomy): Eukaryota > Viridiplantae > Streptophyta > Pinopsida > Pinales > Pinaceae > Pinus > Pinus albicaulis. The sequence goes on along the minus strand of CM076579.1, from coordinate 15,221,965 downwards.
ACATGAATTCATTTAGTCACTTATGCATAAGGAGAGGGTGAGAGAGTGCCATACCTGAGCCTTACCTCCTTTTCTAATTTTTGCAGGATGATTTATGTTGGAGCTGGACCATTGGAGTGGCACCAAATGAGTTTTTTTTACTGCTTGAGCTTTTGATGTGTGTCTTCCTTCTTTTTCAGGTGCTTATCTTGATTTGTTTATTGTGGGTGAAGGTACCTTACTAAATATTTAAGTGCATGATTTTTGGTGGAGAATCCTTCTTGGAGTTCCATTTTTTTATTCAGAATCATCTCACAATTTCTCTTTGTCTCCATGAATTATCAAAAAATCTTCACGGATTTTCTGGTTCTTACACAAGGCTTGCTACAGGAAGTTGCTTCTTCCTGTAGCAACCTATTTCTTTGCCTGTTTTGGACTCTAACTTTGCATGGGTGATGAGGGATAGTGTGGAGAGGCCTTAGGGTGATGACAGGATGATGATAGGATGATGATGAAGAGGTGTGGCCTTGGAATATGAGTGAAGGAACTTTGTTTTTTTTAGAAAAAAATGTTTTACAAAGGTCAGAGAGTATAGGGTTTGAGGGAAAAATATTTGTGTTTGAGATGAATGAGTGATGAGAAGGTGGTAGGAAATGATGGAAATACTCTCCCCATTGAACGTTTGACACCAAAGGGCCCTTGGTAGATGTTATTTTTCCTCAATCTACCCTCCTATAGCTCATTGTAACTTCTAGTAGCACCTCAGGAACATCCTGTAGCAACAAAGAAACTTCCTGTAGCACCATAAAGAGCGTGATTTTTATTTTTATTTTTGAGCCCATAGGATGGTGTAGAGGGATGAAGAGGTGAGTTATGGTGCTGGAGAGAGAGTGGATGGATGGAGGGGTGAAGAGGAATGGGATAATTCCCTTGATTTACTACCATGACATGCCATTGTTCATAACCCTGCAATATAGAAAAAAAAAGGCCAGCAGTCATGGTGTCATATCACCTTCTTTTATGTGTTCTCTTCTTTGTTTTTTTTTTATTTATGAAGACCAGTGGGCTGCCTCAGAAGAGGTTTTCAACCCATCAGTCTACCCTGGGCACCTCAGATAGGTTTTCCTTTTTTTTTTCTCGAGGACTGCCTGAGAGAGGTTTTCAATCCTGGAGTTGGCCTTGGATGCCTCATGGAGGTTTTCACCCACGCCTATTTACTATGAGGCTCCCAATTAAATTTACTTCCCTGATGATTGTATTGATGAAATATGCCTTAGACATGTGCTTCTTGTATACTTTCAGCCTATAACCATTGATAAGCAGAGGGATCCCCTCCTCATCAATGGTTCTGATCTGGAAAAACCCATTGTCATGGAATTTATCTGTCAGATATGGGCATAACCATATTTTCATCAATTTTTCTTTAAAGTCCTTGAATCTGGAATCATATATTAAAGTCCAATATCCTTGCTGGAATAATTTCTCTTTGATGTGCCTATCATGCCAAACCTTCCTCTGCAATTGTATGACTTTAGTCTGGAGGAGGGCCTGTATTATAAATTCATCTGAGCCATTTACTTGAAGCAACCTTTTTTCTGTGCCCTTGTGACATCTAAATTAAATTGGGCAGCTATTCTAAGAGTGTTATATTCAAATTCAATAGAAAGAAAATCATTCTTCCCATAAACTAGATTATATGGAGTGAACCTAGTAGTTGTCTTGAAGGTGGTATTATAGGCCCAAGTTGCCTCCACCAATCTGTTTGCCAAATATTCCCTTATGTTTCTCACTACCTTGGTGAGGATGCTTTCGAGTGCTCTATTGGTAACCTCTAAGTGCCCATTTGCTTGAGGGTGATAGGGAGTAGATGTTTTGTGCTTGATATTATGCTTCCTTAGGAGATTCTCAATCAAATGTGATGTGTACTAAGCTCCTTGATCAATTACTATCTCCCTTGGATTCCCAATTTTGTAGAAAAAAATTTCTCTTAGGTATTCAACCACTTTTTCTTATGTTTTTTCCTTGACAGCCTTTGTCTCTGCCCACTTTGTCAAACAATCATTGCATAATATGATGTATTTATTTTTCTTGGATGGTGGATCAATTGGCCCAATGAAATGCATGTCCCACTTTTCAAATGGCTCTAAGGCCACTTGAGGTTGTAGAGGAATTTTGTCCTTGGGTGTAGGTTTTCCCATCCTCTAACACTTGTCACATCTGCTTGCATACCTTCTAGCATCCTAATGGAGAGTAGGCCATTAGTATCCATCTTGGAAGGCCTTGAAAGTTGTACTCTTCACAGAAAAATGACCCCCAAAGGTCCCATCATGACATGATGAGAGGATTTCAAATACTTCCTCTTCCCTAGCACATCTCCTTAGAATATGATCTGGTCCTAGTTTGAAACTATTGCCACCAATCCAAGTGAAAGGGGTACTCTTTCTCACAATTCTTCTCTTCTTCTTGGATGATAGATTTGGAGGAAATCTCCCAACAACCAAGTAGTTGGCTATGTCAACAAACTAGGAAGAGATTAATGAGATAGCAAATAAGTGGTCCTCTGGAATCTGATCATCAATGATCTCCTCATTATCTGCAGGCAAAGTGAGTCTAGAAAAAGAATCCGCAAATACATTTTCTCTCCCTGGTTTATCAATGATAGTTAAATCAAACTATTGCAAAAATAATAACCACCTTATAATTATAGCATTCACATCAGGTTTTTTCATCAAGTATTAATTTTTGCATGGTCATTATGCACAAAATTTTGGTACCAAATAATATAATGTCTAGAATTATTCAAGGAATGGACAAAAAATTAAAACTCTTTCTTAATAACAGTGTAGTTCAATTTAGCCTTAGACATATTTTTACTAATGAAATAAATGGCATAAGGAAACTTATCATCTATTTGTCCCGAAGCTTCCCCCACAACGTTATCTGATGCATCAATATGGATATGGAAAGGCAGAGCCTCTTTGGGACCTCCAAGTATAGGGGTAGTGGTCAAATTTTTCTTTATGATTTCAAATGCTTCTTGCCAAAATCTTGACGAACAGAGTTCTGAATCCTTGGCCAGCAATCCAAATAATGGTGGAGCCAGCTTGCTAAAATCCTTGATGAATCTCCTATAGGTTTGGGTCTACTTGTATCCTTGCTTGAGATATGGAGTGGCCAAGGACAATCCCTACCTTTCTCAAGAATTCACACTTCTCAAGACTCAAAGAGAGATGCATTTCAATGCATATCCTTGGGACTTTACATATATTATAGAGGGCCTCTTGGAAATCATACCCATATCGAGTGAAATAATCCATGTAGATTTCCATAGAATTATGAACAAGCTTAGCAAAAATGCTCACGACTTCTCTTTGAAAAGTGGCAGGGGAATTGCAAAGGCCAAATGGAATAAATTTATAAGAAAAGGGGTGTTGGGTGTAATAAAAAACCTGAAATTTAATTTTCAATCTCGGAGTTCATAAACTTAGAGGCGCAACACTGGAAATGCCAGAGAAGGACTTCAACAACCTGCACTAGTTAATACAATGACACCACACCATTCTGGAAACTAGAAAAAGAAATTACTTTGCAAAAAATTAAATAAAAGGAACTCTCAATTCATTGTGAACAATCCTGATTAATGAAGTAAAAATTTAAGATATCTTCAATGTAGTATTTATGAGACAGAGTGATGATTAGGCTATTCAGGATATTTGTCTTCCTCAAAGATATTCCTTCCTGCACTAAACTGTTGTTCCTGCACTACAACAACGTTCCTGTACTAGAACATTGTTCTTGCACTGGAATGAAGTTTATGCACTGGAAGTGTGTTCTATACCTGCACTAAATATTTTGACCTTTATACAGGAGCTCTGAATCTGTGTACCAGAGCATTCTATTCATGTACTAGGATATCAGTTCCTGTACTAGAACAGAGGTTCCCATACCAGAAAACCAGTGTTCATGTACTAAGTTTTCAGATTACCTTCAGAAAGTAAAAAGTATGTTAACTAGTGAAAAAAATTGCAAAGTGAATAGAACTTTGAAAATAACTTTCACAAGTAGAAATATTTTTCAACTAAACTTATACTCGAAACAAGAAACAATTTAAAAATTCAAAGTAAATCTTTCTTAAAACATGAAACTTCTTTCATGCAATTAAGGAAATTATTTGATTGTGTCAACAGGCTTCTTCCTAAGATGACTATTCATATTAATTAGATATGCTTCTTATTCATTTTAACTCAAGAGCTTCATTCAATAATTTAACATGAGATTCTATCCTTTCTTTGAAAATGTTAAGTGCAAGCACATATCCTTATGTTACAACAATGTTTATTCCATGTTCATCAAAGCACAATTAACTCTTAAGCTAAACTCCAGATATTAAGAATTCCTCTGTTTTAGAAATAAACACCTACTTGCATAAATAAATAAAGATCTTGCAAAATTAAAGAAGTAAAAAGATTTTTGGAAATGAACCACGGAGATTGACTTGCAGAATCGGGAATGCACTGGTACATGTAGCATACTTGCACTTTTTATCACGGAAATATAACAAGCATCAAAAGGGAAAATTATACAAATTAAAATCTGACAAAACTAAGCCTACACAACACGGATCCGTAACCCAAGAATTGCAACGAAATCAAACCTGTTACTTGTGAAAGAATCGATATAAATAATTAATTCTGTAATATCCCTAAATTAGCACACAACTAATTGGAATATTAAAATTTTATTTTACTCTTAGATAGAGGAATGAGAGGGTATGGAGACCCATAAATCTCCTTAGTAGGAATAAAATACACTCCTAGTGTGAATGGAGGCCATCTAAAAGCTGGATTGAAGACCCTTAGGTGTGAAAAGTGGTTGGAGAATGTTGAATAAGTCAACTTTGACCAAATCAAACAACATTGTTATGGAGGACTGGCATTAATGTTGGGACAACGTAGTTTTGGAGGGAGATTGATTGCAAGATGGTGGAAACCCTAATGAGTGGGACCCAAGGTGAGAAGGCTCACATTATTTATAAGGAAGAGGATGGCAGCCATATGAGGTTATGTTATGATTATTATTTTGATGTCTGTTTAGACTTGTGCTCTCTTCAGCTATTTAGCTAAGATTGCTTGTTCTGTTTAGCACAGGGTGTTCCCGGTCGGGAATCCCACCTCTTTCCTTGAGAGGCCTCTTGGGAGAGTATTTTTCTATCATTTCCACACATCCGGCATTCTGGCCAAGCTTCAGTCTTCAACTACAACGCATTTTCTGTTGAGATTTGTGTTGTGTTGCGGGGTGTTGCAGTGGAGGGTTGAGAAACCCACTTTTTGAGATAGTTTTTCATAGGAGGAAGGATTCCTTCTCTTGGGAGATCAGAAAGGAGGGTTCTTGAGCACATTTCATATATTTGGCACTAGGCCAACCTATTCCCATAATTCACAGTGCAGTTTTAGTCTGGAATTGCATTATTTTGGAGGGCAATTTCAGATGAGGATCTATTGGCTCTTTTAGAGTGATTTCTTGGAGGTGAAGGGTTAAGCCTTTCATTGGAGGTTACCTTTGGAGGAGATCTACATTAGATCCATATTATTTCAGCCTTCTATTTCAGGGGCTTCAATTTCAGTGATTCTTCAGCCCTAGGGCTGTAGATCAGCATTTTTATTTGGGTGTATTTCTGGAAACCCTTCCTGAGTTCTCTTTGAAAGGCGTCTAGGAGGCTAGATCTTCACTCCTAGCATTATTTGAGATATATAATAGTAGATATACATTGATCCATTTTTATGCAGAAGTTTATGCCCTAAACTATGATGACATAGCTCAGGGCATTTATATGGAAATTATTTCTCATGGAGTGACATATTTGATTGTGGAGGCTTGTTTTGTATTTCTTGAGTGACTAGATCCTCAATATCTTGTGCCTATTATTTGCTGATATGTTTAATAATATGGTTGTACATTTGTCTCATATCATGGTGTGTTGATTTATTCACTGTTCTTTCCATTATTGTGTTCATATATTGCTGCTTCCCCATTTTGGAATATTACAGTGGTATCAGAGCATAATCTTGGCTCAGCCTATGGATCTCAGCCATTATGATATCAAAAGAATAAGAAGAAGGAGAAAGAGATCAGAATGGTGGAAAGAAGGAGTTTTATCTCATCTCTTTTTAGATCTAAGACGAACCTCACCAAGGAGTTCAAGCAAAGGAAAATGGAGAAAAGGAGTGAAACCACACTAGGATTTCAAGATGAGGAAGGTCCATGTACTTCCTATCAGCAAAAAGAAGAACTTGTATTGCATAGATCTCGAAAGAAACATGCTATGCCCTTTTCTTTTAAATAAGAAGACAAGAGGCATGGAGATGGAGGACACTTAGAACATGAGATTCTAAGTGATTATCTTGCAGAATATAAGTCTCAACCTAGAGCTTTCAAGGATAATATAACTCTCCCACAGTTCATTCAATTCAAAGAAGAAAGGAGACCTTGCAACAATATAAGAATAAAGGGCAATATATTTTTATTATCTACCTTTGATGGGCCATCCTCATGCATAGCAAGAGCTTAGGGAATGAGGCTGGATGCTTTTTTCCTGCTACATCCAGTAGTAGAGGAAGAATTTGTTGAGATTGCAGCATGGCACCTTGAGGGTGAAGCAAACATTTGGTGGTTCAGCCATTTGATTCATGCAAGAGTGACTACATATGCAGATTTTAATCAAAGGTTGATTAAGAAGTTTTACAAGAAGAAATAAGAGGAGAAGAGGCCTTCACCACCACTTGCTGCAGGAGCACTTGCATTAGGTGAAAGAAAGCTAGCACCTTTGCAAAGTGGTCTTGATCTCTTGACAGTTAGAGTCCCATGCACTATTCTGGATATGCATGAGGAGGAGGAGACTTGTACCAGCAATGATGCGGCCATAGAAGATCATCCATCATCATCAGTAGTTGGGGAAGCCATCAAACTGGAGGGAGGAACCCTTTTAGCAGTAAAATATGTTCCCAAGCTTTAACAAGGTATGCATATGTTTCCACTTTCTTTTATTTCAGCACATCATATGGAGGATTGTGGGAATATGCCTTTGCATGACCTAGGGTCAAAGTACATTTTTGATTTAGAGAAACAGACTATCACTGCGTTTAGGACCCTTGATTTGTTCAAGGAAGATATATACAGTCATCGTAGTATATCATGGTTTTGCTGCACACAATGTTTTGGGTTGGAGTGTAGAATTTTGGAGGATGGGATGAACATTGTCCTGAGCAGAGAAATGTAGAAATATGTGTTCAACATTGAGCATGATCTTGAGACAACAGTTGCACCATTATGGAGATCAGCAACGCTTTCATTGAGTAGGAGTTATGAGTTGGGGGCCCAACCATTATTGAATCATTCCAATGACCTTTCTACATGTATAACAGAGGATATGCAAATGATTGATGGAGGACATCTCATGAGGGATGACATCTTCCACTATTATGATGGGTACTTATTGATGATCACTTCATATTTTAATGAGAATTTTTTTCCTACCACTTATTTGGATCCTTATGGGGTAAACTTGGTCATTGATGAGTGGTCTTCATTGGGATATCTCCAGGAGATTGTATTTCAACATCCCATGAAATGCAAAGACAAAAATCTGATTTGGGAGGATGGTATTCTCCATTGGAGGGATGCCACTGTTTGACATGATGATAGACACTCACCATTGGTTGGATGGGTGATGTTGATGAGCAAGAGGCTAGGAAGCCACTTTCAGATCTATGACACAGGGAAACAGGAGGCAAGGCTGCCTTGGTTACTCTTGAAAGAGTTGGTTGTATTCCAAAGAGTAGGTTGGTGGATGGAATTTGGCATGGCACTTGCATCATATGGCAGCAAGGAGTTTGGATGTATTGGGGTGATGTGATATATTTCATGTCAACCATCATATTGTTGCTCCATAGTCTATATGGTGATGGTGTGGGGAGGCAACAAGAGTGGTTGTTTCTTTGGAAACTCTTGGGAGAGTATGGGATGATTTTCTATCATGCTTTGCATGATGTTGCACGAGTAGGCGATGGCACTATCATGGTGTAAAGGGGCTGCTCCTTAGCCTTGGAGGATCAGGAGGTACTTCCACTTTGGAAGGAATCTCTCATGTATATCAGCATTAGGGTAGATGAATTTGGCATTTGGCATGTCAAAGAATGGGGCTATGAGATGACATGAGCCTTATTACAAAGGCCAACAACGTTGTCACTTGGGATTTTCGATTTGTTGATGGAGTGTTCCCAGGATCACCTCAAATATGATTAATTTGATGGGCAATTAGGGGATGAGAGTGGTGGAGTAGTGGATGGAGTCATCTATTACCATGATATGATCTTCTTGACTTGGATTCCCAAGTATAAGGAGAATGATTTGCATGGAACACATGGTCCATTCCTTTCCATGGAGATATGGCATGCCACTATGGAGGACTCATTCTTGGACCTTATTATTAGTATACTCTCAGTACATGGTAAGAAATATTTTTCTGTATTTATTGATTATCTAACACAATATTTGCATTCTCTTACCATCTCTCTACAATGAATTGCTCCAAAAGAGGGCAAGCCTCTATTGGGGCTTCATGGTCAATTTTGGAACAACATCTATGATGGAGATAGCCATTTCTTGTATGGATTTGGGTGGGTTTTGTACTATTTCCTGTATGCTTAGTAGCTATACAGAGCCATTTACTATTTACTAGTAGATGAGATGACATGCACAACTAGCAAATTGTTTGAAGACAACTTGCCACATCATATTCTGAAACTATAGTTGGTAAAAATGCGTTGTGACTACTTGAGAGACTTTTGGTACTCTCTAGCACTATGTAAAACCTTTGGTACATCTCTCATTTGGATTCCATATGGTGATAATGTCATATTAATTTTATATGGGATGATCTGGGCAAGAACCAAAGAGTGGATCTTGGAGGATCCAATTGCCTTTTTGCTTCATGAAGGCAACATTATTGCAGCCCAAATTTAGAAGAAACTCTACACTTATCATAAGTGGAGAGAGAGACAACGTGGGATGGACAATTTGATCCATCATGTTCAACTATGCATCCCACCTACTTTGCAAGAGCTTAAGGTGGAGGAGATCTTTCATGAGTTTCCATGTTGGAGGGTGACTCACTTTTTGTGGATGATAGCTTGGGGATGGAGGCTTCAGATGAGAATGATAGTTCCCAATATGTTACATATTCCATGCCTCAAGAAGGCCCCTGGACCACATATAGTTTCTTCCATGGATATCCCACTTGTTCATGATGAGAGCAATTTGGATTTTTCACCAAAGGCATACTTATACACTTGGGAGGAGCAACTTGCAGACTTATTGATGAGACAACATCTTCTTCATTGGAGGAGCTTATCACATGGGGATGTTGTAGGAGTAAGAGGAGAGGCTCTTCAGTTCTATCCTTACAGTTGCTTGAGGACAAGCAACATTTGGGAGGGGAGGATTGTAATATTCCTAAATTAGCACACAACTAATTAGAATATTAAATTTTGATTTTATTCTTAGATAGAGGAAAAAGAGGGTATGGAGACCCATAAATATCCTTAGTAGGAATAAAAGACACTCCTATTGTGAATGGAGGTCATCTAAAAGTTGTATTGAAGACCCTTAGGTGTGAAAAGGGGCTGGAGCATGTTGAATAGGTCAACTTTGACCAAATCAAACAACGTTGGTATGGAGGTGTGGCATTAATGGTGGGACAACGCAGTTATGAAGGGAGATTGATTGCATGATGGTGGAAACCCTAATGAGTGGGACCCATGGTGAGAAGGCTCACATTTTTTATAAGGAAGAGGATGGAATCCATATGAGGTTATGTTATGATTATTATTTTGATATGTTTTTTTAGACTTGTGCTCTCTTCAGCTATTTAGCTAAGATTTCTTGTGTTGTTTAGCACAGGGTGTTCCCGGTCGGGAATCCCACCTCTTTCCTTGAGAGGCTTCTTGGGAGAGTATTTTTATATCATTTACACACATCTAGAATTTTTTCCAAACTTCAGTCTTCAACTACAGCACAGTTTCTGTTCAGATTTCTCTTGTGTTACAGGGTGTTGCAGTGGAGGGTTGAGAAACCCACTTTTTGAGCTAGTTTTTCATAAGAGGAAGGATTACTTCTCTTGGGAGATCAGCAAGGAGGGTTCTTGAACAAATTTCAGATCTTTTGCACCAGGCCAACCTATTCCCGTCATTCACAGTGTAGTTTCAGTCTGAAATTGCGTTATTTTAGAGGGAAGTTTCAGATGAGGATCTATTGGCACTTTTAAAGTGATTTCTTGGAGGTGAAGGGTTTAGCCTTTCATTGGAGGTTGCCTTAGGAGGAGATCTACATTAGATCCATATCTTTTCAGCCTTCTATTTCAGTGGCTTCAGTTGCAGTGATTCTTCAACCTTAGGGCTGCAGATCAACATTTGTATTTGGGTGTATTTCTGGAAACCCTTCCCAGGTTCTCTTGGAAAGGTATCTCGGAGGCTAGATCTTCACTCCTAGCATTATTTGAGATATATAGTAGTAGATCTACATTGATCCATTTCTATGTAGCAGTTTATGCCCTAAAACTGCACTGACATAGCTCAGGGCATTTGTGTGGCAATTCTTTCTCATGTATTGACATATTTTCTTGTGGAGGCTTGTTTTGTATTGCTTGAGTGACCAGATCCTCAAGATCTTGTGCCTATTATTTGCTGATATGTTTAATAAGATGGCTGTACATTTGTCTCATATCATGGTGTGTTGATTTATTCATTGTTCTTTCCATTATTGTGTTCATATATTGTTGCTTCTCCATTTGGGAATATTACAAATTCACACTTTACACTTAAATTAAATTAACACATATTTAACAAAGGGAGAATGAGCTAGGTTGGTTGGGCCCTAGAAAACCAACTCGTTCCCTCTTATGAAATCTGGAAACTCAGTCACTCAAAAACGCATCACCATAAGATTGAAACGTGAAAATAGAATAACATGTCACAGTCCTTTGTATTATATTCCAAATGAGCAAGTGTACATCGTGGGATCCAAATCCATCCCAGAAAAAGGGCGATACCAAAATAATTACAATTCATAAAAATTTTGTAGCATCACCCCTATTTCCTATTAGAGTTATACATTAAATACAAGCCCTTATGCCTACGGTCGTAACAAAAACATAACAATAGTTTAAATTAGTCCTTTCGACTGTTAAAAAATGATAATATGAGGCATATGGCTGGAATCCTGATCTTTAATATCCAATGATTTCTCTCCCGCGCCGAGCCCAAATCGTCATGAACTGATCTTTAACAAAAAATCCGCATGGCTGGTGAGCTGTCACAAGTGCAGGAACTGCCAGCTAGTGAAGGAATCCTACCATAAATTGTGCAAGAATGCATGGTGAAGGAATTGATGCATGGTGTGGGAGTGCATGGTGCAAGAATGTGTGGTGCAGGAACTGATGCGTGGTGCAGGAACTTGGCCTCTATTAGTATAGGCATATAATCAACTCTATAAACCTGTAAACACACAAACTATTATTAACTATGTTTTTAATGTCTAAATCTCGTTAAAACAAGGAAATATCAAATACTTACTTATTATCTTCGAGAATGTAAAAAAATACGACAATAACTATTCAAGCTAAACAAAAGCATGAGGGATTTCGAGTGAAAGGTGATATAAAGAAAGGCAAAACAGAGGCCCAAAATCCCCCCATGTGGACCTTCTTGCATGTCCTCATGCAAGGAAATCAATTGTTGTATTTTCGCTCCCTTGTAAAAAACAAGTTTAAAACATTTATGGATACTGGTAATAATGTTCCTACAATTCTATGTGATTAATATTTCCTTCACTAGATAGAGCTTGCTCCAAAAAATAGAGTGTTTGCTGGACTCTTTGCTTATTTAGATTTATTTCAAGAAAATCTAACACAAAAGCTACCATAGGAATACCAAATTGCAAGGATGGTGTTATTACTTGAATACAATAGCTAATTATTTAAATTTCCACAAACATTTCTTGGGCATCCTTGATCAAAAGTTTTACTTTAATATCCTCATTGTAGATATGAGTGACGTGATTTGAAAGCTAGTGTTAAAAGTATTCATAATAATACTTTCCCATAGTGACCATCTTACCATTATCCACATATGGTTGAAGCTCCTTTTTTCTAGGTGAGGTGAAGTACCTGCACTAAGGGTCCCACATCCATAAAAAAAAATTATCCCGAAAATATAGAACTCCAAGGCATAACACGAGAAGGATATTAAAGCCATTCTCAAAGAGATATGATAATGAATTCAGAAAATACAAAAACAACCAAGTAAAGCATAGTGTAAATTTAACTTTAATACCACAGACATGGCTCTGCAGCCAGCAGGCGTCAATAGCCTTGATAGGGATGTCCTTTTAACCCCACGAAATGCATGTGTCCCATATATTAGATATAGATTCAGAGTTATTTGAAAGAATATTTGTTTGAAATTAATTGAAGGCCATTGTATTGAATTGGTAACTAGATAACAACAGTTCCATTCACAAGAACTACCAAGAAAAAACAAGTCGGCTTGTGATGAGACCTCTTGTCTTCCAGATTTTCAATTGAAATCCATTACCCTGGCTTGGTAACTAGTAGCTGTAATGTCATTCTCGTTAGGACCCATGGTCATGGTAGGTCGACTCTTAATGAGACCTCCTATCCATCATTATCTTATAAAAAAAATTCTTATTATAATCAACCTTAAATATGTTACTTAACAGTTGGGGAGGCGATTCTGCTTCTTAAGAGCATAGGATGACGTGAAAATGTTTTAATTACTAATCTTTATTGGTTGGCCCTTATACCCTGATGACTCGTTTTAAATAAAAAATCTTAGATAATGACTAAAAATACCTCTAATTTATCATTCCAGGGTTCTTGTGAAAACTTGTTATAGGTTTGTAGGCGTGGTCCAACATAGGAGGATTCTCATCAAGACCTTCAAAGAGGATCTTCAAAAACGTTTATGGATGATAGTTACTGGTCAATAATCAAAGTCACTTCATAAAATATGAGGCATTAAGAGTGAATTTATTCTAAAAATTATTACCACGAGAGTGCATAATATTAGGAATTTCAAAATTTGTACTTTAGGGAATCAAAATTTCAATAGTGTTGTTATACAATTTTATTTCAGATGTCATTTGTATTCATTTCTTCCATACTACCCTACCCTAATTTAAAGAGAGGAATATCTCCTTCAAGTGTAGGAGTACTTCCAATGTAACCAGGTGTGTAAACAATGACTAAATATACTCATACTCAAGTTTAAAATGAAAACTTCAACGCATACTGGTGTATGAGAAACCGACTTCTTTACTTGATACGGTACCAAGAGTTTCCAATTAATGAGGGAATGGGGTGTGCTAACAATTGTTTGGAAACAAGCTTCAATAGGACCCACATATTAAAGGTTCTCCAACCTGTACAAGTCTTTCACCACTTGATGTTTTCTCTCTTCAGATTGACAAGGATGGTTAAGGGAAATTCTAGGATTTTCTTCTTGGTGAGCTTCAACAACAGTTTTCGAACAAGTTCCAATTATATTTTTCTCCTCAAATGGTTTATTAATTAAAGTTTCTTCCCAAGGTAAATTTTGTGTGGTAATAGGGGAGGTTTCTGAATTCATTCCTCTCCCCTCTAAAATATATGGTAGTACATTCAGTAGGGAAGTCAGTAGAAAATTTAGGTGTTTTAAATTGATGTGCAACTTGATAATTAGAATTAGGATTTGGTTGCACAAATGACTGGGACCATAGAGAAGGATAACATGGTGGTGCATTGGACATGAGCTGTAGTTGCTGTGTCATAGGTAATGGAGTTTTCATGGGGAATTTCCCTAGAGAGGAGGCTCCAAACCATCCTTGAGGTTGTGGGAATGTATGGCTCGAGGGAGAGGTCGAATGTGTCCATAAGGTGGGGTATTGAATTAGAGGAGGATTATAAGTATTCCATGAAACAGTAGGGTTATAGATATGCTAAGGAACCTATTGAGGACAATAAATATTATTCCAAGTATTAATGAGGGCGAGCTTTGAGTTATACCTAGTTGTCGATTTATTTCCTTACTTGATTCCTTAAATACTTGTTGAAACCCTAGCAGTGATGGGAAATTTATTGAGTGATCCTTGCACTACTTCTGTTCTTCCTACAAATCATCCAATTGTAAATTCAGAGAAGCTTTTCTAACTCCTATTTTTGTAGCACATTCCAAAAATTGAGAAGATTTTTTTCAAGAATTCTTACCGATCTTGGAGATTCCTCTTGAATACCTAATGCATAATTCACAAACATCATCATATGGTAAGTAAAAAACATGACCTGCTACTATTATATTTAAAGGTTCTAAAACATAATCTTTAATTCCTTTGAGTAGGAGTGTTTTCAAGGTCTCTTTTTCAAAATTATGTTTATGTTTTGATTTTTGAAGGTTGTATCGAAATCGCTCAACATAGTCCTCCAAACTTTCATTTTCCCCTTGTGTTATTCCAAATATATCTTCATTGGCCTGAAAATAGTCTTTTTATTTCTTCAAGAATACATTCTTCATGTCTTCCCATGTTTGAATGCAGTTCCCTCCAAGGCTCATGAACCATCGAAGAGTTGTTGCTTTTAGAGTAAGAGGAAACACTTGCAACCTTTGAGAATTAGTACAATAACCATATCCTGTACAAAGTACTTCAAAATCAAATAAGAATATATATGGATCTTCATTTTCCAAACAATGAAATTTTGGTAGTTCAGATGCAGGAATACTATGAATTTGTGCCACTCCTAGATCTTTGATAGGGAATTCAAAAGTAACAATGTTTGCCATTTCTTACCAAATGAAAAGAGGTTCTCCATGTACTACTTCAAGACTCCTTCTTCGATTTTTCTTGCCAATTTATCAGTGAAATAGGTGCATTGGATGATTGATATTAGCCTCAAAACTCCTCATTGGAAAATACCTTGAAATGTCATTTCTCTATTTTCAATAAGCTAGTTAGTATATCTTGTTAGAACGTGGTTGAATAGATGGGGGGTTCTTACAACACCGAAGAAATGAAAAACATTAAAAATAAAGGAGGAAAGAAACAAATTCAAAGAATCAATTCTAAGGAAATAAAATTTGCAAGAAAAAAAATGTAAAGAGAAAATCAAAATGTAACAGGTTACCAAGGTCAATCCCCTAGGCGCCTCCCCAAAATGTTGGGCATAGTAAAAAACCTAACATTTAATTGTCAATTTGGGAGTTCGTAAACTTAAAGGCACAACCCCCTGATGCGGGTGTTTGAATTGTTTTGGGAAGTGGCGACTCCTTCGTCTGGCATTTGGCCTGGCCACATGGCCACACATGGCCCCAGTCCATCTGCCCTTAAATTCTCTAGCTTCCTACCTCACACCAACATTAATTCCTTTGCCTCCATCATTAACGATCATCCAGATTGCAGGCCCTCACGCTATTTCATGGCAACCCTCCCCATTTCTCCCTAATTCTCCTTCCGTAGCCTCAACCTTTCTGTTCATTCCGCCAGTTGCAGAATTAAGTTCTTCTATGACCTTTCTCTACTTGTCTTGTTGCCTTAGGCCTCTTGCCACCCTTCTGCCTCTCCCCTTGCACTAACTCCCTCCTGCAACGAAATTTCATGGAAGCACATGATGAGTGTTGTGAAACCAGCTCCAAAAATAGAAGAAAAGAGAAATCAATGCCTTATAAATAAGCCACTTTGAGGGGGCAACCTCCAATACATTACATTAATGAACAATTCTTGGATGATACAAATTACAAAACCTCCTTTCTATATATAGGAGTCCATGGGGACATAATTTAATCCTAGTGGGGCCACAATGTAATCCTAGCCGACCTAACAATAATAATTTAAGGGCACAATAATAACAATATGGGGTTACAGGGGTACAATAATAACAATAAGGGGGTTACACTAACAACAATAAGGGACTATACTAGTAATATAGGGACCTAACATGCCCCTCTCCTTCAAAAAGTGTTGTCCTCAACACTTGAGTAGCTCTGGGTGCTTCTGTATAAAATTCTCATCCTCGCATGTAGAATCTTCAGTGGGTAAGTTCTTCCACTTGATGAGATACTCTGAAATTGATCGATTCCGTAGTTGTTGAGTTCTTGTTTCCGTGACCACTTCAGGTTCCAATATGATTTTTCCTTCCTCATCAAGTTCTCGAAATATTGTTTGAACTGGAAGATTTTCACCTATAACCTTCTTTAAGCATGAAACATGGAAAACTGGATGCACTCGTGAAGAAGCAGGAAGCTCCAATTTGTATGCCATAGTACCAATATTTTGCAACACCTTGTAAGGACCATAGTACTTTGGCGATAATTTATTATCCTTCTTAGCTTGCTCGAGGGACATTTGTTTGTATGGTTGTAGCCGTAAAAATACCCAATCTCCTACATCAAAACTTCTCTCGCTGCGATGTTGATCTGCCTGTTGTTTCATTCGATTTTGTGCCAAATTCAGGTTATCCTTTAAGAGTTGGAGAACTTCTTGCTGATGCTCGATGTGATCTTCCACCGCTTGAACCTTCGAATTTTCCCTTAAAGATGATGTGATGGATGGTGGATGATATCCATAAAGTGCCATAAATGGGGTCATTTTTGCTGCAGCATGGAAGGAAGTGTTATACCACCATTCAGCAAGAGGTAACCACTTGACCCATTGTGTTTGTTTATCAGATACAAAACAACGAAGATATCCTTCCAAACATTTATTTACTATCTCAGTTTGACCATCAGATTGAGGATGATAAGATGAGCTATGAGCTAATTGAGTACCCAAACAAGAAAATAACTCCGACCAAAAATTTCCAGTAAAAATGGGATCTCTGTCGCTCACAATAACCCTTGGGCTTCCATGTAGCTTTTGAATTCTGTCCATAAATGTAGTAGCAACCGTACTTTCTTTAAATGGATGAGATAATGCACAAAAGTGTGCATACTTGGTAAGTCTATCAACTACCACCATGATGACACTCTTTCCTTCGGACTTAGGTAAACCTGTGATAAAATCCATTGAAATCTCCCCCCAACGTTGACTTGGAATGGATAAAGGTTGTAGAAGTCCCGGGGTCTTAATTGTCTCCACTTTATTCTGCTGGCAAACCAAACATTCCGCCACAAAATTTTGAATATAAGATTTAAGGCCATCCCAAAAAAAATCTTTCTTCACCCTGTGGTAAGTTTTTAAAAATCCTGAGTGTCCTCCTAAAGGAGAAGTGTGCAATTCCAAAAGAATCTTTTGTTTTAGTTGGGAATTCTTACAAAGATATAAGCGATCTTTGTACCATAAGGAATCATTTTTCCAACTAAATGTATCAGATGTACTAGGATCTTGCCGCAAATTTTGAATGAGTATCCATACATCTTTGTCCTTCTTCCATTCATCTCTTGCTTCAGTTATCCAATCTGGTTGGATAATAGAAATGGCACAAAGCAATGCTTCCACCTCTTCATTATTTCTTGAGAGTGCATCCGCAACAACATTAAGCTTTCCTTTTTTGTAGATTATTTCAAAGTCATAACCCAACATCTTTGTGACCCATTTTTGCTGCTCTTCTGAAGATAGTCTTTGTTCCAAAAAATGTTTAAGACTATCATGATCAGTTTTTACCTTGAAGTGTCTTCCCATTAGGTAAGTTCGCCATTTCTTTAGTGCATGCAGTATTGCTAACATTTCCTTTTCATAAATAGGTTTTTGTAAATACTTTCCTTTGATTGGACGACTTTCAAAAGCAATGGGTCTTCCTTCCTGCATTAAAACTGCACCAATTCCATTTCTCGAGGCATCACATTCCACAATAAAGGTTTTTGTGAAGTCTGGCGTAGCTAAGACCGGTGCTAGGCACATTGCCTCTTTAAGATGTTCAAAGGCCTTAGTTGCTTCAGGAGTCCATGAAAATGCATCTTTCTTCAATAATGTTGTTAGAAGTGCTGCTATTCTCCCATAATTCTTAACAAACTTGCGATAATACCCTGTTAACCCGAGAAATCCTCGCAACTTCTTTATGGTTGTGGGGACTTTCCATTCCTTAATGGCTTTAATTTTGTTAGGTCTACCTTAACACCCTCGTGAGATACAATATGACCCAGATATTCCACCTCTTGTACTCCAAAGAAACATTTGGATGTTTTTGCATATAATTGTTTCTCCTGCAATAGTTTGAGCACCCCGTCAACATGTTCAACATGATCCTTCCAAGACCTGCTGTAGATTAGTATATCATCAAAAAATACTAGCACAAATTTTCTAAGGAAGGGTTTGAAAATGGAATTCATCAACCCTTGAAAATGTAGAAGGTGCATTGGTAAGGCCAAAAGGCATGACCAAAAATTCATAATGACCCTCATGAGTTCGAAATGCTGTTTTTGGAATATCTTCAGTCTTCATTCTAATTTGATATCCTGAACGAAGATTCAACTTGGTAAAATAAATTGCTCCATGTAATTCATCCAATAATTCATCAATCACAGGAATGGGAAATTTATCTTTAATGGTGAGCTTATTGAGCTCCCTATAATCCGAACACATGCGCCATGATCCATCCTTCTTGTGTACCAATACTACAGGAGAAGAGAAAGAACTTTGACTAGGTTGAATTATACCCGCCTCTAACATTTCTGCAATCATACGTTCATAGGCCTCCTATATCAATAGGTTTCATCTTTCATGATTGTCTTGATGGAAGTGTGGAATATGTTCAAACCTTCTTACTTGAGCAAA